>CM057818.1:45699327-46151827 GCA_030067965.1 Latrodectus elegans | reverse complement strand
TATAATTAAAATTATTAATTTTTTATTTAACAGAAATATTCAAAAAAATTAATCTAAATAATTTGTTTTCAACAATTTTATAATTTATTTCTCGTTTTTATTTCAAAATATACTGAGAACAAAACATTTAAATAATTAATTTTGCTAATAGTTTAAATGCTAATTGTATATATACATACACACAACACATACATACACACACATACATACACACACATACATACACACACACATACATACACACACACACACTAATTTTGAACAATAGAATGGAGGAAAGCGTGATTTGCACAAAATCCAACATATAGAGATGTTTATAGTCGAGTTTTATTTAGTGTTTGTACATGGATGACGAAAGTTAAATACAATAATAGGCGAAGAGGAATATCGTTGGTTGTACACGAAATTATTGGAAAAGAGGATAAAAAAAAACTTTATAATTTTGAAAGAGGTGTTTTGGTTTTTAAATTACTGTCGAATTTATTCGTGCAATTGTAGAAATAGTATTCAGAGTTAGTTGTTAGTTTCCTGAAGAACTGGAAGTTTATGACAAGTGAAAGAGTTGCGACACGAACTGCAAACATAAATCATTCTCATAAAGTTACCTAATGGGATCGGGATGTCCTGAAACAGGAGGTCCGTGAAAAACTGAATAAACCCAATATCTAATTCAAATCATGAACTATACATTTTTTAAAGGCAGCAGAAGTTATGCTACACCTTAAATCCTTCGCAGAAAAACTACACATCTTTAATGTCCATGAACGTAGCATCACACAAACTGAAGACCAACACCTCCAATAAAGCTGGCGTATTTGCAAAATCACAATTGTAAAGTGGACCTTTGAAAAATTGTTCTTAAGAGTTGTTGTTGCACCAGCGTGCTTCTCTGTACATCCTGAGTTGGGCTCTAGATAGAAGCAGCCGTGTGGTGTTTTCGTGTTTTCAAGCACTTACCAAGAACACCCCCAATACTTGGCCTCCTCTCCCAGAGGTATAATTTCACTTGGAGAACATTACGACCAAAATCTATTTAAAGTGCATCAGCCGCCTTTAACATACACTATGAACCTCCGGTTAAGCAGGGATTCAGATTACCTTCCGATAATGAGAGCAACGCCCGAACCAAACAGGTCATCGCAGTCTTAGGAGTGAAGTGTCAGTTCCAACTGTCAATTTCGATAATTTCGGATTAATTGTTTGGAAATATTTGAGTAATATGGCCTGAGACTCTTGCTTGCTGTTTCAGGTATATTTAACACCGCAACCAAGAAGAACATTGTAAATACTTCTATTCTTCCTACGTTTAGGGATGTCTACGTAAATGACACATGTTATTCCACGACAACAATGTGGCACGTCATTTTGGAAATGTTATCGAGCAGTGATTACATGATATGGATGCATATCGTCCTCCTGACCTATTCAGAATCCCGATCAAAATGTCATATAATACCTGTCTACGAGAGAGAATGATTCTTACAGAGGAGCTATTCAGAATCCCGACAAAAATGTCATATAATACTTGTCTACGAGAGAGAATGATTCTTACGGAGGAGATATTCAGAATCCCGACCAAAATGTCATATAATACTTGTCTACGAGAGAAAATGATTCTTACGGAGGAGCTATTCAGAATCCCGACCAAAATGTCATATAATACTTGTCTACGAGAGAGAATGATTCTTACGGAGGAGATATTCAGAATCCCGACCAAAATGTCATATAATACTTGTCTACGAGAGAGAATGATTCTTACGGAGGAGCTATTCAGAATCCCGACCAAAATGTCATATAATACTTGTCTACGAGAGAGAATGATTCTTACGGAGGAGCTATTCAGAATCCCGACCAAAATGTCATATAATACTTGTCTACGAGAGAGAATGATTCTTACGGAGGAGCTTATTCAGAATCCTGACCAAAATGTCATATAATACTTGTCTACGAGAGAGAATGATTCTTACGGAGGAGCTTATTCAGAATCCCGACCAAAATGTCATATAATACTTGTCTACGAGAGAGAATGATTCTTACGGAGGAGCTATTCAGAATCCCGACCAAAATGTCATATAATACTTGTCTACGAGAGAGAATGATTCTTACGGAGGAGCTATTCAGAATCCCGACCAAAATGTCATATAATACTTGTCTACGAGAGAGAATGATTCTTACAGAGGAGCTATTCAGAATCCCGACAAAAATGTCATATAATACTTGTCTATGAGAGAGAATGATTCTTACGGAGGAGCTATTCAGAATCCCGACCAAAATGTCATATAATACTTGTCTACGAGAGAAAATGATTCTTACGGAGGAGCTATTCAGAATCCCGACCAAAATGTCATATAATACTTGTCTATGAGAGAGAATGATTCTTACGGAGGAGCTATTCAGAATCCCGACCCAAATGTCATATAATACTTGTCTACGAGAGAGAATGATTTTTAAGGAAGAGTGAAGCACATCCGAATTTCACAACTGAGCTGGCGACATTCTTACAGTATAAGTGCATATAAATACTCACAACTCTGTATCAAAACTGTTGAAAACATGCCAAAAGGGTTACTAATGTAACTGCAGCATTCGAAAGATCATTCTTTTGTCAATCTGACAGACAGAAGGATGGAGAGACATACATGTACAAACAGAGAAATTTTTATTCAAAATATATTCTATTGAAACATGCTTCTCAATATAATTTTTTACAGTGTACAGTTTAATTTTTTTTTTCTTACTGAAAAATCGTCTTAAAACGAAAGCATTCTTACATTTTCTTAAACAATGGAAGAAAGTATTTAACGAAAACTTTACTATGAATCATACTAAACATTCAACTGACAATCTAAAACATACAGGTCAGCGAATATTAAATAAAAAAATTAAAATCAGGGTTTATTAAGTCGCATACGGTCATTCCTATGTACATATGAGCACTAATTTGATTAAAACATAGTATAATCTTGAATAGTACTTTTTGTGATTTCGTATAACCGACATTATAAACATCCATTCCAGATGTGGAAATCAAACATATTTATTGTTAAGTTGAAAGAAATAACGATTTTCATCATAAATACACTGACTGACATTGAAAAGGCAACACCAAGAAGGAACTGCCAGGAAATGACGAAATTCGGCAAACAGAGAGACAGGAATTAACAATAAGGGATCTGTATTTTGAAATGATGTGCATAATACAGAGCGAGAACAGGGTAAGGTCAGTAAATTATAGGACTACCGTGGATGGCGATATATGAAGCAACATGTCTACACACAGAACCAATGAGAGTACGAATGCCATCCTGAGGAATGACACTTCATTCCCTGTCAACCATTTGCAAAAGTGAGTCATGTGAAGGAGGCAGTGGCAGGGTCTGAAAATGGTGTTCAATTATATCCCGAGCGTGTTCGATTGGTGAGAGATTTGGCGAGCATGATGGTCAGGGTAGCAGCTGTACACTTTGAATGGCATGTTGACTGAAGCGAGCAATGTGCAGTCGGACGGTATCCTGCTGATAAAGGACATTGGACATTCTCCTGAATATGGGGTTGTGCTACCGGCCGCAGCACTATATCCACGTAGCATTGGGCTGTCATAGTGGCTTGAATACAAATTACAGGTGACCTGGAATCATATGCAATAGCGTCCCAAACCATGATATCGCGCGGTGGAGTGTTCCACAATTAACTTAATGGACGTCATAAGCGCAAGCAGCAAATCGACGTTAAATGATTTTGCTCGATATGGGAGTATTCAGTGTGTCTAGCAGGGCTGCCACCACCTCCTGTCGGACGCGTCGATCCACGTGCGCTAACGTCACTCTGGTTGTATCGGGGTTCACAGTTAAACAGTTACTAGTGTCTTTGCCACAGCCGGTGCACTGTGGACGCGTCCAGGTGTCTGTCAGTTGTGATTCGCCGTAAGGACCAACCTGCCCTTCTCAGTCCGCTCACCACACCCCTCATAAACTCAGCTCTCTGTTGGAACTGACTCCGTCAACGATGGTCTGGCATTCTCTGCAATTACAGGCGCCCTTTGCGACAAGAACAAACTTCCAACGATTATTTTCCAAGCAGCAATAACGCCGTGAATGCTACCCACTCTGCCAGTTCCTCACCTTATATGTTATCCTATGTGCCCTGAAGAGTTGCGCATTTCACATCACTTGCATAACTCGGTAAGGTGCGTCTACCCTGAAATTTGCATAGCTTTCTGGCCACTCCTTCCTGGTGTGGAATTTCAATGTCAGACAGTAATGTCAGTAAGAATGTCAGTAAGAGAGCGAACTATATAAAAGCAGGGAAATATGAACTTGTGAAGTTAATTTTCAATGAATATTAAATTAAATGTCTTAGGTAAACTTTCGATTTCATCATGGATTTAAACTTAAAACAGATAATTGCATTTTACTAAATACTTCTCATTCTTGATTCCCTACGAAAGAAGCATAAAAAGTGTGATGAAAAACGCCAAAAGAACTATTATAAAATTTTAAATTAAGTTTAATGTGAACTTTATTCACATATACATGAGAAAAATAAACACTCCTATTCGTTGCCATTGATTTTTAATAATATATAAATAAGCCTATAATTACGATTATTTTAAGTGAAAGCTTTAACAGAACTTCAAGTTAAGGATTATTATGAATTTAATGAATATATACAATGAAAGTACTTTACAAAAAGTATACTCTGAATCAATATGTAAAACCGCTAAATATTTTGCAGAAAAATGCAAATAACAGTGTTATTTGTAGACAGAATAAGTCGATTTCCATTTTATATCGATTTGTAGATAGAATAAGTCGATTTCCATTTTATATCGATTTGTAGATAGAATAAGTCGATTTCCATTTTATATCGATTTGTAGACAGAATAAGTCGATTTCCATTTTATATCGATTTGTAGACAGAATAAGTCGATTTCCATTTTATATCGATTTGTAGACAGAATAAATCGATTTCCATTTTATATAGTCAAAAAATTAATATATCTCTTTAAACAATAAATAAATAAACTAAAAAAAATCAAAATAATCTAACTTCTTAATATGCAAACAATTCTTTGCTTCGTAAATTTAAAGATAAATAAAAAAAAAACTTTTTTATACATTGTTTGTTCTTAGGAAAATATAGCGAGTTGTTAATTATCTTCTATGAACAGAGTAAGTATTTAATAAATTACATTCAAGTAAATGCCGAATGCTACAAAAAAAATAATACAAATTTTACTTTTTATAGATCTTGAATAAATTGCGACAAAAATCTAATACATCACACATTTCGATTTAGCACATTGCAGTTGTCTATTAATGAAACACGACAAACAGTTACCTGTAGTCCAACACATAACAAATAATGCTAATTACTTTGCTTCTTGCGCTGACACTATTTTCCATACATGACCATAATACGAAATAATTATAACAATCCAGATCTATAATTTCCAGAACAAATACAAATGACACAAATATCAAATCAAAATTAAATGATTCGAAGACCAAACTCTAATAAACAATTATCAACCCTAATTTATAAAGAGATGGGTTGTTAGATAAGTAAACAAGTCAATTGACAATATAACGTATGAGCAATATTTAATTTTTCTCCTACATAACAGCCCATCCCATAGTACGGCCGCCCATACAATCCCCAAACTGACATTTCCTATCTATACAACTCACTCACTCAATATTTCTTTTGACACGGTTCTTGTATCTCCACCCTGTCACCAATGCTTATAAATATAATCATTCTGAAATCTAATTCCATTACCCATCATTCTAGGAAAATTGTTTCCACGACGGCCTTAAGAGGAAGGTAGGCGGTGAAATCTAAAGTAACAAAAAACCAATTTCGACAGTAAATTGAAGTGTTGAGAAAAAAAAGTTTTTCAGAAGTAAAAATGGAACATAATAAAGAATGATGCATTGTGTTATCAAAATAGACATCTTTCATTTCCAAGAACGCATTTAATTTTTCAAGAATATAAAAATATATGTCACACACACACAGATTATTTCGGAAACATTTTTCATACATTAACTAAATAACTGGATTTTATACAACTTAATGCTAATTTTATTTAATTTTTTTATAAGTAAATTTTTATTATACATTTTCTCTAGAAAATATGTACGATTATGTAAGGCAATATGTATGATTATGTATTTTCAGTTAAAAAATACTTTAATATAAATATAGGTATTTCATAAAATAAAAATAAAAACTCTGTGGTACGACAACTCCATGTGAACCAAGGCCAACAGCGCCCAACTTTGTTTTCCTGACAGTAAAGCCCTGGGGTGCGAAGCATGTGTCCCGATTAGGAGGTCAATTTAATGCGAAACCTCTAGTGTTTAGTTCCCAAGCATGCTTGATACTCATAGATCCACTGAAGGGATGAAAGGCTGTGTCGACCTGGTTCAGCCCAAGGATCGAACCGCGGACCTGTACCTTGGGAGCGGGAAATGCTACTACTAAGCCACCGGGCTACTAGGCACTTCATAAACTAAATCTTATTTTAAGATTAGATTAGGTTATATCATAAAGCAAGATTGACTTTTTTCTAGCTGATTTAAAATATTTTCAGATTTCTTTCCAGATTCAAACAAGATCGAATGTATGAAGAAATATCATTCATAAAATGCAATGCCTTTTAAAAGATAATTGTAATGCATGCATGACAACGACAATTAGATAAAAAAAAAAATAAATAAAAAATAAAAAAATAAAAAACTGATATTATTGTATAACGCTAAAAATCAAATTCAAGTAAATGCACTTTAATTCGGCATGCTCAGAGCTACAACTATGCCTGATCAACTATTTTTTCTGAATATCAAATATAATCAGCTTTAAAAAATATCAAATAAAATTTATAATGGAAGGAAAACCAATGTGGTTGATATGTTATTATGATTTCATCAGTATAAATGATTCAGGATTTCGCGTAGAATGGGAACCGATGAAAAAAATCATTAAAAATATTAATGCAATTACGTACAGAAATATTATTTTAAAGTTTAGTCGTTTATTGGTAAAACAGTCCACTAAATACAACTTGCGTCTATGCACACACATTTCCAAAAGTTAATAGCACACCTTTTAATTTTTAAAAATTAATGAATAGCTAATTCTAGAATTCGATTTAGGGGTAAATTAATATATGAAAATATATTACCTAACAGCTAATCACATTGAGACATATATAAGAAGAGCAATTTATAACAAGCCGGTATTGAGTAGGATTATAAGAATTGTGAAAATGAAAGTTCTTTACAGTACTTTTTAAAAATGTATTTACACATAGCTTTAATCAATTTTTTTCTGATGTGGAAACATAACGATATGAATACGGATTCCAAGATAAATGTGTTTTTGTGGCTTCCAAATGACAAACGAAGATCTGACCGCCAAGATCTTAGTTATATAAGAAGGCAATCAATTATAGATGCTGCTCGCTGTTTCGGCACACTTACTTCCATCATGTCCCAACCATGAATATATTCCAAATAATCCTAACAAAGACACTAAAAAGTTATGATTTGTTATTCAAACCAAACAAAATCTAAAAACAAACTACATTCGTGTAGCACTTATGGCTGCAGCGGACTTGTAAGATGATATCTTACAGTATTGTAAACAGATGCCTGTACAATAATTAACTGAATTCCTATGAATTGATTCTTCTCTATCATTCCATTGCAAGTCGTCACGATTAAAGTGGTGTCGCCAACATTTTAAGTGGATTGTGTTTGATTGGGGCAAAATCATGACCACGGTTGATACAAAATTTACTCTGAAGCACAAAGACAAATATGCCTCAGTCTAGTACGCATAAAATGCGTATAGGTTGCACCTAGATGAACATTATGAAATTTGATGTAGAAGCATTATGATAAGGGCAGGGATTTTATTGAGATATGGAATTGACTTTACAGATTTAAGAAAATTGATATTTCAGAATAAAAAGTACCGCGTCAGCTTTCAGTTAAATTAAAAAATATCCACTTCAGTTTGGCGGATGATACTTCACATTTATTTCTAAAGTGACACCAATAAAAAATTATACTTCTTATAGAAATTTCAAAATCCCAATGCGTATTACCAAACAATATAAATCATAAAATATCGAAAATGACTTAATATCCTCCTAAGGTTTAATATAGGAAAATTAGCCAATTTTTTTTTTTTATGGTGAAAATCTTATATATTGAATATTTGTACAAATATTTCGATGCTTGGTATCTTAAAAACATGTGTGTGATGTAAATTTCTGAAAATTAATCTTCACACTCTAACAATAGCGAAGTTTGAAGAAAACATGCTATGTTACTTCCGGAATGTGCTGATTCCTATTTTTTTTTAAATAAAGCCTGCTAATATGTCTTTATATTCTTATATTGTTCTTCAGCACTTTCACTGATTCATCTGCTCTTTTCAGTCACTTTTGAGACCTCGGATTCTAAGCTAAATAATTTGAAGAGTTTGAGTTGTATGCCGAGAAAATTTTAAGAGACACTATTTTGGAAGCCTATCATAATTCAAAATAGTGGAACGATGTTTGTTATACATAATAATAAAAAAACACGCGTATTTTCTTTTTATATTTTTAAACAAATGCATGAAGTTATACTTCGTATTAAGAGGAATAAGCATCAAAATTAAATCCGAGCTCAAAGAAAATGTAACCAAGTGCATCACATTAGACTTGCTTTGATTTGCTGTTCAATGCTCACTTTTTGCAGAGGAAAGCAAAATTGGCAAGAGCATCAGTTCAAAGTGGATACCAAAGAACTACAGATAACTATGCAAATTTAATTTTTTAGAAGATTTAATTTTCAAGAACAAAATTTTTTGGTAGTCGTATGAACTAATGTAAATAAAGTCCCTTTTATTTGAATTACTATCATTGATTAATTTATTATTGATGGGAGTGGTAATGAAATCGCAGATAGCTTAGCCAAGTCTGCCACTACTAACACCTTGCAGGGCAACGCTACTCTAACGTTTTCGGAAATCTCTACTTTTAAAAAGATGGAATTAAACGCAATTTGGAGAGATCCGCCTGCCCACTCTTGGTACTTGGGGAAAAATCCTCGTTGATGGGGCACCAGCTCAGTATCCCTAGGATACAGTAAACTGTTCTTTCACGTTTTTTGAGTGGCCGCATTAGGTCCCTTTCTTTTCAACTGGTCCAGAAAGTCTTTCTGCAGTGTCACTGGTGCAAGGCTGATCTCAGGCATCCCCGAGGTATATTCTTGACTGTTTGAATTTTGCTGTGAACGATTTGGAGAATCTTATCTTATTTTTTAATGATTTTTGGTTTTATGCATATGGTTTAGTTTAGATACACCATCTGCGATTAGAAACAACAACAACATTGTTGATGGGATGAAATGTTTCAAGTTTAAAAAGTTTACCTTTTCATTTATGTTCCCTTATCTTTTATGATGAATCGGATAAATCATACTGTTTTACAAGTCAGTACTTCTTTAGATAAAGGCATCTCATTCGAATCTAGAATGGAACAAAGACAATCAAACATTTACATTCAAAACAAGAAAAGTCATTTTAATAACAGATTTAAAGACATAAAGAGGAAAAATTTTATATCTACAAACATTTATATATTATATCATCCATATATATAAATTCTTCTATTCACGAAAATTTTTTTAAAAAAAATTAATGATGTACTTAATGGTAAATTTGTCAATTTAAAATATCAAAAGATTTTTAGTATTAACTTTATTTAAAAATAAAATTAGTCAAAAAAAAACTGTTTAATTATACTTGTTCTTTAAATGAACTGTTAACATAAACACCTAATTATTAAATAACGCGCCAAAATATAAATTTTGCCAGATAAATTAATAAGTTTTACAAATTTTAAGATTAGTTATTCATGTAATAATTTTTGATTTCTTAATTGATATAAAAAAAATTCGTAATTTAATAAATTCGAACATTATAATCCATATTTTCACACTTATATTGAAAAACAATAAAAAAAATGCTTTGCAATACAAATAACAAGAGAATACACTATAATATTGTAAAAAATGAGGCTACAAAGTCGAGTTTCAAATAAAATTTTCGCAAATGAAGAAAAAATGGCATTTTATAATGAAGTAATCAATTTTCCACACCTCCAAAATTTAGATATTCGTGATATTTTTTTTTTTAAATTACATATTTTTATATTAAATAGAAAGCAAAAAAAAATTAGGAAAATTAAAACTAATTATAAATTTTCTGGAATCCAAAAAAATTATCAAAATACATTATATTTTTATATCAAATAAGAAATAAAAAAAAATAGTAGATAATTAAAAACTAATTATAAATTTTTCGAAATCCAAAAAATTTATCAAATTTTGCAATCCTGCGAATTTTTTTTCAAATTATACATACATACATATAAATTTCAATTAACTAATTATTTAATTTTAACTATTCAATTTAAGGTTATTTATTTATGTACTCTATAGTTTATTAATTTATGGAAGTATAATTTTTTTTAGTTTCTGAACTTACAATTATTTTGACTTTTATGAATATAAAAGAAAGAAATCACGTATATAAGAAACATAGGAAAAACAAACCTTCATCGATCGCTAATTCAAATAAATAAATAAAAAAAAAATCACAATGCTTTTATTTGAAACATTAATATTTATCTTTATCAAAAATTTCATCGATATTATTTATAAAGATGAAAATAAATGTTTTTATTAATCTTTAAAAGTTTGTTTTTGAAGAGAAGTAATTGTTCTTTCAAAACCACTCGTGCACATGAGTGGATATTCTACTGTAATAAATTTAGACCAATGTGTGTAATTATGAGAATGTTTCTTTTAAAAAAAATAACGCTGTGTGCGTGTGTGAGTATTCTGTGTAATAAAGTTCTTTTTTATTTCGTAACAGGATGTAAAAAAAATTATATTAATGTTTTTTTTTTTTTTTGCTGGAAATAAAAATTTTTTTTTTATTCTTAAAAAAGTTTGTTTTCACAAACGTACTATAATTAATTAATTTAGCATTAAAATATTTTTAGTTGATAAAACAGTATACCTCTATTTGCATGAACTTTTAATCTAGCTAGCTTACATAACCAAAATGGTTTTTATTATACCTTATGTGCATATAATATATACCTTTTATGTATAACGTCTTAACGCGTATTACCTTATATGCACATTATATTCAGTGTATTATCTTACAAGCAGATAGTATGCAGTGTATTACCTTATATGCATATTACATTTAGTGTATTATCTTATATACAGTGTATAACCTTGTATGCAGAATATATGCGGTGTATTACATTATATGCACATTATATTCAATGTATTACCTTATATGCACATTACATGCAGTGTATTATCTTATATGCAGTATAAAAAATTAAACTATAGCATAGTATGTAATTTATTTTGAAGTTCTATTTTTTGGTAGAGAAAAATTTTTTTCACAAGTCGATTGACGGAATTTATTGAGAATGTAAAAAAATTATCATTTCAGTATTTTTTTATAGAAAACTGCCCCCTTGCCATAATTAGATCGATGGTAAAATGAATGCATTTTGGTACCAATGCAATACGAATTTCGGAATTTCGGATATATTCAAATATTTAAGAATTTCAGAATATACCTAAGGCCATTTTGTTGACATTTATATGTTACACGCTATGAATTTGGAAAACAGTGTAACATAGAAGAAGAAAATAGTGATGAAACAAAAAAAGCAACCATACATATTTAAAAGGAAGTGTTAAACAATTTAATTTCTAAAATACGGCATAAATTCCCCAAACTGATGAAATTTACTTTCAAATATAACAAGCTGTTTAATATCTTTAGCAATATCTTTCGCCTAATGATATTAGGCGAAAGATATTGCTAAAGATATTCCAGTTTTAAACCCGAATTATTTTCATCAATATAGAATAATTAAAAACACATTTCAGAGCATTAGTTTTCAGCATTTTGTGAGAAAGTAAGTATGATTGCGAACACAGCTTCAGGATTATTTAGGAAGGCAAGTTTATAATTTCTTGGAAAAGTGTAACAAAGATTGATAACAAATTCAGAATTGTCAACGAGAATTTATTTTGAGCATTTTGAGAAAGAATGTGAAAACGATTGTTAATAAATTTAGAATTCATTAAAAGTGAGCTTCAGGCATTTTTGGAAGTGCGTTTACACGATTATAATAAGTTTTGGATTGTTTATAAAAGTTAGTTTGAACACCATGGGAGAATCTAAGTAAGATTACAAATAAATACAAGATTCATTAAGAGATAGGTTTGAGTATTTTAAAAAAGTGCAAGTTAACAAATGTTTTAATATATTTGTAAGCAAATGCCACAGAATAAAGAAATTTTTATGTAATGAGGAAATTACATTAAATTCGTATTTTATTTAGTTAGACTTTCTGTTAAATAAAATATGATTTTAATTTTTAAACATATATTTGGCGGAAAATAATTTTTTACCATTTTACAAGAAAATAATACGCAAAATGCCATTAAAATCATTTTTATTAAAATGCAATCGAAATAGTGAAGGTTTTACCTGAAATTGTGAGAAGTGATAAGAAAATGGGTGTTGTGTGCTACACCCCCCCCCCTCCTTCAACTCTGAAAAAAATACTTAATGTAACAATAAAATAAGTATTAAATATTGAAAAGGGGTAAAAACTTCATTTCTAAATTAGGAACTAAATTTTCGAAATTGTTTTCATACAATAAGTCTAATTTTATTTCACTATAACCACACTATGTAAATGAAGTGAAACCATACTATATAACATGTTTTCACATCAAAATAATAATAAATCCAAATTTATTTCACTATAACCACACTATATTACATGCTTTTGACAAAATCATAATAAGTCTAAGTTTATTTTACAATATACTTAAGGAAATGTTTTTCTATAAAGTGACCGATTTTTTATGTAGCCACATTTTTGTGATGTGCATCTTTTATGAATCGTGGTCGCAATAATTAGAATGTTCTTCCCGTTTCACCAAATTCATGGGATACAAAGATTCGACTTTTGGTTCCACTTTAATGCATATTAGTTAATTGAATAAGCAATTTGACGAAAGAAACGTAAAACAAAACCAACAAATACCACATTCTTACCTAAAAATATACAATTGCGATATTGAGAGAGAGGTACTGATTTGATTTTAAATAAATATCTAATTTATAAAGGAAATCCGAATTTGATTTGAAAACAAGCACTTAATTAATTTTCAACTTAGTTTAACCAACAGCGATGTAATTATTGATTAAAATTATTAATATACCAATTAATTGATATAGTCTATCGAGTTTAAGACATTAAGTTAACAGTAGTGTTTTCAATAGCATTTTTATGCCCGAAAAATTTGGGCAAAAATGATTAAACATAATATATAATTCAATTAAAAAGAAAGCCTTTTATTTGAGTGCCATTCCTTGTATTCCTTTCAAGGTGTAAAAAAAAAGAGTATGAACCAATGAGTATTGATAAACATACACTGTGAAAAACAAATCACAAACGAGCCAGACTACGGAAAACAACTTCTCTAAAGTTTAAGGCGCAGACAAACATTCACCCAGCCGTGACAGACTCATCTGAATCCCCCCCACCAAAGTGCGGCAATTCTCTGTTGCACCTACATCGGAATCAGTAGCCCCCACACCCAAGAGATGAAAGGAAAAAAAAAAAAAAGCGCGAACCGAACTCAGCGATGCGAAATAGAGACATTGTGATCAGTTCAGTGGACTACGGATGGAAAAGAATGGAGAGCGCGTGTTATGGGAAAGGGGATGCGCATGACTCATGTTTCAGAAGTGGGAAAAGGTGAAGGTTATCACCTGTGAAGAAAAGTTTCTTTTGGAGCATCCTGTCACGAAAATCTACCGATGCGAGGAGAAAATGTTCAGCCAATTTCTCAGATTTTGGGAGTTTTCTCTTTCGTTTTCAGTTTCATAATCGGGAAAACGCAATTAAATGGTTATTTATTTTAAAGAACCACTTTTCTCTGTTGCCAATCTTCAGATCAAAATTACACTTCAAATATGTGAGTGAAAAAGAATAAAGAGAAACAACTTGCATGTTAAAATTCAATAGGATGAAATCTATGTATTTGTTTTCAATAAATAAATAACGTAAAAGAATTAGAATTTTTACAGAAGACTAGCATTCCAGAACATAGTAAGTATCAGATGAGAGAACACGCGTTTGATTTAGAATCGTTTGTTTGTCGCTCATTGGTCATTTTTTCGAAGCAGAGCAAGCGTGTAGATAATATGAACTCAATTTAATCAAAGTATGCTCTTGCTGGTAGACTCAATGCTTATCATGATTTAAATTTGTGTAGTAATATAAATGATTAACACTGCAGAATAATTATATCATGAGATTTATTAAACAAAACATGAAATTAACTTTTCTCGTGTTAGTTGTTACACGCTGCTCTTTAGAATCAGAGGTCCAGGATTTGATACCAGACACTTTTTAATAACTGGACATGATATTGAATTTTTTCATATATCGTATGTCGAAATGTTTTCGGTGTTTCCTTTCCCATGACAAGTGATACAGAAGGGGATCGAGTTTGCGAGGCTTAGTGCCAGAAGCTGAGGATTCTATATCTAATTTTGATGCCTTGCACTCGAAGATGGTAAACTCAAATCCACCGTCCAACTGCCGCCACCTGCTTTGGTAGATGAGCCACAGAACCATTCCTTGATGAGGCGAGACATATCGCCGGCACCCACTCTCTAAAATTGGCTTACAGTACACCTCGTGGAAGATTTATACTTCACCTTGCCATCAAATCCTATAGTCTCTTTTACCGTCAATTCCTATACTATTCCTCTATATCCCAGTTCTCGACTGGACCATCGTCGGTGACACGCTGGTATTCCATCATTGGAATGTCGTCCGACACAATGGACATGATCTTCTTCAAGATCGACTAACTGCGCCGGACCAGAATGGTACTCAAGTTATCGTTATCGTACACCAGCTTGCTCCTTTCATCCTGGTCCTGGCCCGCAATCAATGAAACGTGCAAATTAGCGCTATGGACACTAAAATGCCTTACAAAAGACATAGGCCATCGGGTTGCATACTATGCGGTATCAAATTACCATTCGTATATTTCTGGGTTCGATACAACCCATTGTTGAACAAAAGGGTATGATGTTATGTTTCTGCTTCATGTATGCATATTTAACACTTGGAAGCATTTCAGGTTCCTACCCTTGTCTTACGTAAATATGGCTCATTATTTATAAAATGATCCTCTCGAAAGATTATGTATGACGGTTGCTTAGAAACCTTACAATTGCAAAAAAACTATTATGCTGTTCATTTCGAGGATACAAACAAACGTCTTCTTATTTACATATGAAACAATCTTGAGTTATTTGCCTTGCATTAAGCAACTTTTTTCAACCAAGAGTATTTGTTGGTGAGCAATGCATTCAGAAAATACTCAAAGAAGAAATTATGTCATCAGATATGAGACACACTGAAATAAACAAGATGAATTTCCACCGAATCATGAGGATATTCAACTGTTAGAAAGCTCTGGAAATTGTAGATCAGCGCTATGAATGATACAAAACTCAGGTAAGAGCATCAAATAAAATTATTTTAATGTGCATGGACAGTGCTAATTCTATCGTAATATTTTATTCAGAAGCGGCGAAGTAGTGTTTCGTTGTATCACAGGGAGCGAAAAACACATTCTTTAGAATTTCGTCTTCGACCGGAATGATGGAAGTCAGATCAATCATGTTTTATTTCTTCGTAGAAAAAATCGACAGTATCCATGTTTTCTAACCTTTCATAGATCAGATCACAGCGTATAGCAGAATTTTGTTGCCAATTAATTCATGACGGACAGAAATGATGGCTTCAAGTGGAGTGATGGATGGGCTAGATAGAATCAATCATGTTTTATTTCCTCATAGAAAAAGTCAAGGGTGTATCCATGTTTTCCAGAGTTTCTCAGATCAGATCACAGCGTATACTAGAGACTTGTTGCCAACAATTCAGAGCGGGACAGGAATGGTGCCTTCAAGCGGAGTGAAGGAAGGCTGAGCTAGAATCTCAATCATGTTTTATTTCCTCCTAGAAAAAGTCAAGGGTTTACTCATATTTTCTAGTGTTTCCTAAATCAGATCCCCGCGTATACTAGAGTCTTGTTGCCAATTAATTCAGGACGGACAGGAATGATTATGACAGAAAAAAACACAGAAAAACTCAAGGGTGTATCCATGTTTTCTAGTGTTTCTCAGATCAGATCACAGCGTATACTAGACTTGTTGCCAACAATTCAGGACGGACAGGAATGATGGCTTCAAGCGGAGTGATGGATGGCTGAGATAGAATCTATCTTGCTTTATTTTCTCATCGAAGTCAAGGATGTGTGTGTATCCATGTATTCTAGTGTTTCCCAGATCAGAATCCCAACGTATATCCGATTCCTTTCGCTGATTATTTCAGCGTCAAATCACATATCTTTCTCTTTGATTCAAGTAATATCATAAATAAATATTTTGACATTGCATAGTGGACAGCCAAATAGTCAAGAACGTTTTAAGCACTTTAGTGTCCACAACGTACGTTCAATTTTTTTGGGAGGACTTTTCATGGGTAGTGGGTCGAATTCATTTATCAAGAGATAAAATCTAAAAAGCTCCCAAACACCCACTTCGACATTCAGAAAGCAGAAAAAACACATCCATCTCCTTTTGTTCAACAGAGACTGGGATCGAACCTTGGACCCTTCGCTCGGCTGAGCGGTGCACTACCACAAGGCCACAGAGTGAGACCTCAGAAATAAACATGGCACCAAACAAGTTAATATGTAGAGCGAATAAAATTAAAAGCTATTTTTATGTTAATTTTTTTTTAAATGAAATTGCACTCAAAAGAAGACAAAATATATAAAACAATGTTTATACTACTTTACCTGATAAAAGATTTCTATACATAAATATCAATAAGCTAAAATTGAAACTTCTTCACTTTCGAAATTTAATAGTTTATTTGATTTTCCTAAAGAGAATGAGAATATTTCACTGCAAAACTTCGAAGCACGGCAAATAAAAATAAATTTCTTAATACTTCAGAAATATAAAAAATTTAACTTGATATCATATTTAATGATACTTTAAGCAATTCCAGTAAATAGTCTGTGCGATTGAATGATATTTGTTTTGTATCTGGTAAATAAAATATTAATATATACGAAGCTTTATAAAACCAATTAAAATTTCCAAATGATGAGAAAAGTAACAGACAATGAACTGAATTACTATTTATGAATTCAATTATTTTTATCTCTTTTTTTTTTCCTATCTGCCTTTTTTTTATTATTATTATTTTCATCTCATGAGTTATTTGAAATTATTATGTAGTACATTTGTTGTACCTTAGGGCCCTGTGTAGTATTCCTTGGTGCACAGGGAGATATTTTTGTTTTCACAAATAAAAAAATTTAAAAAAAAATGAACTGAAAAATACTCCTATTTAAAAATTCAAAAACTACCCAAAATTTTTTATGTAATTAAAGATAATGCTGGTAAAGGATACAAAATTAATATGAATAACAGTGCTCTGTTGAATAAATTTTAAAATTTCAGAAGTTAAATGTTAAAAATATAACCGCGAAAAATTCGTAATACAATTTCCATTTAAAATATATTGAAAATTATTTTGTAATATTTTTAATTTCTCAGTGTAATCGCATATAAAATAATAAATATACTTTAATATATATATATATATATATATATATATATATATATATATATATATATATATATATATATATATATATATATATATATATATATATATATATATACTAAGTTCATTTAAAAAGAGAGAAAATTCCAAAATATATCTATAATGATTTTTTCAATGATTACTATGATATAATATTTTATATTAAAAAAAATAAATAAATAAAAAATTACAAATTATTTGAAGAATAAAATACTCCCTTTTTAAGTAATGAATTCTGAGTAGTCAATTCAGTTTGAATAGTTATTGATTTATTGAATTGAAATTCAATAAATTACTGAGAAAAAAAAGGGAATAATGTTGGTCAGTTCGTCTATTTTCTTATAAACTTAAGATGACAAAGAAATCGTAACAACGATTTTCTGTTAAGGGTTAAAGAAAGGGATGATGAATGTAGGAGATGAAAGCTATTCTAGCTATATTATAACTGAACCAGTTGCTTATGCCACGGTTATAGATAATCAATCAAATAAATACTGAAATTGTGTTACCTTCAATAGAGAAAATCCAGCTTTATTTTCACAAGATTAGATACTATATATTTATGCAGAAAATTCTCCGGTGAACAACAAATTTTTGCATTTACAACTAAATGCAATATATTGGAGTTACTTAACAAATCAGATCATTATCATCTCATTAATACAATTATCGCTATTAATGATCTAAGTCTTAGACCATTTTAATGACTTTTTATTATATCAAAATTTAGATAGTTCTGAATTTTTAAATAGGAGAATTATCTAGTACATCTTTGTTAGTTTTCTCTAACTGTTTAGAAATTTTAATTGATTTTATAAAATTTCGTAGATTTGATATCATCAGTGGTCTAAGCTCTGCGAAATATTGAGTACATCTCAACAAGCATAAAACATGTTAAAATCAGTCACACATGCAATCTTTCATACCAAAACTCTTTGCAGTCATTTTACAATAAGATAAAAACCAGGCGTACAGAGCAAAATTACATATACATCACAAGTTTATTCAGTTAAAATTCCCAACTTCCAATATCTATTTCTTCATAAGTACCGACACAGCATTTGTGAGTTCATTTAAAACTCCTACTTTCAAATAACAACAGAATGATCGAAAAGCGAAGCATAAAAGCGAAAATTCAATCGAAATTTGAAGATCGACATTGGAAATCATCGTATTAAGCTTATCAGTGGTAACCAGAGAATAAAAAATATCTCTTGAAGTAGTTTTTTCCTATTAAGCACAAGTATGTTACGATTATGGCTGTTCATGTTGTTGTTATTGGCTTATCCTCTTTAAAGATCTGACATCTGTCAGATCAACTCCAATAAATTGTTGACAGTTAGAAAGTCGATAACTAACATGGGATCTCAGGATAAATCTGATGCAATCCACAACATGTTTCGGTGAGGCTGGATAATCACAGTATTTTTTACCAGTGGAGTAATTTTTGTACCACATTCAAACGATAAACATTTTAAATGTCCACTTGAGAATCTGGCCAAGAGAGTCTGATATTTTCGATCACATTTTATTTCCAGGAGATGTTCCAGAATACTATTGGTGTGAGGGTGGAATTTACCAGATTAAATTTAGTCTAGATTTTTCATTCGAGTAAAGTTCCTGGTATGTAAGTGATGAACCAGTGGGCGTATCTTCCTCACTGCCCTCTTTGGCCAGTCGATCTGCGGTCTCATTGCCACTGATATTTACATGGGACTGTTCATAAAATACACAAATAACACACATATCAAATTTTATTTGATTTTAAACATTCTTTGATCTAATGGATATAACATATACAATATTTTAATTAAAAAATTTTCTACATTTTACCAATTTTAAAAAATTATTTTGCAATACATTCAGGGAAGAAAAAGCTATCAAGTTATAACATCTGCACATAACCCTGGGATTCATTTGGTTTGCTGTAGTTCTACAATCACTTCAGACATACAAAGGCAATTTCAACTAAAACTTAAAATTTAAAATAGATTCAGAACTATTACTAACAACCACATCTGAAGTGGGAGTAAAATTCATACATTGAATAATTGAAGTCCAGGGCGCTAAATATACAGTTGTTGCTCCATGGAATACGCCTTGAGTAGCGAGAAGAATAGTTTTAAAATTAGTAAAATTAAAATTTAATCAAACAAGTCTGTGGAAATAAGTATGTATTTTCCATGAATACGCCTTGAATAGCGAGAAGAATAATTTTAAAATTAGTGAAATTAAAATTTAATCAAACAAGTCTGTGTTTTCTAAATAATGCATACATTATGGTACGTTAAGAGAAAAAGAAGAGTTGAAAATTTATATAAGGAATGTGATTTAACATAACAATCAGGCAAATGTGAACCGCTTGTACTCATGTGAACAAAGTAAAAATTATCATTGCCTTCAAAATTCTACTTGAAACACTGAATCAGGTTTTGTAAATTATCAATACACCCAAAATCTAACAAAAAAAAATCATAAAAAGGAGATAATTATGAAATATTGTATTATTTTTCAATATTTAAAAAAAATTGATAAACAGAAAATAAGTGTTCAATAAACAGAAAAAAACGATTTTTAGAACATTACAAATATTTTTATGCAAAAACTCTATAAAAGAAATAATAGTACGATATTTTACTAAGCAAATATTGTAAAGAAAATAAATCACATTGTTATGTTGATTATTTACATAAAAATCAAGTGTTTTTACAATACCACTATCTCATATAACCATTTTTTTTTTCAAAATGCTCAATACTCGATAATTATTATGAAAAGTTTCCTACCCATAGTTCTCTAGCTAAAGTAACTGTAACTGTTAATAAGAAATATGTCATAAAAATAAATAAAAGCATCATAAATTTTAATCAACAAATTTTCTTCACTGGCTACTATTGATTACGAATCTGTCTATTTAAAACCTTGAAAAATACGGCTCTGATAAAGCAGCATTTATCTTCGCAGATTTACCATATTTTATGAAAGCACAGAACAACACAAAGATTACTATTATGACTAAGAAGGAGGGAGAAAGAACATTTTTATCGCGCAAACTTCTTTAACAGAATTCTATGTTAAAAGTCTCTTTTCAAAGGAACCGCTATCTTTTATCCGTGAGAATCGCGGATACAGTGACCTCATAGACCCTTTCTGGAGCTTTAAATAACCCGCAATGTGCCTTTGTTAATTAAGCGAGCAATTTGAAATAGTTCATCCTTTCAATCTAATCAATGGAACAAAGCATTTAAGAGAAAACGATTTCTATGTCACATGAACACCAGCGCGAACTGGCGAACAATATTATAATTACGATGGTTGGATAAGATTCGGATTACAAACGAAATAAATCAACAGTTATTTAGACAATAATTCGGTGATTTTTTTTTTTAAAATTCTTTTCATAAAAACTATTATTGGAAATAGAAGCAGGATCTAAAATTCAAAAGAATGTTAATAACACATCGGCCATTAGCAGATACAAATTGAAATGTGCGCAGTCATTTAACAATACATTAGGAAAAAAAAAAATTTTTTTTGAAGAGTGTAAGCAATTAGTTTTAAATTTCAAAATGATTATAGCTTACATATACTTATACTTCAAATAAAAAAAAACAACAACATTCTAAGGTAAAAATTTTCATTCTAAATTAATTTAAGAAACTCGGAAATTAAAATACCATTATAATTTTCTTCATAACTTTTTTATAAGCGTTAATGGTTTAGTAAAAGAGTTTCCAGGGCAAAGTTAAATTAATAATTTTCATAGTTTAGGGTTAATAATGCATCTTAAATAGAAATATGTCTTTTGGTGCTAATTATATTATATTAAAAGTGAGTTACATGAAATAGAAAAACAATGGTTGAATTTAATATTTTATCAATCACATTCGTAATCAATAATTATTCTTGATATTTATCGAACATATGACCAATAAAAATTATTTACAGTAAAAATCGTTGCATATATTGAAGACGTCTCTTTGTGATAAAAATATAAAATTAAACAAATATAATACATGATTTTCAGAAAAGAAAAAGGTTAAACTTATAGAACGAAAATATTTCTATCACATGAAAAGATTATTTTCTTATGATTATTTAATATTCCATTGATACAAATCTATTTCGACTTTGTATAATCATTGTTGTTTAGAATATCATTTAAGAATCTTAAATTTAATGTAATAAATATAATTATGGACTAGATTAAAAGTATAAAAAAAAGATGAATTTATTCAGCAAAAATATCTTTTATCAATTCTTGGAAATTTTTTTCTACAAACTAAACAAAAAGCCTATTATAGTTTCAAAAATTATTTCGTGATTTGCATCTGTGTAATAAAAGTTTCAAATGTGAAAACGTTTTAATCTGCAAAAAATGAATCTTTCCCTAGTTGGCAAGGAAAAGTTATAATATTACATAAAAAAAAAAAATTACAGCCCTGCGATTATGCTGGTATTTTACTGATTAAACGACAATTATCTAGATATATTTCATACTTATAATATGAGTGATACTCACAATTACAAGTGTCAATTATAGCTCTTAGTCTCAAGGTAAAAATCAAACGCATAAATTTTTGGACAGAAAGCCAGAGAGCTAATCGTTCTTCTACTAGTCTATATGTAATAAAGTATTTCCATAAAATAAAAATCTGTTATATTTAAGTAACTAAAATGAAATAATGTATATACATTTTTAAGCAAAAATAAAATTACAAATCTAATTATTGTATTTTGACTATGATTTTGTTACAAAGTAGTATAAATCTTATTTTATAAACCACACTTCTTTAAAGGAATTTTTTTTACTCTGCATAATTCAAAATTATGTGCTTTGATAAATTGTTAAGTATGTCTTCATAATTAGCAAACTAACTTATTTCGTTACTTTATGAAGTGTTTGAATCCTATTTTAAAAATAGCATGCATATAATGAGAATAATTTAAACGCAATGCAATTTCAGAGTAATATATCTAGAAATAAAAACTTTTATATAATTTCAAACATAAGAGAAAAATGATCAACCCATATTTAAGGTTAAAAAAATTGAAGACTCATAATAGTTATATCCTTTTTTTTCTTATTTATAACAATCATCGTTGTTGTTGTCGGGTGCCAGCTAGACTGGCATTATGGGGTGCGCGGCTCCATTTTTCCAATTGAACCATATTTTGTTGAAGAGTCCGACTTCCTCAGTAAACACATGCCATAGGTACCCTTTTATAGGGTAGGCAACCGTCCATATTAGGAAAGGACAAAGACAGGATAAAGAAAGAAAGTACATCCATGCCCGAACCGGGATTCGAATCCAGAACCTCCCCAACCGCAGTCAGGCATGCTGACCACTAAACAAGTTAGGCAGCTTTAATCATTACTTTTAATAAATAGTATTTTATGAGCAGGCATCCATTTAGTTAAAATCATTTAAGTTACATAATGGGTAGGCATAAAACTAAAAGCAATCTGCCAATTATTAGCCAAGATATGTTTATGGACGTATCATGTATATATTCTGTGAAAATAAAAAAATAAAAATTGGAAAATTATGATATATTCTTTTTCATCATAATATTTATGTAATGATATGAAAAAAATAATCCTAACAATCTGCTGGATTTAAAAGTCATTTTCTTAACTATAAATTATCATAATTTTACAAATCATTAAAAAAAATTGATGTAAATGTATTCAGTTACGCATATAAACGTTCTTTATTGAACAATAGTCCTGATATTGAAGGTATACCATACACATTACACCTCTAGAGGTCAACAGAAATTATCTGACATTGAAAATATTTCATTTTATCGCTTAGGAGTAAACTTTTAACTCTGAAAGCATTTTCAACCTACTTGTGAAAATAATTTGAAATAACAAAAATAAATTTACTAAGTACATTTGTTTGCAAGACGTGCTGTTAAAAGTTTATTGCCAGGTTTTACAAAAATTAATATATGCATGTTTGTGAGCTTATGCATTGCAAATAAGAAAGATGAATTATAAATTACGTTTAAAATGAATACATTTTAGGGTATTCTTCGAACAAGAGGGGTCCATTCGATGGAGAACTACAATTTAAAACGGATTTTGAATCACGATAATCATTCACGACAGATGTGGGAATCAAACTCATGAACTGTTAATCTGAATGCCAAAGCGATAACACGTCACCTGTTTTATTGATGATATTCATCACGCATATTGATGATTATAGCCAGCAAACGACACTTTTGTATAAAAAAGACAAATAATAAAAATATCAAAACAAAAATTAAGTAACATCTTAATTAATTGACTTCAAAATTAACGGTAAAATCAATTTTTGAAAAAGGATATAAAATTCACATACACGAAAAAAATTGCTTAATAATTATTCAAAAAACACTTTGTAAACAAACTTTCAATTAGGCTCCGGTATAAATCAGATTTGAACTAGTAAAACATCCAATCGGTTCAGACTCCTTGGCAAGAACCAAACAACAAAGCAATTGTTTTGGAACTTTTTTCCAAGAAACTTGTGGAGACTAAAAGTATACATATTTCGCTGCATCCGTTCGAAAAATCCGAAATAATCATAGACGGCAAAACCAGATGTGGCGCGCCGCGCATTCTCGGTGAGAAATATTCTGCACCTTTTTTCCCCCTTTCTGCTTCCTAAACATGAGCAAGCTAAAAATAACGCAGTCACTTTTCTACAAGCATTCTTTAGAGAGGCATGATTTCCCAATTTTTATGAATGAAATGTTTCGGTAATCATAATTAATGTTATTGTAGCTAAAAATAAAATTAATTAATCGGTTCTTCTGTCCTGAAAACATAATTTCTAACATTTTGCACGGTTAAAAAAAAAAAAAAAATTACTAAAAATTCATCATTTTTTAAGAATATTTTTTTATAAATGTTGTTTATTCAAATATCCAAACTCATTCTATTTATAAATAAAATGCTAGTATAATGAATGTAACTTATATTTTTTAAAAAAAAATCCACATTTAAAGTATAAAAATCCTAATTTTATAGTTTATAAAATTTATTTTTTCAGAAAATTCGAAAAAAAAAATTCTAGATTTTTAACAATTGAATTATTGAATATATATATTTATATTTTAACATTTGAACATTAGATAAATTTAACATTTGAAAGACATTAAAACAAAAAACTATGTAAAATTTCTTGGAGAAAAAATTTAAAATACTACACAACGTTTATTGAACATCAGAAATTTGAACAAAAAAAATGAATTTATTAAATTTTGAAACGAATAATTACATTGTAATAAAAAGAAAAAAAAAGAACTTATTTATAAATCAATGCAATAATTAAGTTTAAAAGAAATGTGTGTAAGCACACATATTTAAGTGCATATTTATTAAGCATTTCTTACAGCATTTATTTAATATTTCCCATTTCAAATAACATATTCATTCGAAAAAAAAAAAGTAAATCTCTTCCTTCATTTTTTGCCTCATTAATTTTCCTTTATTCTTCACTTAAGTTATGATGTTAATCATATCAACCTGAATATATAAATGGCTTTAAATAAGTCTTGAATTTAGTATTAGCTTGATAATTTTTCTCATGTACAGAATTGAATTCTCAAGAAATAGAAAAGATATTTTCCCAAATATATTTCCTATATGGGGAAAAAAATTAAATCTCTCATTGATAGACATTATTTGTCGAACTTCGAATCCAATTCACGAGGTGGGAACGAAGAATAAAAATCTCTCAACCACATAATATTAACGTTTACCAAAAGAATCATAAATGGATTATTATCAGATTTATGATTATATATATTTTCAAAACTTATTAGGAACTTCACATTAAGATTATTAACTTGCATATCTTCCTGATTCCCAAAACAGGGAATCGTTTGCAATTATTCGTTTTTCCTTTCATTTCATTCAAATATCTCGAAATCCTTCTTTATTTCAGTTCTCCAAAAATTATGTTCCATTTTACATAAGAAAAAAAATTCAGCTTCCCAGCTGAATTTTTTAGCATGCTCGATTTCTACACCAGCAAGCTACTGTTAAATAGAAAATCATGATGTTTATTCTAGACGAATTCTTTCAAAATATCTTACATTTTTTAAAAAATAGTTATCACGTTTACTTAAAAAAAAAATCGCTGATCTGGTATGTGAATGATAAGTGCAGCTGAATACTGTTTACAGCTCCGTTTCCAATCCTTGTTGTTTAAAAGCTTCTTGGCTTCTGCATAAATTAAAAATGTGAGCCTTTTTTTTTATTCAGAAAGACAACGATTTTTCAATATAAATAATGCATATGTTTCGGGCGCATTCAATTTCTGAGGACATTTTTTAGCATAAGTTATGTCATAAGTATTAGTGTAAATTAATGCAAATTGTCGAAGTATTAAGTCAAAATTAAAGGAGTGGATACTCTGGTGGTGCCATCAATCGGAGGAGTCTTAGAGAAAAGTCGTACTTTTATTTTCGTGGTACTAAACGAACTAAACGAAAGACGCACCCTTCTGACTTAATTTCATAGCCGTCGGCAAACAAGTTTGGCTTGTTTATGTGCCATAAGTAACAACAACATTATCATAAACATTTGAAAGAAAATAACTTCAGAATGAAGTATATTTAATTTGACTAAAAGTATTAAGTGCGGTCCCTTATTGTTTCTCCGAAACGATGTTTTCAATAAACATTATAGATTAAATAAAAATTCTCAATTAAAAAAATCAAAACTTTTTATATTGCGAATTAAATTTGAGATAGCAATCAAGGAATTCTTTATTATACATCGGGAGAAGGCAGAAAAGAATGCCACACTCCAGAGCGGCAGAATTATAAAAATGAACTCCGTAACGTTATATATATATATATATACATATATACTTTGGTAGTGGCTAATGTAATATAAATGACTCCCTGTTGTAGCATAATTCAAAGCCTTATCATCAATTCATGTTGTACTAGATTTACAACATTTATAGAAATGATGTTTATGTGTATCGAAATAAATATTTTATATTCACTTAAATTGTCAGATTACTATAAAATAATAAATTTTAAAAAATGTCTTTGAAAAATTTATTTATTTTTTCCGTGCAACCAGAATTTTCTGAGTAAAAGTTTCTAAATTAGAATTATCTGAATAAAGTATACACAAAAAAAGTCCATTGTTCACCAACTTAATTATTTAAGAAAAACTTCTCAATAAGAACCACATTTTTACTTCCTATACCTAACTTTTAAAATACAAAAAAAAAAAAAAAAAAAAAACTGGGTATTCCATGTAACTTTCAATACCTGTTATAACAGGAACAAATCAGGATTAAAAAAATTTGGAAGCGGTTGAGGTTACTACACAATACTATAAAAAGAAATCTATTGTAGAAAAAAATCTAAAGCAAAATGTAAGGAAGCAGAAGAATCTAAAGCAGAAGCACTTAAAATTTGTATTAATATTATCTTCTGTAACCAAGAAAAAGTTAGGCAGATCTCAAATTATGAAAATAAAAAATTATTTTGATTAGACACAGAAATATCCTCTATTTAACAGATAATATCCTAGAAAATTTATTTTATGACAAAAATTTCATTTAGCAAAATAAAATTTTTCTTATAATTCTTCATAACAGTATTCTTCGACATAACGTTATTTAAAAGAATATATTATAATCTGCATACAAGTGAACTTTTTTTATTTATTCCTTAAATATTTTCATGGCTTTCAGATTTACTCGCAAATCTTAATTACAAGTTGCATTCGTTCCGTGAGCAGGAGTTTTAATGATATTTTTATAAATATATTATAAATGTTTCAACAGTTTCAATTCATACTGCATTCATCTTTCGATTCTCCACGAGCAATATCTAAATTCTAAAACATCTTCACTCCTAAACAAGAGACAAATACCAAAAAGAAAAGATTTTCTAAAAAGTAAATATTTTAAATTTATGATAAATGAATAATATTTTTTAAAATAACAAATCATCATATCACCAAATGTGTGTATGAATTGTTCGAATACGCATGCGTGTTGATTCATTCCATCCTTTTTTTTTTTTTTTTTTTTTTTTTTTTTCATAATTTTGGATTATCCACGATATCGGCCTATTCGCGGTTGTCACATCACTCAATTCTAGATAATATGGAATCGATTACATTATATCATCAACCCCCTATTTAAAATGAACAACAGAAAAATGCTATTCGCTAAAATATTTTACTCCTTTATTTCGAGGATACATTTCTCTGCACATGAATCAAGAAAAATTTTTCAACATGTCTTTGCAATACCATACTTACATTACAATACAATACATATAGTTCTTTTCCTTATTCAGAAAATTAAATAATAAACAATTTACATTATATTTTTATACGATATGTTTGTTTGGCACTCTCTACCACCACTTTCTGCAGAAAGGGCTAATTTGACAGACCTAGTTTAAAATGGAATTCAAACTCAGCACAGTAATCAAAGGAACAGAAGGCCATAGCGCTAATTATTCAGTTGATTTTTTATCATAGCCATAAGTCAGTGATCCCATTCAGCACGAATCATGTATTGAGACATTTAAAAAATGGCATTTCACTAAAAGCTGTTTGACTGATTTCTAATTAGGTGATGTTCTCTACATTAACGTCACCCAAAGGCAACAGCAATGTCCAAGTACACCCAGAACCACACTCGTAAAATTTTTACACACATTAGAATTATTTCAATTTCGCTTGCACACTAAAACTCAAAGAAACTATTCTAAACGCAAACATTTCTGTTGGATAGGGCAACTGCTCAACATAGTTACATTTTAATAGAAATAGTAAGGTCAAAATCAACAGTCTTTCTCTGCATTATACAAACTAAAACACCCAAAATATGTGAACATAGAAATAAGAATTCGGACACACATGAATCAAAATGAAATACAGAAGCTAATCTCATCTCACAAATAAATATATATATATACGTGTGTGTGCGTGTATATATATATATATATATACGTGTGTGTGCGTGTATATATATATATATATACGTGTGTGTGCGTGTATATATATATATATATATATATATATATATATATATATATATATATATATATATATATATATATATATATATATATATATATATATATATTAATACTAGGGTTACTTTGAAATTTTTGAGATTCGCGCAGACGGGAATTTAAAGTAATTTAACATAGAAGACGATTTTTTACTGATTTCCTTCAACTTGTTTAGCGTAGAATAAATTTTAAACAGAAGAGTAAATGGTGTTGACGCCAGAACATTTTCGCGCAATGATTTTCTACGATTTTATAGCAGGATTAAATCAAGAAGAATGCGTTCAACGGTTGCATTTGGTAATGAATCTCAAGCTCGTGCTACAGTATTCAGATGGTTTAGAGAATTTTGAAGAGGTCGCAATTTTCTTCAGGATGAAGAACACACAGGAAGGCCGCCGTCGGCAGTAATCCCGGATAATGTGTCTGCCATACGAAAAATGTTAATGGATGATAATCGCTGTACCTATCAAATAATACAGAAGGAACTTAACATTGGATCCGAAGCCATATACAAAATCATTCATGAAGAATTACAAATAAAAAAAGTAGTTTGCCGTTGGGTTCCTCATAATCTAACTGAGCACCAAATACAGGAGCGTGTCCGAATCAGTAAAGACACTCTTAAATTGCTAAATGATGGTGGCCACCGCATCATTTCTAAAATTGTAACAGGTAATGAAACGTACATACCGTTTTTTGACGTTCCAACACGTCAAGAAAGCAAAGTATGGGTCTTTGCAAATGATCCCACGCCGACAATGGTGAAAAGACAACGCGCACTGAAAAAAAGTTATGTATGCCGTTTTCTTCAGAAGTACGGGATTGGTCGAAGCCATCAAGTTGGAAGGACAGAAGACAGCAGCAGCAAACTGGTATACCACTAAATGTCTTTCAGAAATTCTACAAGAACTGAATGTTAGGGAACTAATGCTTCAGAATGACAATGCATCTTCACATACAGCCGTATTAACAATTGAGTTTCTTAAGCAAAAACAAATTAAAGTGATTGAACATCCGCCGTATTCACCTGATCTAGCTATGTGCGACTTTTGGTTATTCTTTAATCTAAAAAAGAGCTTACGTGGACGTCGTTTTCATACAGAAGAAGAGATTGATGTGGCTATAAATGCATTTTTTCATCTATTCCAAGAGATGAATGGCTTGAGGCATTTAATCTGTGGAAAATTCGTCTACAAAAGTGCATTGATACTGGAGGAGACTACTTTGAACACACCTAAAATTTGTAAGAATAACTTTAAAAACCTAGTTGTATCTCAAAAATTTCAGAGTGACCCTCGTATAACATACATATATATATATATATATAAATATATATATATAACGTAATGAATCTCAGATATTATGTTGTTGAAATATATACTGAAACTTTACCTTTTGGAAAAATAAATGGTAATCATAGCCTTTTAGGTTTTATTTCACTTTTATATAAATAATAATATATATTAACGTCGCACTTGAAATGAGTAATATATGATAAAGCCTAATTTGATACGACAGAAATTTTCCAATAGAGAGAGATCACTTGTCATACAAATGTTCCACTTAATGTATATCAATCGAATAACTTTAATATATGTTTTAAAAATAACACGTTTTCACAAATGTCCTCCATTTACAAATATATTTACGTTAAAAATAGGCAGTTCAGACATTTTTATTAAAATAAACTATGTATGTAGGATAACTTGATTTTTCTCACTTAATTCAGTTTAGAGACGTGAATATTAAAATTATCTTGTAGTAATAAAAATGATTTCGAATAAGCATTTGAAATCTTTTACGAAAAAAAAAAAAACTGATTCCTTACCATTTGCTAGTGAAAGAACACATTCATTATACAGGCTTACGAACTCATTATTTTTCTTTTTTCGTCTGAATTGCGCTGATCATAAAAAATCACCTCCCTTCAAAAGAATGGAAATTACTAAAACTTTTTTTATTATTATTATCATTGTTATCGTTATCGTAACTACACATAATCATCCAGATCGTTCAGATTAATTTTTCACATCGGTAAACCTAATTTGAGCCATTCAGAACTTTAAACTCACGGTATTTCATTTCAGTTGGCTTTTTGGAACAAAGGACAACATCAGCCTTTTTGGGAATGTATCAGACAGAAATCTTGAATTATTCAACAACTTCTGGAGACATCGATGAAGAAAGTAAATTGAATTCAATTTAATGCAAGAATGTCAAGAAATCTGTATCATTCTAGATGTTGTAATAAAGTATTGTTTTTGAAATTTTGAACCTGGGAAAACAGACAAAAATGAAAGGATTCTATCCAGTAATATTTTCAGATAATTATTCCAATTTTAAATATTTTTTTAGGTAATTTTCAGCTTAAAACTACTTATCGAGTTTTTAAAACATTGAATATTCCTCTATTAGGCAAGGGAGATCTTTTTTAAAGGTTTATATTATGTTTTATATATCAGGAAAGATATCGAATTTTAAAATGATTAATTTCTTCTTTCGTTCATCACTAAAATAATTTAAGTTTTTTAAGAAAAGTCTTTGTTTTGAGGGTTATATGAAAAAAAAAGAATAATTAAATTGTAAAGAGAAATATTAAAATACTTTCTCTTTAAAAAAAAAAAAGATCTTATTGATAAACTTCCCCCAGAACATGAAAAGTAATAAATTTCAGCCCTCAACGATTAAATTTGATATTTAAACTATAAAAATATCTCATTCACTGAGTTAATACTGATTTCCATAATCACTGATTATACGATAATAATACAAGTTATTTATTTTTGTTCCCTTATAAATTTCATTCTATTTGTCAACATAACTTATTTTTATTGATGTTTGCTTGATCAATAGTTTTATGCACATCCAATGATAATTAATCTATTCTTTACCTCGAATAGCGACAAATCAATCATTTTATGATATTATCACCATGTTGTACAAATGTATGGTCTATGTGTAATGGCACATACCATATACATAATTGCTATTTGAGTTTAATTATAAAAATATTTTTCCGCTTTTACGACGCAAAATAATAAACATTTGGAGCCAACCTGTACAGAGCAGAATGAAACTATCCTCTCATCAATAAGTTATTCTTTTTAGGTTTTTCATTTAAATAGTATTTTTTGTTGTTAAAAATGGAATCAGTTCATTTTGTAACATTTATGTTAGTGAACTTTTGCGTTCTTATTACTAGAAATTAAGCATTTCTACTTGTGAAAAGGGTGTTTATTATCAGAACTAACGAAAGATCAGTGGATCCAAATATTTTATTTCATAATAGGCGTTAGGTGTTATCTAAATGAGTTTAGTTATATAAAAATTACAAATAAAAGGAAACAGATTTTTTTTTTCGATGCAAGAATTGTTGTTATGTATAATGTTAAATGGAAAACAAGGTTATAATTTATTTTTGTAACTTGGAAACAAATATAACAACTACAAGTTTCATTTCGCACAGTTAAAAAACTTGGTTCTATTCCTTTTACTACAGTTTTGTTGTTTGGCATAAAGCATTGTCTAATGCTTTAATAGCAGAATTAAACGTATTTTAATAATTCTTAGTCTTTTTTCAATAAAAAAAATAAACAAAAATGTCCTTTAATTGTATTTGTTTTAAAAAAACAAATTATCTCTTTCTTTTTTTGAAAAATAAAATGAATATTTCTTTTGTTAAAGTTGAGGCCATAACTACGCCACTTTATATCCATGACTTCAGATAACGTTTCAACAACGTTACATCGCATAGAGAAGGTGCTGAGTTTGGTGACTTTTTTACCCTAGTCTATATGGCATCGTGAGAGAATTTAGAGAGAGAGAGAGAGAGAATATTTAGATTACATTGCGCATTTTCATTAAAATTCTTAATGTGATCCAAACATTTTAAATTATCCTAATATTTCATAATTTCATTGATATTTTCCATTATTAAACCAATACAGTTTACTTATTTAAACGATGTGAAGTAACAATTACAGCAAATTAGGAAATATTTTTCAGGCGCTAAGAAGTTTTATAACTACGACAAAAAAATAATAATTCAGTTATGCCGAAAACTGGCACAAGATGATCAGCATACAAAGCCGAAGTGATTAAAAAAAAATCACTAAATATTTTATAAAGTTTTATTTAACGATTTAAATTTTTGTTTTCTTTCTCCTTCTTTTACTTAAAATTTATAGATAAGTTCATTTATACCATATATTTTACTCTTTCCCTTTAATATAATATTTAAAAAAATATTTTTAACAAGAAATTATGAAAATATTTAATTCTTTTTACATACTTTTATTTCTAAATCGTATGTTATCTCTGTTATATTTATTTCAAAATAAGCAAACCTCAACGCATGAGTAATAATAATAAAACCCCTTGACTGTTCTATATTTTGAGAAAAAAGAACAAAACTTTTGTTGCCATCTCCAATTTTCTAGGAGGCTAACTCTGAAACCAAAACTACTCTCAATATGACAACGATTTACGAATAGAATTAAAACTGTAAAATAAAATTTTTATATGATTAAAAAACGAAATTTTAAAATATATCAGAGCAATTTTCTATTAGAGCAGAAACAACAAAAGGAAAATTTAGATATTTTTTATCATTAACTTTGAATTAACGCTCTTTTTTTTAGAAAAATCCGAGTATGATAATCTTCCTCAATTAATATGATAGCGAAACCCTTCATCTTAATTAAATAGTAGATTTGCTGTATTAATGCATACATATTTATCCAAAATAAGAAAGAGTAATCCCTATTTTTTTCTGTCTGTACATTTGTTGATTCCTAAATCACGAGATGCCACCAAACTGAAGACACGTGAGCGATGATATGAAGATTTCGCCAACTGTGTGCAAAGAAAGTTAATAATATCATATACGCACCAACATTTCGACAACTTTTGCGTTTTAATGTATAATAACAAAATGTACGCGTGTTTTAGGCGTTTATAACCATATAATAATACGACACTATAGTTTGTAAATATTTTGTATTATTAGTAAATTATATTATGCTCTAAGCAAAAATGTTTAATATCTGTTTCAATAAAGTGAGCGTTTTTTCTTTTTTTTTCCCCCGAAAAGACTCTTGTTGTACTGCAAAATGACTAATATTTCTAATAGGTTGGGGAATAAGTTAGTAGCATTTTTACCAAGGACTTTTATTTAAACAAAAAACATTAATTATATAAATAAGTTCATCAATTACATATTCACCGTTGCTGTTTACAACCTCTTCCTACCTCTCGACCAATTTGTTGATGCCATTCCGCCAAAAATCACCTGATCTGGTGTCAAAGAAGTTGTTTTGAAAATTTTTAAGGACCTCTTTGTTATCGAAGGTAACGCCCTTCATATGGTTTGACAAAGAACGGAAAAGATGGTAATAGGGCGGTGCAATGTCCGTATAATACGGTCTTGGATTGCGGATTTGACGACTTGTGCCACATGGGGCCTGGCGTTGTCGTGAAGGGGTATGGTTTGACATTGTCGATCAGGTCTTTCCAGTCAAATAGCCTCATTCACGCGGTGTAGTTGGGCAATGTAGAGCTCCTTGTTGACTGTGGCATTCTTTTCGAGCATTTCCCAGTGCACCAAGAGTTCCTTAAAAATTGGCTCAACAACTTCTTTGACACCAGACCAGGCGATTTTTGGCGAAACGGCATCAACAAATGGGTCGAGAGGTTGTAAACAGAAACGGCGAATATATAATTGATTAACTTATTGATATAATCATTGTTTTTTCGTTTAAATAAATGTCTTTGGTAAAAACGCTACGAACTTATTCCCCAACTTAATACATTCCATAGTATTGGTAGCAAAATGATTGATCCACTTACGCACACTTCAACGCAATTGTATCCTAGTAAGATAAGTTTTAAATAAAGAAAACACTAACAGAAAGTTTCCATAGAATAATTTCAGTGTACAAAAGACACTATCACAGATAAATCGACTATGTCCAAGGATTCGTCTGCAAGTTTCGCTTAATAGACTTGAATCGTCTTTACCGCTAGATGGAAGCAAATGGATAATTTCTAACTCATCCAATAGTCGTGGACAAAGTCTCTGGGGGATATGCAAAAGATTCAAGAACAACAGTGAACACAGATGGAAAATAGTGGCCTCATTTTAGATCATCGATTATGACTTCCGTAAAATTTTCTTAGATAATGGACATATAGAAGAATATCTTAACAAAGTACCAGCCATCTAACTCAAAAATGGGTTATTTTAGATGTAAATTTTTAAAACAGCATTTAAACTATACGCTAGTGGATATTTTTATCCGTCTATTTAGAAATGATTTTTAGTTTTAATTTAATTTTCAGACATGTTTGAAATTTATAATTTTTTTTATTTATTCTAAGTCATGCTATCACAATTAGAAATATAACTCCTATTTACTGTTTGGAGGCATTCGATGTGATCTTGTGATAGGACCGACCTTTTGTGATAGAAAGCGTGAAATCTTGTGATATAAAATGAGAATGAAATCCAAAAAATTTTTGAACAAAGAGAATGAGATATTACGTTTATGTCTGTAGGGACATTTGGTTGAGTGTTTTTAGGATTCTTTGCATGAATATAATTTACTACTAACGAAAAATTCTTTTAGAAGACAATTACTATCCAAGTGGGAAACAACTTTCAAATCTCATATTTATCTATTACAGGATATTGATACTAATTTAATATTAAATGTTTCGTTTCTAAATCATTTTTAACATGAAGCCTCCTTAATAAATGGCAGTGAAGCAAACCTAAAAATTTCAATGTTTAAGCCGCTACATTTCGACTTCTGTTAAGGACAACAAAATGTCAGTATTTAGATAATTGTCAATGCGAATTTTTTTTTTCTTTGCATATCTGAACAAATTCAATCGAAATCTACAATTTTAAATAGATCCTCTGGTTAATTACAAACATGTAAACCTAAGACAGGAAATGTATTTACAAATTGAAAATCAGGAAATGTGTGTATTTAATAAAGTCCGATTCCAAACTTGACTAAATAAGCAAGCGCGATAATTTCAATCATAATTTTATCAGCAGTTAAAAATGGAAATAAAAAATCCACAAGAAGATAGAACTAGAAATAATAGTTCAGAAGAAACACAGATGGTTTAATAATTAATTGTAACAGGAATGACTGGAGCAGATGAAATAAAGGCAAGAGAGATCATACATAATGTACTATGGTTAAATACTTCGTAGTTCTTCAGTAGACAAAAAGTTCCACAAGAAGATAGTACTAGAAATAATAGTTCAGAAGAAACAGATGGTTTAGTAATTAATTGTAACAGGAATGACTGAAGCAGTTGAAATAAAGGCAAGAGAGATCATACATAATGTACTATGGTTAAATACTTCGTAGTTCTTCAGTAGACAAAAAGTTCCACAAGAAGATAGAACTAGAAATAATAGTTCAGAAGAAACAGATGGTTTAGTAATTAATTGTAACAGGAATGACTGAAGCAGTTGAAATAAAGGCAAGAGAGATCATACATAATGTACTATGGTTAAATACTTCGTAGTTCTTCAGTAGACAAAAAGTTCCACAAGAAGATAGAACTAGAAATAATAGTTCAGAAGAAACAGATGGTTTAGTAATTAATTGTAACAGGAATGACTGAAGCAGTTGAAATAAAGGCAAGAGAGATCATACATAATGTACTATGGTTAAATACTTCGTAGTTCTTCATTAGACAAAAGGTTATACCAAGACTATAGAAAAATGCTACACAACAAAATTCATAATTGTTCACCATTCACTCAATATCGCTTAAGATGATCTGGAAGCAGTCAGCATCATTATCACAGTTTCAATTTTTAGTTCTTAGCATTGTAAAACGAATAAATTACAGAAATTTGGCATCATAATGTTCATTACATTTACTATGAACAGATCACATTTATTATTTCATTAATATAAAATGGTACAGAAATAGGCTACTCAAATACACAAGAATATATTTTGAGGTTTCATCGTGAACAGTTAAAGCACAGGTTTATGTGTTGAAATTCCATATAATTCCAAATGCCTTGATCTGGAATTATGAAATATACCATGGTATAATATCTCACATCTCGTAGCCTCTCATTTTTGGAAACATTTTGGGTAATTTGAAACATAATTGTCAATATCAAAACATTGTTATATAATACATTTGTGACAAGTACTTAAAAATCTATATAAATAAAATTATTCTATATGTTCGCCGAATTTTTTGACCGTGGTTTAATTGAGAACGCGCGAATCACGTACTGGAATGAAATTCATATCAGAATGTTGATTTCAAACGAATTTAAAACAAGCTATGCTTCAATTCAAAAAAATTTTTTGTTAAAATAGTTTATTTAATTGATAATTAATTTAAAACGTAATTAATAATTTTGTAATTGAAAAGAATTTTCGAGCGAAAAGAATTTCAGCACCATATTTGATATATTTTAAATTAGTTTTTATGTGAGACCTCACATTACGATACAAATAGCATTTTGAACAAAGCTATATAGATAGAAAAATTGTTATTTTTTAAAATCGCAATTTTATCTAGAAAGCTAGATATATGTTTGACATTGGAAACAATAGCAGGCGACTCTTGTATCACTCACTCACTCACAGTACATACAATAATTAATGATCGACAATAAAAAGTTTTGATTACAACAGCTAATACTGAATTATAACCGATAATCTAAAACGAAAATAATAATTTAAATCAATTATGAAAACATGAAATGAAACTGAAAACATGAGACATTAAAATCATATTTACATTAAAAATGATTAAAATTATCGTACAAGAGAATAATAATACAAAATATTAAATAAAAACAATGTGTATGAGTTACCTTTAGAAAAGACGCCCCACAATAACTTGATTTTGAACTTACTATTTTTATATATAAATTTTCAAATGTTTACTTTAAAAAATAGCTTGCAACACTTCCTGTTTGAAAATAAAATGATTCTTCTAATAAAAGGGGCTCATCCATGATAATCAGGAACTAAACTAATACTCACGGCTTTACTATTCGAGTAAATTACGCGTTCACATTTCTGCTTATAATCAGAACAATCCATGTTCTTTTCAAGGTTCGAAAGAAAAACATTTTGCCATCAACAATATTAAATATTCCACTAAAGTAATGAAAAGTTCACATCTTGCATATTCTTTATTCAAACAGAACATAACCTGATCTGTTAACCTGCTTTTTCAAGTTCAATTATTCACTGGGTAAATTAACTATGGAAAAAACGCGAATTGTTATTAGACTTTTCAGAACAACTTGAATTAAAAGTACTTATTGAAGTTCAATATTTATAATTCAGTTAAAGAATATTGTTGACAATGGTAATAACAGATTTGTTTTTTCAATACTTACTGTTACTTAACTAAATCGATTACGATTAAGAATATGTAAATATAACTACTTAAATGGACATTTTAAATATTTACATCTTATTCATTATATGTCAAATTATTTAACCAAATACACCAATATCATTTTCTCACACTAAATTATATTCAATAACACTCTCTTTCTGAAGAAACATACAAATAACAATCTTCTTACTTCATATGTTACATAGATTAAAAATTAAGAAATCACAGTTTTAAAAAAAAAAAAAAAAAAAAAAAAAAAAAGATTTAAAACTCTTAACAGAATAAGATGGTTATTTGTTAATTAACTATATGTAATAAAAACATCAAGAAAATTTGGAGAAATTTTATTAGGTTAAAATATTATTATGTTAAAATTCAAGAAAAGTTCATTTGTTTCCATACAAAGGTAGAAAAAAATGCAGTTAGATTTACATTAAATTGTTTTAATATGTATAGTTATTAAATATTATAAAAATTTAATAAAATTCTAAATAAAACATGTAATCATAAGAGATTGAAATCGACAGTATAAAAATTGTTAAAATGCTAATAATAAATCCTACGAATTCAAATAAAGAGACTGAATATTTTTTATTTATTATTTAGACTCTATGGTACCATCATAATAAATGCTAAGAACTTATAAAGTTGGATCATTTCCTTAGCAGGCCAGAGTAACCAGTGAACAAGCCACAATACTATTGCTGCTTACAATATAATACAATAATACAGTATGCTGTGAAATTTATTAACATCATGTTCTTAATTCTTTTTTCCTCGCTTCTAAAATATTTCTCTCTTTTTACTTTTTAAATAATTAGATAAGATTAAAATACAATTGGGACACATCAAACTTTCAAAACATTACTAAGTTTTAACTTTGATACATTTTAACACCTAAAAACAAATTGCAACTTAAAAATAAAATAAAAAATTATCCACCCCAAAAATTTTTTTAACTTGTATACCCCTTAAATTTTGTATTTTATATTCATATATTCATTACTTCCAATCCTTAAACAAAAGCAAACCCAATTAATTGAGGATATTAATTAAAAAATTAGCATATTTTACACTTAAGAAATCATGTATACGAGTAATTTATTCATTAAATAATTTTAATAGCACACAAAGAAAGCCTTATTAAAGTTTTGAGTTTTCATTCCAGAGTTAAAGAAAACAATTGAACAAGTTACATAAATGATATTTTAACTTATAGCAAATTTCCTTTAATCAAATTCTACCAGTAATTTATGGTTCTTTATTAAAAATCCTTGCTAATTAGAAAATCAATAAATTCAAGACATTTTGTAATGCATGGTGACAAAGTGACTTTTTTTAAAAAAAACAAATTGTTTCATAAAATACAAGTTTTCGCAAAATTTAATTTTTTTTTTTCAAAATTATTCTCGATGTGACAGTTGAAATAGTAAAATTTACTTGATAAATATAGTTAAAAACTTAAAAATATCAAAAAGTAAAAACATGTCAATGGTAATCAATAAATTTGAAAACAACCATAACTTAAATTTATAGTTTTATTTTCATGACAAAAGAGATATAGAGAAAAAAATTTAAAAATTTCTATACTTATAATATTAAGGTTTATTTCATTTATTATTAAGGTTTATTTCATTTATTATGTTTTTAAAAGTTGCTATTTTCTAAGCACTTTAACAATATTCAGATATGGAAATTCATTAAAAATATTAAATTTTGATAAGAGAAAATGGCTTAAATGTTTCATGTATTTTACTATAATTATTAATATTAAAAGCTTGATTATGATTATGTACACCCCTGGTAATTTTGCTTATATTTTTAATATTTTTTCCTTCACTAAAGTTTTGATAAATTATTTTGTACAATAAAAAGCATATGAAATTAAAAGATATAAAAAATTTATATTAAAAAAAAGCAGGTTTGGTTAGCATTAACTTCAATGTTAACCAGATCATCAACCATGTTAACCAAATAATTCAGATTTGCAAAAGATATAAGATAAAAAATGTTAAATCAACACACTAATTTTCAACAACTATTTCTTTTATTCTGAACATTTATCGTAAAAAGTTTTGAATTCATGCTATTTTTTAAAATACATTTTTCTTTAGCTTTTGTATTCTTACAGAGAAAAAGAATTGCAGAGTAAATACAGACAAAGAATTGATTTATATAGGCAAATTTATTTTTACAGGTATTTAATTATATAAATGTAATTCTTTACATTACTTACATGGCATATTAATAATTTAATTATATCCCCAAATTCATTATTTATATACCATAAAAATAAATTTAAAAATGCCAAAATAACATTTATTAAATTTAATAATATTTCTTCCTCTTCTTTTTTTTGGGGGGGGGGGGGTAGGCTTTGTTCTAGCATAAGGATATAAATATTACAATATCATTGAATAAATATAGTAAATATATGAAAATAATAACATGAGTAGAATATAATTGTAACATATTTAATAGATAGTTTGTTACAAAATATGATTAGGTAACAAATAAATAATATTTTACATTCACTATAACTTTACATTTTTCATGTTGTAAATTGAAAATAAAGACACATTAATATTTGAAAATTGGTAAATTCTTTGTGAAAAATATTTAGACATTAAAACTTTGATATTTCAAGAAATAAAATATATATTTATGAGCATAATGGGAATATAAAAAAGATCAGCAGAAATATAACTCTTTATATAAAAATTATTGATATTAAAAAATATACCTTAACTCTCGCAATAGCGAATTAAGGTATATTTTTTAATATCAATAATATTTAATATATTTTAAAATATAAATCCATTTAATGAGTTGAGAGACAGGTTATTGTAATGGTAAAACTGCTCAATTCATTTAATAAAATTTTATTCAGAATTGTCAGACTCACATGTTTTTAATAGCAGTCCTAACAATGATAATCAATTATTGATAATTAAAAATTACAGTTACAAATTACACAACACATTAAAAACTAATAAAATTCATAGTAATCAGTTTTTACCAAAAGCATTACTCCAACTGCTAAAAAATAACTGAAATTCAAAACAGTAATTAAATTTATTTAACTTTTAATAAAAATAAAGAATACAAAACCAAATGGAAAAATATATATTCTTCATTATCATAGTAGATTCATAAATCGTAGTATAAAAATTGAAAATATTTAAGAAATATTAAACAATTAAAATAGATAGAATTAGCAAAGAAATATCATAAACATGTTTTGATGTAACTCCATTAAATTTTATGGAAAATTTCATAATTATTTTAAGTGCAAAATTTTAGTTATTGAAAATAATCTTTTTTGAATTTAAATATTTTTATTATTTTAAAATATAAATATTATAACATGAAATACAATAATATTTATACTAAATACTTCATTAATTGTTATCATTATAAAAACTTAATTCCTTATAAATTAAATTTGGACACACCAATGCTGATGCACCCAATTGCTTTTTTTAAAATCAAATATGCTCTAAATTAAAATTTTATTCCTTTTAAACAAATTATGTAAAATTTTTTGTTTTTTTGCTATTTTAAATTATTGCCACATAAATTAACAAAAAAGCTTAAATTAATTCCAATGCAAAATATTTTATTCCATGAATAGCACTAAAAAAAGCATTGCAAATTTCTTAAAACTGAATTCATGAATTGAAATATTTTGTAGAAAATAAAATTAAAAATAGTAACCACAATAATGATTTATGCTTGTTGATACATGCTTAAAAATTATTAGTAGTGTTTTACATTCTAACACATATTAGTAATTATAAAATTAACTTTAAATAATTAAACTCTTTTTCTTATTGATTAAAATATGTTTCCGTTAAATATTTTACTAATAAAAACGAAAACGCAGAGAAAAAAGAAATATTTTTAGTTAAAAATAACATATAACAGAAACAAAATAAAATAACAATGAATTAGTTTATTAAATAAACATAAATTTTATTTTATATTTATTACAGATCTATATTCACATATTTTTGTCAAAAAATCGAAATTAATTTACTTACCATTTCTATATTCAATATAATTCCATTCGTCTGTGAAAAATCTAATATCTAATTCATAAAAATCTAAGTCTTTCAAATTTATATATATCTGATTTATATAAATGCATATTCTTGTAAAATGTAAACAAACAATTTCACCTACATTCCCACATCAATATTCAGTTTCTAAGTTAGGGATGTTTTCAACCTAAGCAGTATTATATAGTGGCGCCATCTATTGAATGATGAGAAAATATATTATTTTAGTATTGAGGAGAAAGTAACACAAATTATTTGTTCAATTTTTAATAAATAAAATTATTTCCAAAGGAATATAAATATATTTATTTATGTAACCTATATTTAAATAACATATTCTTTTTATCATTTATTGATTTTTTTGTTTTATACTTTTAACAATGTAATTTATAAATTAATAGAATGCAATAACAGTAAATTCTTCATGGAAATAAATTTCTATGAAAATTTTAACATTAACGTAAAGAACATCCCAGAAATCCATTTCTTTGAATAGCTATGCTTGAAATTAATTGCTTTTATAAACATTTAAATTTACACAAAAGTGATTAGAATGTCATATATTATGCTATATTGTAGCATCAATACCCTATATCTTGAATTGGGCTGTAATTTTTTAAGTAGAAATAACTGGATTGGAGCCTCCGTAATTGAAAAGCAGATATCAAGTAGAAGACCCCCAATATCCTGCCATCCACACTTATCAGTTCAGCTGGAGGACATTGCGACCACGACATATTTAATGTGCCCCAACCGCCATTATAGTGCAGACGACAGATCTTCTGTTAAATCGGGAATCGCACTCACTACCTTACACTGTGCAATTTTTAATCATTTAGAGTATAAAACTCTAATTATTTCAGTTTTATGTATTGTTCATTTGTGCGCCTAATTTATATTTTTCAAATTCAAAGAAAATTTCTTGGTTCTGTTGATGGAAAACAAATAATATACATTTAATTACTAATAATACTTTAAAGAATATTTTATAAATATAGCATATCAAAATTTATTATAAATAATTTTAGAAGAAGCCTACCACATAAAATCAATTAAAAATAAGTAATAAATTGAAAATCATTTAAATCTGAAAGTTCAGGAGTTCTATTAAAGAAAACAATTATATTATATGTTATAAATACCTCTAGAGAGTTGGAACGTAATATCAATTAATTTTCTGTAGCAATTTATATTTTGTAACAGAAAGAGGGTTTTGTGAATTAATAAGTTATATTGAAATTTTTAATCAGAATTTTTAAATTTGACCTTGACATTACTTTTCCTATCTCTCAGTCACAATTCAAAGAAATTTCTTGAATCATACAATTTCTAGAGTGATTTAAGAAACGAAATTTATACATAAAAAACACATGCCTTTACAAATTATTTTATTAAATTACTTGTTGTTATACGAGAATGTTTTCCTGCACGTAACTCTGAGTTGAACTCTACTAGTTTGATAGAAGCAGTTGAGTTCTTATGATTTTGCAGCACGGACCAAGCATAAGACTCCACATACTTGGCTAGAGGTATCATTACACTTGGATATTGCGACCTCTCACAGTTTTAACGTGCTTCAGCTGCCATTAACGAACACGACGAATCTTCGGTTAAGCCGGAATTCGAACTCACTAACTTCAAATAACGACGCCGCTAACCAACCAGGCTACCGCGGCTCTAAATCACTTGTAAACAAAAAATATTTTAGTTTACCTACATAAATAATTTTATTTTTCTAAAAACAAAATTAAGATAGATACAAAACTTGGAAGGAATTATGATCGAATTACTCCAGATTACTCGGTAATTACTGAAAATTTTAATTGCTCTTAAAAACTCATATCATAGTATGCTATTCATATTAAATGCTGGTATTCTAATACGCAATTAACTTACAAATGTAGCCATTCGTGGCCGTTAATTTTTAATTTGGAGGCGCCTGCTTTAGAATCAGAATTAGTCCAGTGAATCCAATGTCTACAAGCGCTCCCCTGTGTCTTTATTTGGAGAGAGGGATTTCAAAAATAAAAATAATAGTTAACACAATTTAGTTTTGTTATCTCTAAAAAAAATTACCAAACTACTACTTTTACTACTACTAGAAGTCAAGTGGAGAGTCAGAATTGTAATTCATGATGGGTTTATACCACAGAAACAAAATATATATATTTTGAATTTTTTTTCCAATGGCAGATTGTAGACAGTTACAACTGCAACAGAGTCTATTAATCTATTGTTCCCTGATACAATCAAGGAACCAGATACCAAGGAACCGGTCCGACACAGCGACCTCTTAGCCACCGAGGCGTTGACCCGGGTGCACCACAGGGGTTGGGCCACCATCGCACCCTCACACATGCCATAGGGACCCGTTTATAGGGTAGGCACCATTCATACTTCATTCACACACACAAGGAAAGGACAAAGACAGGATAGAGAGAGAGAAAGTATATCCATGCCTGAACCAGAATTCGAACCTTGGAACCTCCTATCTTTAGTCAGGCACGCTGACCACTAGACAAGTTGGCTGGCTATATTTTGAAATTAAAAATATGTATATTACCTTCTTCTAGAATCTTAAATGCCTGTTCCCAGATTGTGGAAGAAAATATAAGTTTGTTACAATATTATTATAATCAAGAAGTATGTCTCTTTCAATTGCTAAGGCAATTAATTTTCTCTTCCTATTGTACTTCGAAGATAAGTTTTCATTCTTTTAATGTATAAGAAAAATCGTTCACAGCTAGCTGAAATCACTGACACAGTATTTTAAAAAAAAATTAAAAAACACAGTAACGTTATGAAAGAAAATGTATTTTGTAGATATTTTTTCCTTAAAAAATTAAATATGTTTTTAAAATTGCAATTTTCTATTTTTGCATATTTTATAAATGGAAAAAAAAATAATAAACACACATAGGTTACATAATACACGTTTCTTCTGTAAGCAATAGAAATTACATTTAGTTTAAACATATTGATCATATTAGTGTACATGTCTTGATTTACAGACGCAGAATTAATAGCTGTTAAAATAGATCATCCTTTTTAAATCTTCTCTGAATATCGGAAGATACCGAATCTATAATTTTATTTAGAATCGTAAGTTTGCTTAAAGTGAATAAGAAAGTTCTTTCCCCGTTTTCGCTTGAAATGAGAATAAATATGGAAATTAGTGAATGACGTGGTTGACGTACCGATCAGTAGTGAGTAGGAATATCAGTAGCTCTTAAAGCAGGTCCATCGCATGGATTCATCAATTGTAATTTGAACTGTAGTTAAGAGAAATGGACTTGTAGAAGGAGTTCGTTCGGTGTTGTTTGCTTTAAGACTTCAAAATGAGCTTATCAGCTGCTGCATCAGTCGCTGAATATGTCCAAGCGTTTTGACGTTAGTGTTGTGAGTGAACGTAAGTGAAGGCATTGGTTTCACAAATTCAGGTAGGGAGATTCATCCCTCTTTGATAAAGCCGGTGTCTAGGGACTAGTCGTCAAGTGGTTCACCATAAGCTGTTACCAACCCGCCAATCGGTCACTGCGGACTTGTACTTGCAGCAATTGTGCAACAGGTATTGCAACAGATGGAGCCAGCACTGGTTAATCGCAAGGCTTACTGTTCTTGGTCGAAAACGTGATGACGTATGTAGCACAAGTTGTAAGGAATACCATACTTGGTTAGGATTCTTTGAGCCATCTTCTTTCCTCATCTGAACATGCACCATCAGATAACCACCTCTTCTCTTTCCTGGATAATCATCTTGTTGAAAAATACTTCCCCAATGAAGCAGACTTATGCCACGTACTCACGAATTTCTTTGTTTCTAAATCTACCGAGTTTTACCTCAAGTGTATTGCACTACTGGAGGCACGTTGCAGAAGGTGCTGGATGTGATTACTTCGAGGTAGAGATGTAAAATTCCCTGGAATATTGAACCACAGGAATTTATTCAAGAATTTGGGAGTAAACCAGGAATATAGGGAATTTTGAGGGAATAAATTCAACCAACCATCTTTCGTTTCAATGGATTGTTTTACTTTACTTATATGAAGAAAAATGAAGTAAAACTGCGTAAGTGCGCAAATATATATATATATATATATATATATATATATATATATATATATATATATATATATATATATATATATATATATATATATATATATATATATATATATATATATATATATATATATATATATATATATATATATGTTCTGGCTTCTAGTACGAAAGTTAAGTTGTTTCGTACAAAGAAAGACAAAAAATACTTGTCAAAATAATAATGAAAATTAGGAAATTATTGAATTAATACTTAATGAAAAATATCAAGATATATTTCTTTGGGCTTCCAGTATAAATATTGATATTCCCATGCTTCTTTCATTATAAGCTCATAAAATCATGATAAGAAAGGAAAAAAAAATATTTTCAAAGCATTAATTTTTTAATTTATTCTAAATTGATAATTAATCCAAAATTCTTTTCTTTTTCTGGAAAATTTTCTATTAGCATAATGAATAGTAAAAATCATAAAATAAGGGAATTTTTATTTATTTTAAAAATATCTGATGGAAAAAAAAAAAAAAAAAACTCTTGAAAATTTTTTAAATGGTTCGCAAGATTTTAAACCTCTCGAGATCTTTCAAAATTCCCGGGATTCTTTTAAAATTCCGAAAGGAATAAACCGGGTTCATTCCCGGAAATAAACATTGTGCCCCCCATTTCATCATTACTTCAAGGACTAACAGTAGTCTAAACTTTCTGTAATTCGTGTTCTTTTTTTTTTGGGGGGGGGGAGTCATTAAAAATGGTAAGGACTTTCTTGTTTACCTCTTAATATGATTTTACATTATCCCACGGAATTTTTTACCACACCCCAAATTTCCACGGGATTATATTTTGTCTCTTCATTTTTGGCCTGTGGGAGGAATTTATTTCATAAACTTCAATCACATAACTCCATATTTTCTGGGAAAAAAAATCAAGAAAGAAAAGAATCAAGAGTTTTGAAGACAGCTTTAGGTGACATTTTTATAACATCAAAACCGAGATGATACAACTGAAGGTGCTTCGGAAGTCTAGCATTGTTCAAGAATTTTGCCTATAACAGAGAAAGTGAATGAAAGTTTCGAATATCATGCATATCAAAAGGGCATTGACATCCCCCCTCTTCTTTAAGAGCATCATATTCAGATATTTCTTTGACGACAACTTTATGAAACAGTGCAGTGGGTTAAATTTCTAAAATGCTTTTCTCTGTGTAAAAATGGGCAAACATGTATTAACTGAACATAAATTTAAGATATGTGCAGAACAGTACATGTAATTGCCTTTGGATTATCCTGCCTTATTAAACGGCTGCACCACTGTATGTTTTTCTCATATTGGCCCTACCATCATAATATTTGGCTAATAAGTTTGTAAGATTTTGCCTGATGAAAATGAAATTAATTTTCTCAAAAAACTATCCAAGGATTCTAAATCAAATTGTTAGTCCTGCAAAATTCAGCAAAAGATCCCTGGATTTCCAAGTCGTTGTCTATGTAACGGGAAACTAAAATCATTTGTTTATGATTGGAAATATCTTGATTTAAACATTGCAGAAGAATATGATCTTTTATTACTTTGAATATAGTTGCAGATTTGCAATTTCTCTTTATTTATAAAATTTTTTTTGTTTGCGAAATATTTTTACTGTTAAAAAACAGTATCATTGGCTTTTTAAATTTAAATTTGGATAAAATTGATAAATTTGTTGGCTTTGTTTATGGTATAGTGTTTAAAAAATAGTTTCTAATCTATGGCTAACACTTAGGTTTTAATTAAACCTTAAAGCTTTTATGTAGGTTTGATTAAATCTGAAACGCCAGTCATGGATTATAATTATCTTTTTTCTTTTTATATTTTAACCTTAAGCAAGGTTACTTGTTCACAGTTTGATTAAGCAAAGTTAACAAAATATCACCTTATAACATTCAAGAAATACTCGAAAACGGTTCTGTTTCGTTTAAATATAATACAATGATTTTTTGATCAAATCATTTTCTTAATTTTAATTATTTTTGTTTTTAGGATGTCTGATGGACGTAAAAAATTATCGGGTGATCAGCATAAAAGAAAAAGAGTTGAAAGCAAGTTCAAATTCAAAAACAGGCTGGTGGTCTGTTAATTAATTTATAAGGCGTGAAAAGGAATGATTACAAAACAGGAATATACTTTATAGAAGTTGTTATAAATTTTAATTATGAACCCATTACCAATCAAGATGCCAATATTGATCAAGTGGAGCTTACCCCAGGAACATACAAAGAATCTACTTCAAGGGACATTCACTGAATACACCCAAGAGCGTCCACTGAACCTACTCCAAGAACGTCCACTGAACCTACCCCAAGAACGTCCACTGAACCTACTCCAAGAACGTCCACTGAACCTACTCCAAGAACGACCACTGAACCTACTCCAAGAACGTCCACTGAACCTACTCCAAGAATGTCTACTGAACTTATTCAAGAACGTCCACTGAACTTATTCAAGAACGTCCACTGAACTTATTCAAGAACGTCCACTGAACTTATTCAAGAACGTCCACTGAACTTATTCAAGAACGTCCACTGAACTTATTCAAGAACGTCCACTGAACTTATTCAAGAACGTCCACTGAACTTATTCAAGAACGTCCACTGAACTTATTCAAGAACGTCCACTGAACTTATTCAAGAACGTCCACTGAACTTATTCAAGAACGTCCACTGAACCTACTCCAAGAACATCCACTGAACCTACTCCAAGAACATCCACTGAACCTACTCCAAAAACATCCACTGAACCTACTCCAAGAACATCCACTGAACCTACTCTAAGAACGTTTACTGAACAAACTCTAGGAACATCTACTGAACCAACTCCAGGAATATCCAAAGAAAAGACATTTGGTATAATAATAAATTCAGATCCGGACTCCTAGCCAACTAGTTCAACAAAAACAGAAATAATTTTTTTGTAAAAAAAGAACTACTTCAACCATTAAAGGAATACAATTTTCTGTATAATGATAACTGTCGAAGATTTAGCGCTCTTCATTATTTGAGAAATATGAAAAATGAGGAAAAAGTCCTGCGTAACTGGTTAGTTTATTTAATTAAAAAAGACTGTGTTTATTGCTTTTGCTGCAACTTTTTGGTTTTATTTTAAATTCCCTTTTCATTAAAGGTTTTAAAGATTGGAAGTACCTCACTGAGAGTTTAAATCAGCATGAAACCTCTAAAATTCATATTTAAAATCAAAAGTCTTGGACTGAATTAAATTCAAGAATGCAGTACTATAAAACGATTGACAGTAACAAACAAAGACTCATAACCGCAGAAATAAATCCTCGGTACGAGGTTCGTCAATGAATTATTGCAACAATAAAAAAGATTGATCAAAATTGCTTAGCCATCCAGGGTACAAGTAATAAAACATTATGATTTTGGAAATGGTAACATTTTACAAATTATTCAATTACTCTTGCTCAGTTTGATTCATAAATGGAAGAACATTTCCGCAGAGTGCTTAAAAAAGTTAAAATGCACTATCTCGGAAAAGAAATGTCAAGATGAATTAATTATTCTTTTAAGTAAAAATATAAAATCTCATAAATAAGATTTATAAAGCTAAATGTTATGCAATAATTCTACATTGTACTCCTGATATCAGCAAGATCGGGCAAATGACAATCTTAATAAGGTATGTATCCATTGGCAAATGCAATCCCAAGAAGGTTTCGGTTAAAAATTAATAAAAGCTTTTCAGGCTTTCTTCCGGTTGAAAGATCGACTGGCTATGAGCTTTCAACTCTAATACTGAAAAGATTTGAAATTCAATTTGCAGGATACGTGGGTACAAGACTTGGATAATGAGTCCAACATAAGGGGCAATAAATCGGAGTACAATCTAGAATAAATGCGTTAATCCAAGATCATTTTATCTCCCATGTAACACCATTCACTTAATTTGGTAGTTAATGACATGTTTAAAATTCATTTAAGACTGCCAATATTTTTAATATAGTCCAAAAAATATATCTATTTTTCCTCATCAACTTTCAGTGGACCATATTAATAAATATGTTCACAGATTTACTTTGAAACTTATAAGTCAGGAGTGGATAACCTGCGGGTCGCGAGCCACACTCTTTGAAGGATTATCTTTGAAGCCACACTCTTTGAAGGATTATCTTTGAAGCCACACTCTTTGAAGGATTATCTTTGAAGCCACACTCTTTGAAGGATTATCTTTGAAGCCACACTCTTTGAAGGATTATCTTTGAAGCCACACTCTTTAAGGATTGCTTGTTTCTCTGTATGGAAACATTTTTATGGTGAATTATTTCTATTTTCTAAATTTTTTCTGACTGATAAAATAAAATTTAAACTTAGAAAAGTTAAATTCATTTATTTTCTTTGAAAGAGGAAAGTATTATTGAAATAAGCTAATGTTATATGAACTTTTGGTCTTCGATCAGGTAATTAATCATTTTTGGTGGATTGTTTTCTTACATATATGCATGAAAAAATATTCACTTCAACCAATTCAACTACAACTTTCATAATACATATAAGATACTAAAATCTTTGTAAACTAAACTTTGCAAAACTCAAAGAAATCAGCCCTATTAAAATTCCGTTCTCGATACATATACCCGAGTTTCCTTTCCACTCTTACATTATTATATTTTTAAAAAATAATATCGTTCCGTATGTATTTCAAAATGAAATTTAAATTACTGTACTGAGCTTCGGGGTTCGTGTGGATTGAGAGTTGAATAAAGCAACCATTCAATGAACACAAGACTTTTATTCGTAAAAATTCCACTAGATATACCAGCTGTAACAATCGCAATTATACAGCTACAATCCGTCAGATACAATAAGTAACAGCTCCCAATCACAGGTCTCAAATACCTCAGGCAAAGAACAGCTTCTCTAGACTAGCAATCACGACTAATCGTCTTCACTCACTGATTATCTTCACAAACACTGACTGCCTGTACAAAACTAAACTAACTATGTCGGGCTGCGGTATTTATACCTGACTTGGCGGGGAAATCTACCAATTTCGCCAAGGTTCTGGAAGCTTCTAGGCTATCTCGCTAAATATTGGTCCTAGAGCTTAGGTGATGGATATTTCCAGAAGTATCTTTTTCTCGCCAAGTCACCAAGTTTTCTCGCCAAAACATCGCCAAGTCACCAAATCATTAGAAAATTCGCTTTTAAAGTATAACACGTCTAAATATCGCATTTTTTGCCCAAAATGTGAGTATTTCTGATCTTTCTGAGATATTTTAAGACATATACAATTATTATTTATAAATTTGTAACATTACTGACAACAAATACAAAAGTCCAAGTGCAACGTTGTAACAAATCTCATTCCCGTCCAAGTTAAGAATGATATGACTCATCGAAAACTCCACGAACGAACATAAAAACAGGCGTAATCATCCGTAATTGACAGAATCCAGAGACCGATTTTGAATTTGTAAATTTTCATTGCAACGGACATTTGACATTGTGTTCTGGATGAATCAATTTGTATCATTCTTGCTACGGATATAATTTGTAATCTGAAATTCTTGGTAATTTGACTACAATTTGTTTCGTAGTATGTAATACGTGTTATCATTATTTTAATAACACAAAACTTGTGATTTCTAAATTTATTTATTTCCAATTCTTTTAAAAATATGACGACTGAGAACGAAAATAAATAAAGAAAATAAATGTATTAATAATGAATTGAATGAGGAGAATTTCTTTTCTATTGACAATAACCGAAAAGCATTATGTATTATTTGTAATTCTACAGTGAAAAATTATAAAGATAGTAGTTTACATTGACATTATGAGACCAATCATCTTCAGTTTTCTAATCAGTGACTACCTAATTCCAAATTAAGATTCCATAAAGTTGCTTCCTTAAAATCAAATTTAATTTAACAGTCAATGTTGATGACCCTTAGAAATCAAGTTAATAATTGGCTGAAGCCAGCTTTGTTATTGCCTAGAATATTGCTCATGCAAAACACCCATAAGAAGAGGGAGAGTTTATTAAAAAAAAAAAAAATTTGGAAGATGTACTAAGAGTTTTAGATCCAAATAAGGCGTCATTGCACAAAGCTGTTTCAAAAATTCCCATCTCGAGACACACAATCGAACAACACATAATTGAAATTAATACATCTCTTGAATATAATTTAAAAGATTATTTGAAAAACTGTATTGCATTCAGCTTAGCCCTTGACGAATGAACAGATATTACAGATCTCCAGCAATCGGCATTTTCAAACCGTTTTGTTTCACCTGACTTCATAGTTAAAAAAGAATTATTAGATTTGATAACACTTCAAGAGTCAATCCGTTGTGTCGATATTAAAAATGCATTACATTCCAAAATAAAAACTTTTGATGTGCCTCTTAATAAACTTGCAAGCATTGCAAGTGAAAGAGCTCTGGCAATTCTGGGTAAAAAAATCAGTATTATTGGATAATTCTAATTCCCCAATTCATACTGATTCACTGCATAGTTCTCAGAGAATATCTCGTTACAAAATATTTAAAATATCTTGATGCCATCAAAACAGTTTTACACATTAAAAATTACATTTCCAACAATGCAAAAAAAGCATCGTCTATCCAAAAATTTCCTTGAGGAATCAATGGACAATTTTAAATTAACTAAAATTCGTTTGCATTGTTGGACGATTATCTAGCTACAACGTATTAAATAGATTTGTAGATTTGTTTGATTCGATAATTGCATTTCTAAAAGAAAAGGAAATAACCTATTAAGAATTAGACGATGACGAGTGTTTACAAGACTTAATGTTTTTGATTGATGTCATAGATCATTTGCAAATACTGAATTTACAATTATAGAGGAAAGAGAAAACAATATCTCTGATCTCTCATAGTGCATATTTAATTTTCAAACAAAATTACATATTTTTCAAAATGACATTAAAAATAAAATATTTTGTCATTTTCCACGAATTAAAAAATTTGTTCCAATATTAAACAAGAAAAACTCAACGAATACATAAAAAACGCTAGAAGAAATAATGACGGAATTCAAATTTGATTTCAAGACTTGAAACACTTTAAATTGTCTCTTTATTTTCTTTGGAATTCATTTGAAAGTAGCATAATTCAAGTTGATTTTTTCAGTTCCAATATAATTAGGACCAAAAAGCATCTGGAGAATTAGAAAGCATAGAGATGTAAGAATTTCATGCTCTACAATTAAAATATAAGATGCTGATTGCTGAATGTTGGACATTTGTACCAGAATCGGAGTATCCTGAATTAAAAAGAAAAGGCTGCTTGTCGAATTATTTTAATATTCGGAACAAGGTATGTGTGAATTATTTTATTCTTTTTTAAAATTCTTGAAATCTTTCAAATCAATATTAACTAATCAGTGTCTCAAAGAATTACTGAGAAGTTCTGCCATCAATTATTTACCAAATTTTAAAGAATTATCAAGAGAAATAAAAATATTTAATTTTTAGTATTTAAATTCAATACACATATTTTGTAGTTTTATTTATACATTTTCAATAAATATAATTTTTGGAAAAAAAATTTAATACCTTTTCTGCATACTTTTAAAATTACGTATTTAATTGTGGCTTGTGAAGTATTTCAAATTAAGAAAAATGGCTCAGACTCTCAAGGAGCTGGGCCATCTCTGCTCTAAATGATAATTATTGAGAAAGCCGAGTAGATGCATTAAAACCACTAAGGCATCAATTTCGAGGAATATACGATACTTTACTTGCTGTTTGTAATAATTCGGAGATTGAAAACTCCATAAGAGTTGAGACTTCTGGAATATTAAGCTGTATTAACCAATTTAAGTTCTTGTGATGTATAATTTGGTACCGAATCTTAAATTACATCAACCCTATATGTAAGATTCACTATCTGTTATGGAGCTCTTAAAAAATTGCAAAGAGTTTTTGGAGGATCTTAGATCAGTCACAGCCTTTAACAGTATGTTTCGCAATGCTCGAGAATTCACCGAAGAAATTGACATACAGACTAGTTTTTAGCTTCCCCAGCCATGTTACAGAGCTCGAAGAAGGAATGTTAATTTCTATGAGGAGATATGTATGGCGATATGTATCTATACGAATGATGATCCGATAGAAAATCCTAGTTTGAATTATAATGCAGAACTTTATTTTTTCACATTAGATAAAGCTATCAACTTGAACCCAGGTTTGACTTGATGAGTATCCACAAAAACTATTTCCAGTTTGTAAACAATATTTGTGATTTAAAAGATACTCCTCATAACGACGAAAGTAGTAAAGATCTAGAAACAGTGTTAACTGATGAAAATTCATCAGATATAAACGTACTAGACCTGGAAGAAAAAATAGTAGCTGTTCTGGCTTTGCTAAATAAAAAAAGTGCAGTCGATATTTTAAAATTCATATCGATTTGCTCCAAATTTCGATATAGTTTTAAGGATATGCTTACTCTTCCAATAAGTGTGGCAAGTAAAGAAAGAAGTTTTTCCAAATTAAAATTATTTAAAAAATTTTTACTCTCTACATCAACCGAGGATTATCTAAGCAGCATGACAACAATAGCCAGTGAACATGAACTAGCTAAAGAAATTAATGTTAAAGAAATTATAAAAAAAAATTCTCAGAATATTAAAAGGGAGAAAAAACACTTTTAACTCTCAGTTTAAATGTATTTTTAATATGTAATTAAGTTTTAATATTTAATGGCTCTATAATTTATTTTAGTATTTTTTCAATATCTGTATTTTATGATTATACACTAGAAATGAATATTTTCTTTTTTTTCTGAGCAATCATAATTTTAATTTAGTGCCAAAAACATAAATTAATAAATTAGTATTTTCTGCTAATCAAAACTTCAATATTATTGATAGTAATTTTTTTGTTCACGTTTTATTTTACCATTAAGCATGAGAACCATTATGTCACCTCTTTTAATTTTTGCTTATAAATGGGTGGCATTTTACTTCTTTGCCCGGGTAAACGAAACTGCTAGCACCGGCTCTGATTAAATACTTGCATATGACGTTATCAGAATCTCGTGGATGAAATTGTCTATTTTTTTCCTTCATCTTATGAAGTATGCACAGTAATCCTTGATGAATTAGTATTAACCATTTGCATACTGAAAGGAAGAGAAATGGATATTAGAATTGCATATGAGTACAGACTTATGGTAAACAACATTTCTATTTATGCAATGAATTTGCCTCATAGGATCGTTGGCCTCATAGGATCAACTGGAATGTATAAAAATTACATAAATAACTGCCACGTTTTCTATCCTCAGTGTGGTCTTCTTCTTCTCGAAGTGAAAATATCCAATTAATTCTGCATTATAAATATAAGTATATTTTTTTATAATTTCAACACAGCAGTAATATGTATTCACAGGGAATATTTAGTAATATGAAAATTAAGATGTTTTATTTAGCAGTCAATTAAAATTTTATGTGACCTGTAATAGTCTTTTGAAAGGTTTTTGAAAAAATAAGACCAATTTCTTTTATAATTTACCTTCTTTTGTGTTTATTAAAAAACAAATTGTCCTTAGGGTCCCAAAGGCATCAGTGATCTATAAAAATTAAATAAAATTAATAAACAACTAAGGAACACAAAAAATTTCCGCTTTATACAAAAATTTCAAAATTTCAGCATGAGTTATAACAATTTAAAAAATTTTGCATTGAAAAGCATCATTGCCACATATTTCGAACCTGCTTCAAACTCAGAATCATTGTGCGCTCCACCCATTTTCTGACGTAATTAAGACATCAATGACATCACTCAGTCGGAAAAGATTTGCGCGTGAATCTCAGCTTGTTGTTTCTCTTGACAATCGAGGAATTAGCGGACACACGAGATATGGCTGTTATATACAGTTCATAATATATACAGCTCAATTTAGGGAATTTACTAAGCTAGAGCAATCTTTGCTAAAAATTTATCCATTCATAAATGACTACAAAATATTATGAACAAGAACTTTATTGTAATTAATTACTTGAAGGCATTCACTGATGTCTCGATCGACCTTAGCAACCGTTGCTATGGTCTTTTTGTGTATATACAAAGGTAAATCATGGCTGCAAAGTGCATCTTGTTTATTACTACAAGGGCTTGAAAATTATAAAAATAAACTTGTGTTATATGATGAAGAAGATTCATATCCTAGAGACCAAAGTACTAGCTGTAATGACGAAAATAAATAGCCAAAAATCAACTATGGAGCCAAAGTAGATCATTTAATACATTCAACACGTGGTATTACATACTGTCAGGTAAAAGCCTACAAATCTTTAGAATCTCACAATTATTTCACACGTGGATTTGTTTCTCTTGAATTTCTTACAAAGTGGTTTCAAAATTCAAATATATTACTGATAGGATAGTCAAGAATTTTTTTTCCATTATTTTAAACTTTGCAAATTTAGAATTGTTTCTATTCTCAACAATTCTAAGTTTACGTAAATATTAATTTTTTTTTTAATATATATTGCAGAGTTTTTATTCTATATTAAAAATACAAAGTAAAAAATTCCATTTTATAATATATGTGTGAAAAAATATTTCCTTCGATATTATAAAATAATATGTATTTACACTTTCATAACGAACTTTCTATTGAAGCATTTGATAAATTTAAGTATTGATTATTAGTAAAATGCATTTAAAACATTTAAGCATTTCTATGTTTTGCAATCATTACTCTCTCTCTCTCTTTTCAAAGAATATTTATAATTTATTTTTAATGCGTTATTTTTAATTCGTTCAAAGAATTTTAAACTAATTTTATTTATACTTGAGTTTACTATAGTAATTAAAAATATCTTCTTATACTCGCTGCTCTATACATATAAATAAAAATCTTATGCATCATTACTCGTTTAAAATATTTTCGATATTTGCTAATTACTTTTAAGGCCACTCACAGGAAATACTTATTGACGAATTGTGTTTGAGTTGTATATAAAAATATAAACCAATTAATTTAAGAGAAGTAGATAAATATATATTTTCTATAAATTAAACCCATTTCAATAGATGTCCAGGAAAAAATGTAAATAATAAATTTATAATAAATCATATTTACATTGTGATCTCATTGTTATATAAAATCTTAATATTCTTTTTACTTGAAAAAAAATGAAGGATGCATACTCTTGGATACTAAATTTATTTTCTGTTATGTCTGCTTGACTTAATCAAGATACCCACAAATCACGATATCTACGAGCAATTCGTTCGATTTGAGGACATTTTTTAGTTATTATATTTCGAATCATGTATAAAAATTTCCAGAATCTATATTAGACTGATTTCCACAACCATAAACAGCGCATGAAACTATTTTTAATAATTTACTGCTCCATCGCAAGTCTTAGACAGTGAGGTCTATTTGTTTGTGTACAAAAACAAACTCACTGTCTCTGTCCATTGCCACATAGAGGTAGGAGTAAAGGAGGCGGTATTTCCTACCAAATGAATTAGATGTGATTGAAGCCACTGCCGCCACCTTGGTTAGATCATGAAACGAAAGTCGGGAAGAATGCGTTGAGTATTCATATTCCATCATTCTTTAAGTGATAATTGGAATGATTCTAAATATGAGTGAAGAATATGCTTAAATATATAATTATAAAAAAATAAGAAAACAAAATGAATGTCTCATTATAATATTAAATCTGTTAAACTTTATTAAAAAAAGACATATTATAGCATTAAAATAAATTTAGTTAGATATTTTGAGATGTTGTTGCCCAGAAGTATGCACCAAATTTTCACATGAGGTACACACAATTGCTTGTTTAATGATGTAAATCAAAAAAATTATTAGTAATACCCCCACAGTAAGCAGATGATAAAGCAGTCAACAAACATTAAAATGAACTATATTTAATAAAAAAATAATCACTAAATTAATAAAAATGCTAAAAAAATTAATTATAACTAGTTTAATTAAAACAGAAAATAAGATCCCTAAAAACCCTAAAAAGAATAGATTAATTATAAAGATAAATTTTATTATTTGCAAAAATTTATAAGATTATAATATAAATGTTTTGTTTTATAATGAGAATGCACCTAAAACAAAAAAAAAAAAAAAAAATGACAATTTTTCAGAGCACAACTTAATGACTTGCCAAAAAATATAAAATGAATTAAAGTTATTTTCAATTAAAAATTTTAAATGTCCTGGGAAAATAATGTGTGACTTGAATTTTAAATTTAATTGGAAATAACAATTATTTTATGCAAATAGTCTTAAAAGAAGTTAAAAATATATGAATATATTTTAACATGTTATTCTGATAACGCGAGTGACAAAGCTAATGATTTCATTAACCATAAATGAAATACTATATTTTCAATATTACGCAGATTTAGTTCTAAATTGCTGTAAGCAATGATATCCTCATATTTGATTTATTACTTCTACACAGCTTCACCTTTTGTACAGTATACTTTCTTCACCTTTTACAAAATAACTAATTTTGATTTGTTATTATATTTCTGGTTTCCTTTCACACACACTGTAATAATCAATGTAATAGTAAATTCATCAATAATACATTCAATAAAAGTTAATAATTTTATTTTCAGGCGTTACTTTTGTGTGGAGATTATCCTTGTTATTCCCCATATGCATATCCCCTTAATTTATTCCCCATATGCAATCCTCCTGATTCTTGAAGTTTGTGTAATGCGTCAATGTATTTCCAATTTATAAGAGAATTGTTAAAAGCCAAGCTTTTTTTATCTCCAAAAGTATTCCTCAGAAGTTTCAACATATGTAAAGGATAAAAAAAAAATTTAAAATTTTTATCATCTGGACGGGGAAAAGTAGTTTTAAGATTATTAATATCAAGTGAACAGTCAAGAATTTTCACCATTGTCAAATTAGATACTAATCCATCAAACGTAAGGGATGCAACAGTAGCACCAATTTTTTTTTTTTTTTTTTTTTTTTTTTTTTTTTTTTTAAAGAGAGAACATTTTGAATTAAATTAGTTTTTTGGTGACCATTAATCCTATTTGTAAGAAAGTAACCTAAGGTTAATTTACAATTATCATTGACATAAACCAGAAGAATAACAAATGCTTCTTTAGCCACTAAAGAATCTTCATTTTCTGGAAGCCCCATATTAATGTAGCCATGAAATTCTTTATCATCATATTCAATATGCTGATGAATGGCCATTTCATCTATGATTTATGAAAAATATAAAGGATATTTGCTATTTTTAATTTAAGCATCCGATGCCTTGAAGCATACTTTAGAATATTCAGGCTTTTCATTAATATGTTGGTACAATTTTGATAAAGTGCGTCGATGAGAAAGTGCGAAATTAAAGGCTTTCTTTTAAAAAAAAATCATATGCTTTCGGGGAATAAAAATGCATTGTTAGGGTAAAAGATCTTAGTTGTTCAGAGTAACTTTCAGGCAAACGTTGATCTGTTACTCTTGCCAGTTGACGAGTAAAAAATTCCTTATTAACAAGACTAACAGTCTCCAAAAAATGCAGAGCATCATCATCAATAAAATTGCGATTTCTAAATTCTCGAAGAAGCGTGTTTAAGTCACAAGTTATCCTCTTGTAAAGACGTGTTTTTGTTGTAGAATTTTAATTTTCTTATTTTTGGTTTTAATAATTTTATTCAGTTCATATTTTTCTTTTATAAGCCATTTTTGTTGGTGACACTAATTCATTTCTTGTGTTTGTCACTGGTATAGGTAATGCATCAACCACATTAGAAGTACTTGGAATAGCTGCAGTTGCACGCTCATCTTCTAAAGTTTCATTTGTAAACTGAAGGGATTGATCCTCAATATAATTGTTGCTTTGAGGTTTTCTAGGATTATATTTCTGATAATTAAAAATGAATATACATCATTACAGATATTGATTTTTTTCATCAGCAGTTTATTAAAGTAATTTCCTGATATTAAAACAAATGCGTGTGAAAAATAGCTTTAGTAATATTATATTCCTTAATTGTTTTTTAACTAATGCATGAAAAATGTAATAAAAAACATTTATTATGCATTACTTTAAGCAAAAAAATTGTAAATAAGACTATTTTTTATTTTAAAAAATATTTAGAGAGTTTCTTAGAGAAATAATTTTTTTGTTTCTCTGAGATAGATATCTTTTTGAAGCAATTTTAAAGTTCAGAGATGAACCACTGATTCTACAAGATGACACTTTAGGATTAAATAAAAAGGTGCTTTAAAATGATTAAAATTTTCATTTTATTCATCATTTGTAAAAATTATGAATTTTGCAAATATTTATATAACAATTTTAACTTTTCAAATATGATGGGAATTCTTTAAATATAACTGGATAAGTATCATCTCGTATTCTGACGCAAGAGATGTCCGGTTAATCATTTCTTCAGGAAAATGTGCTGAACATAATTTACTTTGTTTGGAAGATAGCAAATTCTGTCAACGCACAGCTTTGATCCAAATTTCTCTCAGCTATTCATTTCTTGGAAAATTAAAAAATAAAAGAAATTAGTAAGCTAAAATATGACGTCTTTCATTATAATAATCTACTAAGTAAAAATTAAAGGAGAAATAGCTGCTCCCCCCCCCACACACACAATGCACTTTCTACTATTTATGCCCAAACGATATTCATAAAAGCACTTAAACAATATGCTATTTTGTACAAAATTTTTCTAATGTTTAGTTTTAAAATAAAGAAATATCAAATTTGACTTAGACATTTATTACTAAATATTTTAAGGACAAACATAATTATGGTTATGGAAATGTTTACTTTAATATCAACTAACATTATGTTACTTTAATATGAAACTTTTAATATGAAAAATTGTTACTTTAATATGAACTCACATTAACATGTAATACAAAAAACATGCATGAAATAAGTACACACATAGTACTTACATGCATGCTGCAATGTACTTACATTTTACAATATAGAAAACAGATGCTTATATATGTATACATATATTTAGTTGTTATTAAAAAAATTACTTTTATATAAACAAACATATTATAAAAACTATACCAAAATTAAAATATCGAATGACAATTTTTTTTACGTCCTTATGTTGGCTCTTTCGAGCATAATAAATCTTTCAGTCCACTAAAGAAATGAAGTATCTCCAGGAGGGGAGAGCGTCTTGAAATGTGAAGAAGTGTGGGCTTCCTGGAGGGCAGAACATTTCCAAAGATGCTCGCCATCCATGTCAACATGCTCCCTACATAAAATGCAGTTGGGTGAATCCACAAGCCCTATATGATATAGATGTTTCTGGAGAAAATCATGCCCAGTAAGTAACCTGAAGCAGGAGACCCCTATAGATCTAGATTAGATCTCTGGGGATACATGAGCTCAGTAGGGTCCTCCAAGAGGCATCAAATGCATTCTCTTTGTAATAAATTTTTCACTGGTGATGGATAACCCATTTTATAAGGAGTTTGACATTTTTCAGGCCAGTAGGAATATCTGGAGGGTTTAAAAAAGAAGTCACTTTTGCGAGATTATCTGTTTTTTCATCACCAGGCTAGCTGCAATGGCTAGGGATCCATTGTAAAGTAATTTCCTTTCCCGCAGATAGTAAAGTGTTAATGATGGTCTTATCATTAAATTTTATAGATGTAGGCAGGAGAGTATAATTTGCCACTGTATGAATGGCAGCCTGACAATCAACAAGAAGGACAAATTTCATTTCTGAGAAATCTAAAACTTTTTGGAGAGCCATATAAATTGCATTAATTTCTCCATCAAAATTGCTTCAGTTTTTTCTCAAAGGCTCTTTGAGTTGGAAAAATTTGGAGAAGACACCAGCTTCCGCTCTCCCAGTACTTCTCTCAGCTGATCCGTCAGTATAAATGTGCATCCAATTGTCGAGTGAGTATCTCTCATTAATAGTAGCAAGAACAGCAGCCCTGAGTTCTGCCTGAGGAAAGACTCCCTTCTGGACAGGAAGGACAAGGTTGAAGACAGGGGTGGCATATTTCAGCATACCTGGGAAGACAGGGGGGTCTGGCTGTAAGGGCTTTATTACTTTGAGTGCCAAGTGAGCTGGAAATTTTCTGGAATTCTGATAAAAATGTTCTTTGTGTTTTTAGTCTCAGAGTGCTTGGTCGATAGTTAGTCCAAAAACCATCCCTACGTAGTAACCTTTCACCAAGAACCAAAGTAGCAAAAACTCTCCTATCGTGCAAACAGTCGAGGCCAGTCTGAAGTTCCAAAGCTGGTATTGGAAGTAAAAAAAATATATAAGCTATTATTATAACCTTTTGAAAAACTCAGGTTAGAGAAAAAGCAAATAAGTATGCTAAAAAGAAAAAAAAGAAATTCAGTGTATGATAAAAATTTTTTGTGTTGTAATTGAATAAAAAAAATTTTGTGTTGTAATTAAAAAAAATTTTTTTTTAAGTATTTTTAAAATTACAAAGAAAAATAAACAAGATTTTCAAAAGATTGAGTAAGATTACTAGACTTAATCAAAACACATCATAACTGTAAATATTAACTTTATACGAATATTAATTATTAGAAAGTAAATTTATACATAAAATTAGATGCATAAAGCTAAGAGAGCATACAAAGATCTACTCATATAGCTTTATGGTTCCATATATCAAAATAAATAACAATATTTCGCTAAACTGGAAATTACTTTAAAAATAATATAATTTAAAAACTTTTAAACAAACAATAATGTATTTTTTGCAGTTATTAATACATTAAATAATAAAATAATAGCCAAAATATTGTGAATAAACAGTGCTTAAGCAGAGCACGAATTTTTTTTACCTTCGAAATGTTATTTCTTTCAATTTGGACCGCCTCTTTGTACATCCGTATGTGACAAGGATCTCATTTATTCTTTTAAATTGAAAAGATGAAAATAATATTGCTCACAATACAAAAATGAAGGAATAAAATTAATAAATATGTTAATGAATACACACAAAATAAGCACTTTTCTTGTCCAACCAGGATGGCTGCTTGGTTACATATGTTTGGTGTAACGTCAATCCTATAATCCTGATTACAAAGTGCATAAGAAATAACAATATTATAATCAATACACTTTATAAGTAATATTTTATTCACATATTGATTCTCAATTTTTAAGGTCTGAATTAATGAATTTTATTTGAAAAATTTTTAAACATAGTTATAAAAATTTTTAATTTATTTAGTAATCAACTATAAAATTTAAAGAAATGGCAACTTATTTCTATTGTTTTTGTTGATGATCTTTCGCCCTTATGAATTGGAAACGGGCCAAAGCATAATTCATAGATTGATATTGAAAGGCTGAAAAATAGATAAATCCTACATTTGATTCTTAACTCATATCTTCATTTTACATTAAAAATGCCTAGACCAGAAAGTGTAAACTTAAATATATATAGCTTCTATGGAAGTCCTGATGGAGAAGATTGCCTTGAAAAAACGTATTATTATACCAAATATGCTACTATAGGGGGTAATTTTATTTGAGAAATTCCCTATGATCTACTTATGTATGTTTTGATATTTTTTAATAATTCTTATGTATGTTTCAGGTGTTGCATTTTCCTTTTATGAAGCGATATTAGTTTCCAAACCCTCTACCGTGCCTAGTTTTATTGGCAGACTTGGTCGTTTCACTATTCCTTTTGGTAAAGTTAAAAAATATTAATATAATATGAATATAAGAAGTATAAATTAAAAAGAACACCCTTTTTTTTAGCATTGTTTATTTCTTCAATGTTGAACAAAAATTTAACGCTTATATAAAATAAGGGTAATATTCCTTTATATTCCCATAATCGATCATGCAGGTGACTGCTGATCACATTCCATTAGAAGTAAACTTTGGCTTTGTTAATGTAAATTAGGCACAGATGCTGTATGATCCTTGCGCCAAATTCTGAAATTGGTGATTTTTTGGCGGATATTCATAGGTATCTGGGAACCTGATTATTATTACGTCATACAGATGAAGAAAAATAAGAATTAAGGTGAAAATTCAATTTTGACAACCCTAGTGCTTATGTCATCGCGACGAAATTTAGAACATTTTGTTCCATTTCAGCATTTTACTAGAAATTTTTGTGAGTCAACTTCGTAAAATTTTTTTTTGTGTGTTTTATGATTTGCTTGACATTTTGGTTACTTAAATTTCAGATTGTATTGCTCTTTTTCATTACTTTAAAGTAGAATTGAATTTAAAGTTACTGTTTAAAATTGTGTCGTTGTATTCTTTCTTTAGTTTATGTATGGCATTTTTGTAATTTATATTATTATTACCATTAAATACTTTATAACTTTTATATACATTTTTAAAATTATTGTTTCTGTATTTAATTTCTTAAAGATATCTTGGTTAACAGTTTAACTTGTACTTAATAATTTATATTTATTCTTTTACGAATGTTTTATTTTTCATTATTATTCGTGTTAGGGTTCTTCTGGAATTTTCGTTAGAATTCGTATTCTGGTTTTCTTAAAACTGATATTTACTTTTTCAAAGTTCCCATATTTTCCTTATTTGCATACATTTCTGAAGTAATTTCGGAAACGAATATGAATAAGGAAAATATTTATATTTTCTAATGATTAACTTTCTGTTCTAATGTTTCATTATTTTTTAAGTCTTATTATTTCAATAATATATACTCACACTCTTTATTTATCAGGTTTAAATTTAATATTTGGATTTGTAAAGTTTTTCAAACGATTTTGTTACGTCGCAATTACAACATTTTTGCACATTACTTTTTTAGGCATTACGTCACAATGATGTCATCTTGGCAACATTTCATAGTTGCTATAAAAACTCAGAATATGTAACCATGGATTATACGGCACCTGTGCTGTAAATTAATTTGCTTAGAAAATATAAATCAAATATTTATACTACATAATAGTGTCTGAAAATATATAACAGTTTCTGAAAATGTAAATTTTTTTCAATACATCAATACCTTTTTGCAATACATGATGCAAATATTTATGACAGTAATTGTGTTTTTTGGTAAAACTGAGTATTACGATTTCAGCTTGGCAAAATTTTTTCTTGCCAAACTGAAGATATGGGTATTGGAAATTGATTGGCGACCCAATATGAGCTCCAGTCAGCATAAGAAATCTGAGATTCACCCTACCCCACCTAACATAATAACAACCATGTTAGGTGAAATAAGAAAACAATAATAACAACCATGTAAATAAAGCGGGGTTTCCTCAGATTTCAAATTGCTAATCCTAACAGCATGCAAGAAAATAGTAATCGTAAAAATTGAATAAAGATTCTAATTAAAAGTATTTCAGATTTAAATTTAAAAGAAATAAAGTAGCAAAAATAATAACTAGTTAAAAATAAATAAAATGGATTTCAGGGACAAAAGATAGAATATTGCAAATCATTACTACATAAAACGAAACAAATCTTGAATAATTTTAAAAAATAGATTCTATAATTTCCTTTATTATTTGAAATTTAAATACTTAACCTACAATTCTAGGAATTCTATCTCTGTCAAAAATAATTAAAATAAAATTCTTACCTCCATTTTTCGTCCGGCACTCTACATACATAGCAAAATCCAAATTGAATATAAAAGACAGGATTGAAATTCCAGTGCAAAAATTGAAATTCCAGTGTGAAGTACAAAACAAGTATAAAATACAGTATTGAAATTCCGTCCATACAAACAAAAGATATCCATACAAATACAAAACGAATATGGAAATGAAATTCCGGTACTCGATCCACACCAAAATAAAAATGTGAATATAAAGGATAATAATTATATTCTGAGCTACATCTGAAGTGAAATAAAATATAAGTATAAAAAAACAGGATTTAAATTACTGCACTTTACATTTGATAAAAAAAATCCAAAATGAAAATGGTGTTTGCGTCAGTGAGACATTTCGACGCTGTATTTGGTGACACATTTGGTGACTAATAGTGTTTGGTGATGTTTTGGAGAATGAATTTGGCAAGGTAAAAAAAAATCATCAAATTTTACCACATTTGGCGATTTTTCACGCTTTACGAGCTGTGACTGTAATACTCAGTTTAGCCAAGATTTTTTTCTTTCCCATTACGATGATTATTATACTGTGGTATAATGGAATTGTACTAGAGGAAAATTATTTTATTGCCTTTAAACCATTCATGTTTTTCTAAAAAGAATCCTCCTGTTTTGTAGTAGCTAACATTTGAAAATTAAAGTACATAACTTTATTGCAAGCTACTGTATTTCATTTTTATTTTTGAACATGGGTAAAAAATAACTCATAAGACAAAACATAATGATAATCATAACACATAACATAAATGAAGGATCGCTACTTTGAAACATTAAAGAAAACTGTTGCAAAGTCGAGAGAACATGTTCATAAATAATGAAGGAATAATGTTAGAAAATCCAAAAATATAAGTTTATTTAAATATTTGTAAATTTTTTAGTATGTATTAGATCATAAATTTATAAAAGTGAATGTTTCTCAGTTAAATGGTCAAATATTATTTATACAACAAATAAAAGGCCATACTGATTTTATTGGCTTCAGAGAAAGTGTAATTAAATTGTTGTATGTGCTATATTGGCTCTTCTTAACAATTATCTTGACGCATTTTCATTTATAAAATATTAACAAAAATATATATGATTTCAATAATTTCATGTTTGTGAAATATATAACTTGAGTGTTGGCATTGATACTTTTTCATTATACTTCTGATTATGATCCTAAAGAAGTTACATATTTCTTACAGAGAAATGAAAATAAAATATAATGTAAATAAGAAGATTTTATTAATTCAAAATTTTATTTTAAATCTAATATATATCAATTGATATTTTTGGGAAAAAATTGATTAAAAAGCGATAAACAATGGTAAACAAGCTAAATGCTGAACAAAGCTAAAGTTAATTAGGGCAAAAGATTGCTGAGGATAATTTTGTTGGTTAATAGGAGCATTACAGTCAAAAATCACTAAATGCATAAAACAGCCAAAATACTGCAAATTTTAATTTTATTTCATTGGAAAAAGGACCTATTACATTATACTTACACAATCGATCACTGATGTAATTGCTAAGCAGCTTTCATTAGAAATAAATATTGGATTTTAAAAAAAATTTATCAATAAGGGATAATTATTTAGTTTATGAAATGTGAATATAAAATGTTTATATTATTTTTTAGTAGTTTCTAAAAATGTAAATTTTTTTTAAACAAAACCTGATACTAGTGGAATATTTACGACAGTAATACATAATTTTTTTCCTGCTATGCCAATTGTATGCAGGTATAATAGGAAAGTACCGTTGGCATATCAGAACATTGTATAATTATTGAGAATAGAATATTGTATTCATGACAATGCTGTGAAATGAGATGTTTTATAAGGAATGATGATTATATTGTGAAATCTTTATTCAATTGACATTCTTAATGCAATGCTTCTATCAATCTATGCTTGGAATGTTGTAAAAAAAAATCCATATTTCACTCATTTTGACATGAATCCTTTATTAAAGATACCACATTAACTTAAGAAACCAAGAATGTTTACAAGATAACTTGAATAGAAATAAGTTACTCAATCATGAATTTTAACAAATACCTTGAAAAAACTGTCTGAATGTTATTCCAGGATTTTTTTTTTATTTATACACTCAGTCTATATGTGTACATAAAAGAGATATAGGATTATTAAATGATTGAGAGCATAATGAGTGAGATTGAAGAACTTCGTATATCAAAATAGATGAAAATTACGTTATGCTGCAACTGTACTTTCATGTACAGAAACTAATTTAAAGTACATGAAATGAAGAATTGTGTTTTTAAGTATAAATTTTTTTTTATTTTCCACATGTTTCTTATATAGGGCATATAATTAGATTTCTTATAATACCTAATTTATTAAAAACATCAGTTTAGTAAAGAAGTATAGGAGTTAAACTTATTTTTCTTTTTTTAAGAATATTCCACTGGTACCCATATAGTCTTAAAAATTTATTTAATTCTTTTCTATAGAAAAAAAAATGCTGATGAAATTTTTTTCGTGTAGTTGTTAAATTATAGACACTAATAGTGATTAATTTAATGAAATACAAATATTCAGTAGTTTCATTAGATATTTGAGTGTTACATTTAAAGTTTTCCATGCAATGTAGAAAATGTGCTTTTGTTTTTTATGAAAAAACAAGAAGTATTTTTGTTAGGTTTACTTTTCTTTGATTATGTTTGTATGTTATAATAATTTAATTTTAAATTATTTTCTTAAAGTGTGTGTCTCAATTTTTGCTGAATTTTTTCTAATTGTTATATATATTTTAATTTATTGGCTGATATAAGTTTGCATATACTATAGTATACATTTATTATTAAAAATGATTGAATTATTTCATTCCATAAAATTTTACTTTGAGTATATCATGCATTGAGATGAGAGATCTGAAAAAAAACTGTAAACTTATTAAAAAGAATTAAATATTTGCAGATATGAAATTGCATTTTATTTAATTTTTCTTATCATTTTTAGTACATTTATAGAAAATTTTTTAATATGCTCATTGAATTATTCTTGATGAAGTATTTCATGTTTAGATTCTTGCAAAATTTATTCAGTGTCCTGTGTTTCTGGAATTACTGTGTTTTCTTGTATATAATCTGTTCAGTTTCATTGTGTACATTATACGTCGCTGCAGATAATCTGATAAAAAAAATCTATTTTTTCATCAGAAAAACTTACAATGAAGTTTTGAAAGAAATTTTTCTATTTTATAGAATAAATAACAGATGACGTTATGACTCGATTGATTTATTTTAATTATAATCAGCATTGTCCAATTACATTCAAAAACAAATTTAATTCCTCCGAATGAAATTAAAGTTGCAATTCACTAATGTCATTTCACATTCTGTCTCGTCCTGAACTGTTTCGTTCTGAAAACACTCAAATTCGTATATTGTCATAGTGAACTGAAAGTTATTAAGTTGCACAGAACAAAATTTTAAACTGAAAGCTATAGATAAGACAAATGAAAAAAAATATTGACAAACGTGTAATGTAAGATGAAAAACGAAGCATTCGCGGTACAAAAGTAAAAATGTACTCTATGCGCAGTTCGAAAATAATTAATTTCTTTCATTTAACTCTATTAACGAAATAAATACAGTTTATTTTTAAAATTTGTCTAACCTTGTTTTAAAAGCTATTAAAATTTAAAAATCTGTAAGTTTTTCTTAAACAATATTATTTTAAGCATATATTTAACTAAATATAATTTGCCGAATATTTACTCAACATATTAGTCAATACTTCTTATAAAATTTCTTCGAACTCTTAAAATTTGTTTTTCAAAAAACCTTAAAAAATTAAGCACTAAATTTTTATTATTAAATATAAAATAGAAAAATTACTGATAAAATGAACTAGTTAGTGAATGTTTCCAAAGCTTCTTTTCTATGCCATTCTTGAAGGCATTTTGGAAACAGTTCTTTTATTAGTAGCAGCAGTACTGTGCCTTCAAGTCTGTATCCTATCCTTCTTAATGGCTTCATAGTTTTTAACATCTTGGTAAAATTTTTCACCTTTTCTTTGAAAGAGGAAATCTTTTACTTGTTAATGCTGGTGTCTCCTAAATTTGCAAGAAAATATTTTAAATGAATATGATAGAAATTCATCTTCATTATCATATTAAACTGGGAACTGAAAAACATCCCAATTTACATGTTAATATATTTTTCAGCTTTTTGCATTTAACTAGAAAATTTAGACGCTGTGAATATTTAGAGAATTTATGAAAACAGGATTCATAATCAGTTGCCTTATATATGAGCCATAAAAAATTCCTGTTTAGTTTAAATATTCCACCCCTCTCTTGTTTATGTTGACTCATTCCTATCAACAGCTTTTAGAAGCTGCTACAAAGTCCTAGCTTGATATGAAATAGATGAAAAATCCTATTTCATCTGATATAAAGGAATTCTTAACATAATTTTTTTTCTGTTTTAGGCCAATATTTTCTATTTAATTGAGCATTTTATCTACTATCTTAGCCAAGCTGTATGCCAAATGTTAAACACTCTGATTTTTGGTTCAAACTCCACAATTGGTTAGTTGTTTGTAGTGATTTGAAATCCAGTTTAAACTACAGGCTCCTCTTTTATTATCCATCATGTACAATAAATGATTGTTAAGCTGCAAACAAACCAAACCACAAATTCTAATATTCCAAAAGCTAAAAAATTTAATGGGGCATATATTTTGTGCAATATTTTTCTGTTAAAGATAAAATAACTGTGTACCAAGTTTCAAATCTAAATTAATAATGTTTCAAAAAGTGTTCTTTCTTCATAAAAATGCACACAAACAGCATTCAATCATCTGTAACTCAATATAGAATTAGGATATTTGGAATAAATTCAAGATATCAAATTATCTCTACCACATTTAATTTGAATATAACTATTTAAATCAAGGTGAATCATACATTGTATCCCCTTTCATTTTTCCTCTAAAAATAGTATGTAACTTAACAAACAACCATAATGTTGCAAATATTTTAATACAAATAATTTCTTTGGAACTGAAAGAAGCTATTTACCAAGCTTCAAGTTTTCTTAAATCATTAGAGTTGGCATGGGATTTTTTTCTATAAAAGTACACAAAAGTGATGTTGGAACTTCTGTGATTAATTAAAAAAAAACTTATAGAGAGAAACAGTTTAAAGAAGAAGAAAAAAGAGTTAGATATAAATCTATTTTATTTACCTCTTTACAGCAATTAATATAACTACTATTCATAATAAAAAGATCATATTTTTAAAAATTTGATTAATTTGTATTCATAAAATGGATATAATTTGATTCATATGTTAAATTATATTTTAAAGTTAAATTATAGTGTGAAAATTTTTTACATAAATAATGACTATGGTTCTAAGATATTATATTGAACATGTCTCTTTCATTTTTATATATGTCCAAATGAATACAAGTATTGAAAAGTTAATGTATTAAAAAACTTTTTTTTACTTGAATAGTTTAATTAAATTTAAGTTAATAATTTTAAGACTTATTTTAAATTTTTATTTTCTAAATATCAACAATGTGATTATTTAAATGTATTATTACTTGCAGATTCGCAATTAAAATTCACAGATTGAAAAAAGTATTATTCTTATTTAAATTGTAATATTAGTCATATCGTCTAAAAAAAAAAGCTACTTTAATGTATTTCAAGCTATTAAATTAATTAACAAATTAATATGTTTTTATTATTAGTAAAAATGCAGATATTCTGTTAGTTTTTTGTTTGGTTTTGGATTAATACATATTCGTAATCAAATTTTCAGTGTATAATTACCGAAATGCTATCATCTAATGTTTAAATTTGAGACTGATTTAAATTCTTTTATAATTTGGTATTTAAAAATGTACCTATAATACTTTTATTACATTAGCATCTTAGAAAATAATTTTTAATTTCAGTAACTTAATCAGAATTTTATATTTTTATGTTTGTTTTTAAAACTCCTGATTAATAAATGAAAAAAAAAATGCTCTCATCACTTGATTCAATTTGTTAGTTATATATAAAAAATGACTATTATTACTTATTTAATTTATTAATACTTAACACTTCTAAAGAAAAAAGAATAACGATTTATAATGATAATATTAAGTATCCCTATGATTGTTTTATATTTCAGCTGCTATGGGATTTGTGTTTGGTTCTTCCTTATGCATGTTGGGTCAGCTAAGAAAAAAGAATGACCTAACAAATCATGTTGTTGCAGGTGCACTTGCTGGCACCGTATGGGGATTTAAATGTAAGTAAAAAAGAAAGGGTATTAAGTGATTGATTGTTTGATTGTTATATAAGCACACCTAATTATTACTCTATTGTGTTTAAATATTGTTTTATTCAGATTTAAATTATACTTTCTGTTGATAATAACAGAAAAGGAAAACTATAATTGTTAATGTTTGAAATATGTAAATTGATTTTATGCTTAATAAAGTGAACTAACTTTAAGTATAAATGTGAAATTGTTATCCTAATTGTACATAGATATTGTAATATCAGGTACTGCAATTCTCCTTAAATTCCTAAAATACCTTATTTTTCATTTGTCTTTGAACTCCTTTAAAACTCCTACAAAAATGAAATATTTCCTATAAAAATGAAACTTTCAAATAACACTTAAAAAAAAAAAATCTTCATTTAGCAAAGTTTCCAAATATTTCACTTAAGTTTCTACATGTTTCTACATGTAATGTTGTTTCTACATGTAATATCAGGTACTGCAATTCTCCTTAAATTCCTAAAATACCTTATTTTTCATTTGTCTTTGAACTCCTTTAAAACTCCTACAAAAATGAAATATTTCCTATAAAAATGAAACTTTCAAATAACACTTAAAAAAAAAAATAATCTTCATTTAGCAAAGTTTCCAAATATTTCACTTAAGTTTCTACATGTTTCTACATGTAATGTTGTTTCTACATGCAATATCAGGTACTGCAATTCTCCTTAAATTCCTAAAATACCTTATTTTTCATTTGTCTTTGAACTCCTTTAAAACTCCTACAAAAATGAAATATTTCCTATAAAAATGAAACTTTCAAATAACACTTAAAAAAAAATCTTCATTTAGCAAAGTTTCCAAATTATTCACTTAAGTTTCTACATGTAATGTTGTTTCTACATGTAATGTTGTTTCTACATGTTTCTACATGTAATATCAGGTACTGCAATTCTCCTTAAATTCCTAAAATACCTTATTTTTCATTTGTCTTTGAACTCCTTTAAAACTCCTACAAAAATGAAATATTTCCTATAAAAATGAAACTTTCAAATAACACTTAAAAAAAAAAAATCTTCATTTAGCAAAGTTTCCAAATATTTCACTTAAGTTTCTACATGTTTCTACATGTAATGTTGTTTCTACATGTAATATCAGGTACTGCAATTCTCCTTAAATTCCTAAAATACCTTATTTTTCATTTGTCTTTGAACTCCTTTAAAACTCCTACAAAAATGAAATATTTCCTATAAAAATGAAACTTTCAAATAACACTTAAAAAAAAAAAAATCTTCATTTAGCAAAGTTTCCAAATATTTCACTTAAGTTTTTTCAGTGTGATAAAACCATTAACAAATACCTGCATTTTAGTTATAAGTGTGAATTCATAAAACACTCCCTTCAAATGATTATGTGGCCTCAAAATTCTACCAATTTTGAAGAATTATGCTGAACTACGTGTGGTGAAAGACTGGATAGTTTGCCGTAGTAATGCCTTTAAACATTTCGGCACATGTTTAAGGCAGATCATTAGTTATTGACAAATAAAAGCGAGAGTCAAATGATTCTGAAATAGAATTCCAATGATTTGGTCCACAATTTAAAACTTTTATTTACTGTAAAATAATTAAAAACTGTTTTTGAAAAGGAATATTGAATTCATTTCAGTAAATTGTTCACTTTGTCATCAGATTATCCAAATGTTAACCAAAGCCTTATTAAAATAGTCAAGTATCTTGTTGAATTAGAAACTGGTCATAAAAGGTTTGAAGTATGATTTTGCATTTTATATGATGTGCATAATGGTTTTCAGAAATCATTAAAAGAGTTATATTTAAATATAGATGAGTTATCCATCTATAGTTAAATTTTATTTGCCTCTTTGAAACACTGCCCAGCGGTTAAGAAGATTGAAAAAAATATTAGCACAATAACTGATATTTTAGATTAGTGTATAATAAAGCGTATTTCCAATAGATGGAGAACCATTGGTATTGTTGCTGAAAGAATTGCAGAACTGCTTCCTAATTTGAAGGAATACTTTTTAAATTTTTCAACCAAGCAACAAAGTTTTATGGTTATGAAATAATCCAAAATGTTCAGAGAAATAAAGCTACTCCTTGTTATTTAAGTTTTACCATTTTTGCATCTAATGTATTCAAGAGATATTTGACTCCATTTCAGAAATGATTCATAGACTGCATGTAAAGAACAGTGAAATTTTTAGAACAGGTTTGTCCATAAATTTTATTGTTGTGTTATTTTAGATAAAGAGGGAGAGGCGTTAAAGATTTATGGTGTCTGTAATATGTCAAACTTAAAATCTCTTCAAGACTTAGAATTTGGTATGTCAATTCGTAGGTTAATTTTGGAAAATGAGTTTGATAAGAATGGGGAAAAAGTTGTTTCTTTTAAATCTTAAAAAGGTGCTCAATGCTTTTGTTAGTAACTTGAGAAAAATCTTCCATACTGCAACATTAAACTGGAAGATTTTCAAATCTTTTAACAAAGATGTAATTTGACAGATCTGTGTAATAATAATGGACTAATTCTATTACTTGTGCATTTGCCAGTACTAATTTTTCCAAGACAATGCAAGTAATTTTATTTATATTTGCCAAAATTTACAATATTAGCCTTAGGTTCACCACATGGAAATGCAGACCCTAATGTAATCAAAGATGAATGATCTTATAATAAAAGTATTAAGAATGATAAAATCAGTCCTTCATAATTTTTGGTGGAAAATTTTAAGATGCACCTATTACTAAAGATCTGTTGGATGCAGTTATTGATGCACCTAAAATTTTAAAAGTCAAACTGGAAAAAATTTAAAAAGAAATAAAAAAGAAAAAAAGAAATTAGATGATATTCCTAAGGCAGATATTTTTTAAAACTTGATTTAAATATTTCATATCTAAATATATTGGATATTGTATTGGCTATGGTTCTTGAAGAGATTGAAAGATTATATAAAGCAATAAAAATGAAAAATAATAAGTCTGAAATAAATATTTTACAAAATTTAATATCTGTGGAAAGATCTTATCTTAAACTAAGATTGATAGCTAGTTAAAATCTATTCATAAAAATAGAAATAGCTTAATGAAGGAAATGATTAAATTTAATAATTCTTAATTCATATTCATTTACTTATTTGCGTAATTCTTTTCACTTTCCATTAAATTTTCAAGTTAATTATGCATGTTTTGCAAAAACACTTTGATATATAAATTGTGAAATTTAAAGCATTTTTTAATTTCAAGTTGTAAAACTTTTCAGAATCCTAATCATTTGTTTATATTTATTTTCCTCTCTAACATGAGTTGTTACTCTTCAGGTATTATTAATAGTTTAATTTACTTATTATTTAATTTTAAATATTATAAATTTAAATGTGTTGTGAATAATGTTTCTATTATTAAAGCTAAATATTTCGGAAGTTATAATATTTATAGTTATTATACATAAATTCTGGTTGCAAATTATCTGACAATATAAAAAAGGTTAATTCATGAAAGTAATAATAAATTTCAATTTTAAACATATTCTCTGCATTTTAATTCTATCAGTGCTAATATTAGTGGTTCATAAATTAAAGAATTGAAATGATTTCGAATTATTAATTCTTCTATACTTGATTTTTGATAAGAAAAGATTTTCAAAATGCACGTTTTGATTCTATTTTTTACCATACTGATATATTTTATATTTATTATATATAGAATTTATTAATAGTCATTTGTTTAAAAAAATTGACAGCATTCAGTTTAATATTTTTTTGTAGTTTCTATTAAAAATACTATTTTGATTTTTTAGGAAGTCAGTTATAAAAATATTAATAAATAAGAGCAGATATTCATTAGAAATTATGAATATGAATTCCTGTATTTTTGTGTTTGTAATTATAGAATATATTATTTTCTAAAAACCATAAAATATATGTCTTTATTTTTGTATTAACTTTTCTATATTACTTCAGTGAACAAAATCATTTTATAAAAAGAAAAAATATTTTCTCTATTTATTTATTTTTTACATGAGTTATTGTTTTTTTGGTTTTATAACAATAGATAAAGTGATTAACAACATTTGGTTAAAACAAATAATCATTTATTTTATTAAATTGTTAATCAGGCTATGATGTTAATGTATTTTTTAAGAAATAACTACTCCTTTTTTTTAAAATTATTATGCATAATTGCTTTACTATTCCTAAAAGCTTCCTATATATTTTTTTTAAATTCCTAAAATTTCCTTCCTAAAATTTCAATTTTGAGTACTGCATACCGTGTTTGGAATTTTTGTCTTTTTTCCTTTGTTTCAGATAAATTCATAATTTGTGAAATGTCCTCCTTCAAATAAATAATATTTGTTGAATGTTCATATGCTTTACGCAAAACCATGTCAAAGCTTTTTAAGGGGAAGGTTATTAAAAAGTTATCAATTTTTCCCTTCTGCCATAAAAAGAAGTCTCAGTCCTCTATTGCAGATTATGATTAGAGAATGTCTTTCATAAACTAATTCATTTAAAAATCTAACAAAATATGATTAGACTTGTTAAATAAAGTTGTTCTAATAAAAATTTTATTATTTCTGTTTAAAATGTGTAGATGTTTTAAACAGATAAAAATATTTCTGTTAGATTCTTAATATTGAAATTACATTATATTAAATTTAAGATTTTAATTATTTACTATATCGTTAACAATTTCTTTAATATTTAATGTAAAACTGATGCACATGGTGAGAATTGAAATTATACATGTGTTAGTAGCCTATATTTGGTATAGTATGAAAATTTTTAAAATGAACATTCAAAAATATTCTTGTATTTTAAATAAATATTTCATCTTAGTTCTAGTAGAAAAATAAATTAAAAATATAAAATATTTTTAATTATTAAATAAACTGGGCAATTTGGAATCTATGTTGAATAAATTTTGTTTGTGTAGTTTTTTGATGAATAAATAGTTTAATATTTAATTTTTCATTGCTGTTACATTAATGTAGCATTTTAATAATTATTTTTTTGCAAGTTAGATCTTCTAAATTTATAATGTTTTCTAATATTGCAAATAAATATATATCCCAGAAGAAGTGTATTTTACATTTACTTTATGTAGCATATAAATAAGCTTTAAATGGGTATTGTGATTTGCCTTCTGGCACAGGTTTTGCTGAACTGAGAGTCAAATGGTTAGTGATATAGCTTTGGTTCAATAGTTTGTGGATTTGAATTCCACCTTGAGTATGGATATTTGCAGTGGCTCAGAATTAATTTTAAATTGTAGGCTTCAGTCTAATTACCCTGTGTGAAAAAAAGACTATTGAGTTATAAACCACACAACTTGATGTAGATTTCTTTTAGAAAATAAAAGTTAAACATTGTGATATCTTCATTCAAGGTGTTTAGCTTTGCACGAAACTGCCTAATTCAGGTAAAGTTGGTATTTACTTTATCTGAAGTAGGCAGTTAACCACCTACATCTTTACAGTGCTATTTGTAGCTATAGTTGCTTTAAGAAAGTAATCTTTCTTTATACAAGCCAGAAATTTTTATGATAACCAGTTTTGTGCAATCTTAACCTTGTGGCTCATGTTTCAAAATTACAAGATATTTAGTGATATAATTTAGCTTTTTAACTGCATATAATTTGTACAGACTTGAGTTTTTCCATATTTTTTATTTATGTGTATTTATACAACTTATAAATGACAAAGAATAAAATCATAATTTGATTTAGATTTATTTATTCTTGTTTTGTACCAGAATTAACTTTATTAACCCTTTCAGGCACACTACCCTTTAAAGTTGAAATAAATTGTAGATAGTTATTTAGGCCTTAAATAGTATACAGTGAAAATTTAGGTATGATTGCACTTACCATTTCGATTTTGTGGGTGTTCCATCACATGGAACACTGCGCTGCAAGGGTCGTAAAAAGTGAGCATTTCAGTGACTCACATATACGTGTAAATGTTTTTGCATATGAATGAAAAAACAATGCATTACACCTGTGTGGTAGATTTATCAAGGTCAAAGGTGCACCTCAGAAAAACTTGCTACTTTACAAAAAAAAATCTGAACAATTTTTTTAGTTATTTGACTAAGGTTTTGTGGGGCTGCATAAGAGCCTGGTTGAGATAAATCATTTCCATTATTTTCACTGGCATCCAACTCACCATTATCAGACTGAGATTGATCAATTAGTCTAGGCAAATATTTTCTCTGTATCATTATCACTATCCACATGTTCTGATTCATTAACAGAAGGCAACTTTTGAAGCATTTTTGTTGCTTCAGGAGGACTAAGGACCGCAAAGGGTTGTGCCACTTATTTGCAGTTAACGAATTAAAAAAATTAACTAGAAATTAAAATTATATTTGCACAAAAGTAAATTAAATATAAATTCAAAACTATATGTACAATATTATAAAATGAATAGTAGTGAAAAGGAAAATCAATCGAAAAAAAATAATGCTTCTCTAACTAGAGATTATTCAAATTAACTGATATAATCCTATTCCTTACTAAAGCTTCCCAATTCAAGAGGCCAAAATGGGTGTGAAAATACAAGTAATCCTTCCTTGTTAATTTCTCAACATTAGTTCATTCCACACCAAAAGGGAGAAAAACAGCTTTTCCCTCGTCATTGAGTTCAAGGCTAATTATGTTCTGAATCGCATAAAGGAAAAGTGCCATTATGGCGCAGTATTTCAAAGTATGGCATCCTTGTTTTATCAAACAATTCTATGTATACTATATGCATAAAAATTTTTAAGTAATATAGAATAAATAGTTCCAGGTACAGGCAACAAAATAACATTAAAATTTCTTTTTGAACAATATTTTTTGTTCGAGTAAAAAAATATGGAAATATTCCTTTAAAATAAGGGGATTTAAATAATCTATTATTAAAAATTATGGATTGTTTTTTGTAGTCTGCCCTCTATTATCGAAAAAGAAATTGTAAAAAACATTTTAAGCTAAGTTTCATCCATTTATCACTAAATGCAACGATTTGGTAATAAATTAAAGTTTGGAATTACATCACCTGGAACACTGAACTGCAAAGGGTCAAACATGGCTTATAAAGCAAAACACACTTACTTCTGATGGGAAGGATAGAATAACAGTGAATATTCTTATGGAAATATTGATTTTAGAATAATCTTTACACCATTTATTTAAGTTATTTATTTAGTTTGAGTAGCATTAAAAAAATTAAAAGTGAAATAATGCTCAATATAAAGGTTAAAAACAATGGAATATCTGAAAATTTTTATATTATAATTTTTTTTTAATATTTCTTTTATTTATGCACATCTACTTAATTTTTGTCATACAAGCGTTTTCAAGAATTTTGAATCTCATTTTGTACCTGTCTTTCTGCTGTAAGTTTTTTCACCAGTATATTAAAATGTATTTCCATATCATATCTTTTTAATGAATATTCATTAGTTTCTTGAAAAGCTTTTGTAAATTTTGCTATTTCACTAATGTTAAATTGATTACAAAATGAATAATTTTATTAATGGAGACAAGAAATTCCCTATATTTCTATGTATTGTAATATTTCTTTCTTTGTATTGATGTTATTTTAATAGTATGCCTTTAAGAAATAATTAAAAATATTTTTGGTGACGATATGAAACAAATTGATTTTTTATCTGACAAATGATACCATATAAATACAAAGGAGAATATTCTGTTGCATATTATGAGTTAAACAGAGTTAACAATCCAAATTAAAATGGAAACTTATTTTACCAATAGTAAGTCTGCACTATTTGGAATGAGAGGTTCTGGTTTTGACCTTAACCATTGTTGAATAACAAGGAATAAATTTTGCTTTCTTTCCTTCCTACATGGGTATTTCATCAGGATACCTATTTGGAAATTTTTTGTGTGTCTTTTCATGCAACATGTCTGACTCCCAATGAAAATCCTTTCCAAAAAGTGCTATGCTAAAAATATTCAGAAGTGCTTTGCGACAGTTATCAATTGAGGGACTTTTCAATACACAGTTTCATATTAAGTTGTATAAAAATTTGTTTAAACTTTCGTTTAAATACACCTGCTCTCTTTTTACTTTATTTTTCATTAAAAATAGATATTTACTAAATAAAATTATTTATATTTCTTTTACAGACAACTCCATCCGTATTGGTCATACTATGGCTTTTTTTGCTGCTTTTGCTGCCGGATACTTCAGATTTTTTTACCTTCATAACATCCCAATGTTTCAAATGAGGCCACTACATGATGATGAAGGTCATCCTGAGCTTAACTTTGGTTGCAAATTGTATGAGGATCCTGGTCGACCCAATTAAGCATAAAAATAGATTATCTTGCTTAATATTTATCAGTGTTACAATGATACTTATTTAAAAGTATGAAATTTTTAGTTATTAATAAATCTTTGTATATAATAAAAGTTTTAGTTTGAAAAAATGAATAGCTCATGTGAAAATTATGTATTTTATTATATGGGATTTCCCATAATTAATACTTATTTGGAAACACACTTGAATAACATTTATTAGAAATTTATTTAGCAGTATATTGTGTAAGTTTAAAAAGTAAAATAATTGTATAACTTAAAAAAAATATTAATACACAATTGTAGCATTTGAAATTTGTTTGTGAAGTTATATATATATATATATTATATATATATATATATATATATATATATATATATATATATATATATATATATATATATATATATATATATATATATATATATATATATATATATATATGCCCCTAGACAAGATTTCCATACATGACTATTATGAGACTAGACTTCCTGGCTTGATGTTTATATTGACCAATGACTAGCAAACTCATTAGTCAGCCAGCAGAGCCAATTATCAACCATTCAATATTTGAGATTTCTTTTGAGAGCCATAATTTTTTAAACTTAATTTATGTAAGTAGGTATATCATAAAATAATGAGTCAGTAGATGTCGGTTATGTTTTGTTGTTAAGCTATGTAGGTAACTAAAATAAAACTTGTTATTACATTTAATTATACTGTTTATTGATGCAATAAAATTGTAAGCTATCTAATGTACTAAATGTGCGATAGCCTTGCATCTTCTTGGAAAAATGGTGCAATTCATGTTTATGTGTTGTTTTTAATTTTAAGCATGATTCAATGTTCTCCTTAACAAGATGACTTCTCAGTTTATTCTTGATAAGATGTGTTGTATAAATATACTGCCTTGAATAAGGAATAAACAATAAACTTTCTTCAGCTGATTACGAGTTAAAAAAAAAAGTATTTTAAGTGTTAAAAAAATCAACATATCTTTCTTCTCTATGTCTTTCAAAACAGATTTTGAGTGTTATGAACTAAGCTGTCATTTGTTTCTTTCTAATGTTTTTGTGTTAATGCTAAGGTGCTCAAATTTTGAAATCCATATATTTTTTGTTTTTTAAATCCAACTATTGAATTTCAAAATTGTGGGTATCAATGTCAAAAATGCAAAAAAATTTATTTGCATTTTAATAAAATTAAGTTCTTTTTTTTTTTTTTTTTTTTTTTTTTTAAGAAAGAGCTTATGAATTCTTGTAATCTTTTAAGAAAAAACTTCTCTCAAATTTAAAACTTTTCTTTAAAATAGCAAATATCAAGATTTTCTTTGGGATGGTTTCAACAGGCTTGGAAAATAAGTTAATTTCTCTTTCAAAATCGTGAGCAAAAATAGAAAAAAAAAATTTTTTTTTATGAAGTAACTTCTAATACTGAAAACATTGTATTTTCTTTCCCTTGTAGTTTTTGATTAATCTTATTTAGATGAGATACCGTATTTACCATGAAATAAAATTTTCAGATTATTCTGATTGTTGGTTAAAAAATACTGTTTTCAGAAATGCTTTATTTTCAATTAATAAGGATGCATAACATATTTGCTTAAAATCAACATGCTTTGTTATGCTGTAGTAGATTTGAGTACTCACTCTGTTTCAGTTCTTTAAACTGGAGTTACACTTTTTTTGATTCATCAAGAAATATCTTTATGAATAATACTATGTTAAATGAGTATTTTGAGATTAATTTTTTACTTCAAGAATACATTTTTTAACCCCTTAACCGTCTGGGATTCTGTGAAGAAAGTACATCATTTTTGCTTCACAGTGGCAACATAGTTTTGGCTTTCACTGCAATGCAAGTTTTCCCCCTTTAGCACTTGTCAAGAATACAAAAGCCTCTAATTCTTGATGAGACGTATTTCTGTTGTACTCTGGACCACTTCACAATAATCACATTCTAAAGACTTACAGCGGTGAAGCCCATCAATCGCTGTCAACTATAGAGCATGTGTTCGCAGTTTGCTTTGTGAATGTTCTGCTCGAAAATTTTTTCAAGTCTTTATTATACTAAATATGAATTTTTATTTAAATATTTTGTAAATTATTATCTGAAAATTTAATTTATTTCTAAGTAGGTTTTGTATATAAAATCTTAAATAAAAAAATATAAAATCAATCACAATGAATATCATATTATAATTTTTAAAAAAATTATATATATATAATTATTTCAATTATTATTTTTTATTAAAAATCAAACATTTTTTTTAATTTCCCAGATAGATAAAATGTATTGATTTTGAATAGCTGTAATAATTACTTTTTTGTGTTTGTTTTAATAATGTTTATGCGTGATTGGTAAATATGCAGATACTTTTTAAAATCAATATTACATTTTTGAAATCATCAAATAATTTTCAAAATCATTTAAGAAATGCTTCTGTTGCTATAATACATACAAATTGAAGAAATTAGACATTGTATATTTTTAATAATTTAATAAAATAAAAAGCTAACTTAATTACACAACAATAGATTTTATAGTATATAGTAAGCTATTGACGACAGATGAAATTTTGGTGATAATTTTGAAAGCAAATTTTTTTTATTAAATTCCTTGTACCAAAAGATTTCCATTTCTAATTATGTAAAAAATATTACTCCATACAAAAACCCTTGTTGTCATATTTTTTTTAGTATTTCTTAAGTTATTTTACGCAAATATTAAAATTAATGCATCTCACGTATTTGTTTTTCAAAAGGAGAAAAATGTCAAAAATATAAAAATGGAAATCTTAATGCTAGTGTTTACAATAGTATTCTAATAATTGAATATTTATTATAGAACTTGTAAAATACATTTTTTTCACATATTCAAATGAGCCCTATATTAAATATTTTTCCATTCACAGAATTATAACTGCTTTGATATGCAAATCATTGTAAGATATAAGTTTAGCGAGATTTTTTTTTTTTTAAAAAAACTGCTTAAGTACAATAATGATTTAACTTCTTTCTTTTGATGGTTATAAATTAAAAATATTTAGCTACTTTTGATTTGATTAATCAAATATTTTTAAATAGTTTTGATTAAAGAAGTAAATCTTCAGAAAATTTATTTTTCTAAACATAAATTCACTAACCAGAAATGAATACTTTGTCTAGTTCGAAAGTATTAATTTTACATAAAGTTTAACCTGTTAAAAATACATATCATAATTTATTAATTTATCACAAAAATAAAATTTATTTCTTATGTTTGAAACATCTTATTGAAGGTCAAATTATTTAGCTTAATTTTAGAATTAAGTCATTGAACTTTGCTTTCAAAAACATACTAAAGGAATTAAAAAAAAAAAAAAAAACCCATGACATAGGTCTGATTTGAAATATTATGTTTCAAGAAGGTATAATCTTTAGTGAAAAGCTGTTAGATATTTATGAAGTATATGAGAAAAAAAATCTTAATACTTAAAATGAAATCAAAAAATTCGTAAATGGAAATTTTCTTTTGCATGATAAGGGAAATTTCATATTTTCCGGAATTTTTAAGTAACTTTAATTTAATGATTTTAAATTATACTTACAAAATATTAGTTTAAAATATGCTTAATTTTACAAAAATAACCTTTTTATATAATTTAAACCTCACAATAAAAACATTAAATAATTTAACATGTTTTCTGCTATTTTCCTTATATGAAAAAATGCTTGTGAATACTAAATTCAAACATTTTTTAAATATTTAAATTTGATCATTAGTTTATGGTGAAATCAAATTATAATGTCTCTGAAACAGATATGTATTTCTTAAACAAACATTTAAGGGAATATTTCTCATAATTTTTCTGAAATTAACAATTCTTGATATATTTTAATATCATTTGCCAGTCCTATACCAAAATTCAAAATTGAGTGAAAATTTCAATCAAAATTAAAATTTTCTTGCTAAAATAGTAGCTTTCTTGTAAAGTTATAGACTTTAATCACAACAAAATAATATAATTTTATGTGGAATAAAGAATAACATAAGTCCCAATCTAAAATTCGTAAATACTTCTGTATAAGGATTTATTCCTTCATTTTTTGTAATTACCTTGATCTTGGTATTTTAACCAATGCTTGAAATATGTGTACTGAAAATTTGTGAGTATTGTGAAGCTAACAACAATATGAGAAATTTCAAAACTTGTTTAGTCATATACTGGAGTAAATAGGAAATTAATGCACATGCAGTTAATTTTAAATTATTATCAAGTTGAATGTAGATTGCAGAAAGATTGATTGGTGTTTCTGATTATATCAGGATTGACAGCATTGACAATTTCCTAACTCTAGTTTAACTTGGGAACATTTAAATTCTGTGGGAAACCGATAAATGTAAATTGAAATCAAATGTAGCACTGGTGTAGTGGGTGAACATTTCCAATCAAGTTATCTTGGAAACGTGTCTAATGATGTATTCCAGGTGAACGTGTCAATAAATTGCCTTCAGCTGGCCAGAACAAATTATTGAAATGCCATATTGTCACTTCCCTATTCTTTTTTGCATATTATGTATACACACAAACATATATATGAGTGCTGTTTCACTCTTAGAAGTTATTCTAACAGCTAATTTTATGTGTGAAAATATTACCGGTTTACGAACATTATGTCTGATTCAAACAGTGAAGAATTATATATTTTTTATGAAGATAACTCTTCGGACACGGACTGCGAATTCGATTATCTTTCTGGGGCTCGCAATTGGTACCCAGTCAACATTTAAGCAGTTCCGATTTTTTGACACTTTTATATAAATCATATAATTATTTAAAATAAGATAATTAGTAGCAAGTTATTCAATCTATAAACTAAAATTAGGTACATTGTGAAATTAAATAAAACCTCAGAGATCACAAAGATTAATTATTCTTCACAGAACAAAATATGTAATTTAATTTCAATAAAATGTAACTCTAAAAAGTGAAAGAACTTTTTATAGTTACATTTTATTAAAATTAGATTATATATTTTGTACTAAGTCATTGCAAAATTGTTTAAAATACTAAATTCATTCAAAAGTTTGAAAAAAATTAGCACCTAATATATGACTTATTTTATCCCTTCTAATTTTAAACAAAATTTTTAAAATTTCGTATTTTTGAACTAATTAAGTAAAAAAAAAAATCTTATATTTTAACCTCGTCGTCAAGTCACATATTCTTATACTATGAAGTTATATATATTATACAAAGAAAAAACTAAAAGATATTAATAATTTTAAAACTTGATAAAAAAAAAAGTGAAAATTAGTATTATATATGTTGCTTATAAATTTAAATTGTTAGGTAGCCTTTAATTACTAAAACTAAATGCGAATAAATATAGAAAAGTAAAACGTAAATAACTGTTCCTTCCTTGAAACACTTTCGATTTTCGCTCGCATTAGTTAAATCAACCGTAACCGTTGAGTAAATAAGTTCCCCAACTACGATTTCACCGTAATTCGTCAATTTTCAATTTTGGGGGTTGAATTTAAAGCATTGCAGTGAAGCCAGTTGCCCTTCCCAAGGGGTGTGGGATAGCCGAAAAACGCACAGAATTTGTTGCCCGAGTTAACTCGGGATAGCCGGTTAAGAGGTTAAACTCATTTGTTTTTTTGTTTTTTTTTTTTCACAGTTTTTGATCCTATCTGTTGCAGACGAGATTTTCAATGAATGAAATGTATGCAATTACATTATTTCTGGTATTCTTTTCTTCAATTGCTAGATTTTTAATGGCAGTAATCCTTAAATATTTTTGGCACTTGTAAAGGAAATTAATCGCGTAGGTGAAACTTGTGTTTTATGATTTATGCCACAAGACTCACTGACTGCTATGGTTAAAACTGATATCAGTTTAATATAAACATGAATATCAGTGTTATTCTCATTCAAACAATAATATTCCGAAATCAGTACAATGACTCATTTTTATTACGCCAGTAAAAATCTTACTAAAATGTAATTTACTGCATCAGATAATGTAAAATTAAATTTCGTTTCAAAATATCATATATATATATATATATATATATATATATATATATATATATATATAAAATTCATTTTTTTTACGTTTTTTAATTTCTAATTTAAGTTGAAACTATACTAATTCAAAATATTACATTAGTTGAAATTTGATGTATTGGAATTACTGACAGTCCACTTAAATTAGTACAGTGATAATTAATTCTTCAATTTTTATAAATTTAAATATGAAAAAACAGATTACTTCCCATGAAATAGTAAGCTAAAAATACAGTGCAAATACTTTCAGTTTTAAAAAAACAAAACATTTTTCTTACAATTATCACTTTAAATGAGTTTAAAAACCAAATATACATTTATAAGAGCGATGATTAATTTAATTATAGTGTAAATATGTCAAGAAAATGTAGTTTTACCAATAGAAAGTAATTTCAAGCCTCGCTGTTGTCCTGTTCTCCCGAAGAAAAAAAATTTTCAGTCTTGAAAAATCTACTTTTAAATCACAATGGATCAATAATTCATGGATTTTTTTTAATTACTTTTGAATGGAAGTAATCAATATTTTTATGTTCGATTTAAAAATATGAGTTTTCTCTCGAAGCTTGCAGGCAAATAAAGACCGATTTTCTAATGACGTCATGGAAAAATGAACTCAATAGCTAACGATAACAAACTGTTGTGGACGACATCATACTAGGCACTTATCCATTACATATCAGTCAAAATCTTTGCTGGTCGCCATGCTATTCCCGTTGATACGAAAAAGCAAAATAGTATAGCTTTCAAAAATTTGAGTGCGGTTGTTCAGTAATTCTTTGGTTGCAAATTTTTTCGATTTTGTGGGAATTATAAGTACCTACGTTTAAAATGGCGCAAAATATAAAATTTTCCGAAACTTTGTTTTTGTTATTTATGACACTTGGACAAGCCAAGATCGTTATGTCATTGCGAATTAAAGTCAAAGGATGGAAGTACGACTTTGCTCCTCCAATAGATGGCACCACCAGAGGATCCACTCCCTCACATTGATCCGGAGGGGAAGGAAATTTTCTCCAGACCATTACACTCATGATAGTTTGCTCAACGACCGACCACAGGACTTTCTATTCCACAGATTTAACAAATACGTATATCGAATGTTCTCGGTGTGTCTTCGGCGACATTGGGATTGTAAGGCCGATGCCGAAACTTTGTATTGATCTTGAGTGAATTGGTGATTTTATCATTGGTAACAAGCATGTTCGAATGATAAATCTTCTGTTCTTTATAAGTGTAGAGTAAATATTGGATTTGTGTTTTATAAGGGTAGTAAATATGGGATTTTCACAAGTTTTGGTTAATGCCTCTTCAATTAAGCATAAAAAACTAAAGAAATGGCAAATCATACTGTTTTTTGCTTGTGATGTGAATTATAAAAAGGATCGACAAAATTATTACTACCTGCCTATAAGCCTTGGATACCAGTACACAATAAAATGGAAGTTTTAAAAGCCGAGATAAAAAATAATTTTGCTTGCAGCTATATAAAATGTAACCGCTCGCTTTCTCAATAAGTGAATTTAAAAATATTTTTTCCATTGCTTTCAAAATTTTCATTGTGAAATCAACAAACATGTGAAGCTAAAAAGGCATGCTTGACGAAGTTTAGGCTTGTTCCTTTTATTTCTGAAATCGGATTTACGATATAATTTTATCTATGTGTGTGTGGTTATTACTTTTTTTATATCGATATAACTATCTGGCATCGGGTAAATAATAAAAAAAAACTACCCAATAGAATATTTATGTACTTTACTGGTGAGGAAAAAAAAATGCAAACTAGTTAATGATATATATATATATTTCTTTATATAGTTTGATAAAAAAAAGAAAATATGTTAATTTTTTATTTCAAAAAATGGTAAAACGGATTAAATACTAAGAAGTTGCTCCAGTTCTCCAGAAATAGCCGAACATCAATTTGTCATTTCATAAAAAAGTTAAATGCTCATCTAAATTCTTCTGAATGTGGTTGATATTAATGCAAATAGTTTAATATCAACTAACCACATTTTCAACAAAGCCATAAAAAAAAGTTTATTAAATTTAAATTGCGCCTTAAATAGTTTTATTTATTGCTAAGAGTGAATAGGTTTATTTTGTCTCCACTAAGGAGAGAAGATAATCAGTGCTCTCACTTTCAAATTTCGTTAAAAATGGATTTTGTTGCTGACCAACTATTAAAAAACATAGCACAAGTCACAATACTTAACACAATATATATATATATATATATATATATATATATATATATATATATATATATATATATATATATATATATATATATATATATATATATATATTTGATTTTAATATAACCATTTAAAAATTGTTCATGAAAATTTTTTTAGTGAGTTCATAGTGAATACCGATAAAATTACAATACGAGTATATAACATCAAATATTTCAAATAATATCAGTAATGGAGCGTAGATTGCAAATTTCTATTTTGGTATAAAAACGCAAGTATAAATTTATATAAATATATGTATTCACAAATTTTCTTTCTAATTTTGTGAACTTGTTTTGATCAAATGTTACATCGTCGAATAGTTAAAGAAATCTATAAGGAGTAATTTCAGTTAGACTATGTCTGGGAATTATTCGGGTTTCTCACATTGATTAACATAAATGTGATCCACAGTTATTAATTTCTCTCGAAAGACAGAATTAAAAAATCATTTAATTATATTTCAAGATAAACTGAAATAATTTTGTATTCTGAATGAGTATAAAAATATGTATATTTCTGTCGTGTTTTAAAATTTAGATTTGAATCCTTATATGCATGAAATATATTATAAAGAATTTTTTTTCTGAAGCAGTGATTAAAGTTCTATATATGCTGTGCCATACTTGTATTGTTTTAATATCTCCTTGTGGCAAGTTGAAATTTTAATACTTGAAAACTTTAGATGTAAAACACTTCCAGTTCGCATTCGTTAAAAAAGTGATACAAAAATTCTTTTATTTCTTAAAGTTATTAAAAATAAAATCATTTAACTGTTTTTCATTTTTCAAAGTTTATACATAAATAATTTTTAAGCTAGCCGATTTCATTAATCTGATATTTAATTCAATTATTTAATAACTATTAAAAAAAGTTGGATATTATTAAAGTTTAATTATTCAGTGCTGTTTAACATAACATTTAATAATTATTTACTTTAAAAAGTGCATTGAAAACTTGCAGTTTTATATTTTAGAAAATAGTAATGCTTTTTTGCATTAAAAAATAGAAATCACATTTTACAAGGTATGTAATATATGAACTACAAAATATGGCAAATAGCATGAATAAAATCCTATTACCGAATTAAAAACGTAAATATGACAATTTTATTTTAAGAAAAACAATTTTATAAAATCTTAATTATTGTTTTGATTAATTTTAAGAAAATAATCAATTTAATATATTTTAAAATACAAATTTAGTTAGCTACATACATTTTCAGGACTATATTTTATTACTCGTGCTCTTATAAAAATTTCAATTTTTGATATCAAGAATTATAATGTCAGTTATTTAATTTTTGAATACTAGATGTCGCCACCAAATTATTTTTCAAAATGTTTTGAGAAAGGTGCACTTGCTTTTAAATAAATCTAGTTTTCAAAATAAGGGACAGTTTTTTTTTAAAATTTAATTTATAAAATCTCTGCGGAACATGAAGTTTTTGAATGAAATGTTAGCCATGATACAAAATAAGCCTTACAGCTGAAAATAAATTGCAGATATAATCATTCTCATTACATTACATCATAAGGTAATAAGTAAATTTGGTACATTAAGTTAGGAAAGAAAAATGTTAATTTACAAATTTGCACAGCATTGATCGAATTCTATATGAGAAATTCTTTCTTAAGTAGATCGGTAGCAAACATATTTCCCTTCTTAAATGGGGGGGGGGGGAAGAGAGCAAAGGTTTACCCTAGAAGTCTTATTGCCATAATTCGTTATATTCGTCGTATAGTTTCAGGAAGATTGTATAATAATATACACATGTTTCCTTTCCACATATATCCAAAACAAATTAAATCGTGTAGGATGCTTAAAAATTCTGCTTAGTTTCGAAATTCTTAAATAAAGAAGTCGGGATTTTTTCCATCCACTTTTCTTATCGGCGATATCAAAGTAGGTTAGAAACAAAGGAGCAACACAATATTTTTAAAAAAATTTAAATAATAGTAAATATTTTTATTTAAAAAAAGTTAATTTGGCTGTTGAATATGTAACGCAAACCGGTAATATGATACCTTTTTTTTTACTATGGCAATTATGCATAGATAATAATTTTAAAAGCGGAGAACCAAACGACTTCTTTGTTGAAAGGAGCAGATTTTCTAAACAATGTTACGTTGTTTAAACAAATTACATTCCCGCATAAGAGCAATTTATGCGGGAATGTAATTTGTTTAAATATATACTATGAGTTGTTCAAATACTACTATGAGTTGTTCAAATCTGCGATAGATAAAGTTTAAATCAATTATAAATGCTGTATATAATTAAAATTTCGGAAAATGGAACGTAGTTTATATTTTAAACTAACTAGAGACTAACATCACAATAAAAGTTTCATTTCTTTCGACGTTGCTGTTTTTTTTTATTCAACCTTTTGATTAATTGATAAACTAGTATGTGTCTACACACCCAATTATAATATTAAAAAAAATGTTCTAAGAAAAATCGCCGATTTTATATTACTATCCGATTCTGCTTTTATCAATAAGTTATTAATTGATTTTTATTGCTTAGAATGAACCGTATTTTACAGAAACTTAAACCGACAGAAATATTTCATTCTTAAATTTTAGACTTGCACATAAAATATTTTAATTGTTTCACATGACTATTTTAAAATATGCACTCATATATATTATAGATATTTTTTTCTTTAATGTCTTTCTTTCTTTTTCTATGTTTATATTAAGACATTTTCAGAAATTTCGTTTCATTAAATTGTCCTGGTTTATTGTATATTTCTAGAAAAAGAGCTTCGATTGATGTATTAATATGAATGTGTGTGTTATCCACACTTCTAATATGCAACCTAACGGATAGAGAGGTCCTGGGTTCGAATCCCTGTTCAGGCATGGATGTACTTTCTCTCTCTCTCTATCCTGTCTTTGTCCTTTCCTTGTGTGTGTGAATGATGCCTACCCTATAAACGGGTCCCTATGGCATGTGTGAGGGTGCGATGGTGGCCCACCTCCTGTGGTGCACCCGGGGCAACGCCTCGGCGGCTAGGAGATCGCTGAATCTGGTCAGTTCCTTGGTATCAGGGAACAATAGATTAATAGACTCTGTTGCAGTTGTAACTGTCTACAATCTGCCATTGGAAAATAAATATGCTACCTAATTAAATAAACTTTTTTGTATTATTCAAGTCTGGGTTAGATACAAAATTACGTTTGAACAATTTTTAATAGTTAAATTAAAAAAAAAAATTCAATTTTATTTTTATTTTGTTTACAAATATTTCTTTTTGTCCTAAATAATTAATGTACATACATTTTTATAATCATCTCGCAAAGTAAAATCAAATTATTCGATGATTTCTAAGCCACGCGCCACATAAAAATGTTTTTATTTATTTATTTTTTTATGTGAGCCTGTTTCGCTCATAAATTCCGTTTGTGAAACCATTCGAAAAAACACGCTCTTAAAGAAAGAGAGAAGGAAAAAAAAAAGTCACACTCGTTCAAGAAATATTGACAATGGCAATCGTAATTTGCACTTTTCCCCCGTAGCAATTATTTTCATTCAGATACGTCACGCTTTCTGAAAACAGGGAGGGAAACTTTCATCCTGGTCGGTCAAATTGCTTGACTCCAAGGAATTCCAGAGGCCCTAAAAGGGAAATGGGGGATTCCCCCCCCCTATCTTTTCCTTACTCTTTATCATAATTTAGTGGTTCAAGTATATAAAAATAAGTTTGCCTTCTATTTTTTTTTTTATCTCCTTTGCAAAAAGTAGAATATGAAGCATATGTTCTACTATTGTTTATGTAATAACTTGAGCTGTTTTTATAACTCTTGTGAAGAAGGATTCAACTAATTCCGGTTCTACCTTGTAAGTTAAAAACATTTTGCTAGTGTCATTTATTTTGTTAGAATAACGGTTTATTATGGAATATTTTTCTGATTTTAAGCATCATATAACTTGTCAACGATTAACTGAATTTATCAATACAAAAAATTTGGGCTGTAGGTGAATTTGTTTAAACTTTAAAGGTTATTAAATTGATCTGAATGTGTTGAGAAATTTAAGTCCTTATTTAATAAAGTTTACTTTCGATGATATTCTAATGACATATTTGATTATATATTTTGCTTTATATTAAAGTGATATGTCTATACATTAAATAAAAATTTTACCAGTTTTTATCTTCTTTTAATTAGAAGGAAAGAATAAATAATAGTGAAAAAAAAAAAAAAAACAAGTTGGTTTGTGTTGATTGTTGATTGATTCTTTAAAAAAAAAAAAAAAAAACAATATCGTTACAGTAGCTCATTAATTGTAACTATATTACTGTGTGCATTATTGTTTTGTCGATCTCTTTTATACATCAAATGTTTTTTTAAGTATAAAATTATGCAACAAATCAATAATTCAATGAAATTAATCCTCGATTACATTTTTGATCGAGTGATTTTTGTGTTTTTTTGAAAAATCTGATATGTATATATTAAATTAAATGCGTAATTATTGCATTACAAAGTTTTCCACATGGTTGTATAAAATCGATTTTTAACATTTTGTTTCAAAATTACATTTGGTAGTTAAAAAAACGTAATATTTCAATACGTTAGAATATATGAAATTTTCGTAATTATTAAATTTAATTTAGCTCTGCTGCTAATTGAATGGTCAATTATCTGACCTCTTTGAACAGTTTTTGGGGTTCAATTTCCTGCTTTGGCATACATATTTGTAGTTGTTCGTGGTAATACACTTAAAAAAATATTAACCAGTCAATTTAACAATTACGAGTATAATGTGATTTTAAAGAGTCCAAATGGGATTGCTTATGGATGTTGCAAAAGTTGTGTAAATTGATTTAAAAAAAAATCAATGGTCAGTATTTACTTGAAGATATACAGATTTGTCTTTCGCAAAAATCCTAACTCATACATATCTCTAAACATTATGTTAACTCTAAACTCTCTACTGTGATGGAAATAGCATTCATTTATATGTATTATATTTGTTGATCTCATGTAAGTATACAAAGAAAAATTAATCATTTTTGGATAAGAACAACTTTATTGATCTTAAGTCTGGACGCACTTAATTTTGAAATTTTTACACTTCAATAGATTTTAATAACGTGAAAACATTGTGTACAATTAAAAGGCCACAAATAAGATTTTATAAAAAAAAATATTTAAGGTGTTGCTACACTGCTCAAAACAGTTTACTGAGGTGATGTGTTTGATCTTGCACCTGGAAAATTATTGATTGATTGATATATTATTGACAGATATAGTAGGCTCTATGAGATAAAAATGATATTTGATTGGGTGAAAAATGAGATTCATTGAGTACTTAAGTATGAAAGGAAAAATCACACCTTGTGCCATACGAGGAAAAAAATGTAAAAAGTATTTCCGTAAAAGAAAATCCTATTTAATTGTTGTACGTTTCCCCAAGATGGCAAGCAACGTTGAAGACCTTTGAGGCATCGAGTCAATGAGGCTATTAATGAAGGGCTGGAGTATTTTGACCCACTTCTTCACAAGAGTGATTTTCAGTCCTTGGACAGTTTGTGGGGGTAGAAGGCGTTTAGGAACTCGTCTGTTTAGAATGTCTTTAAACATGCTCTATTGGGTTCATATCCGAAGAACACACTGCCCATTTTATTATTATTATTTTTACTACTTTCATTACTTCCTCCAAAAGGAAATCATTCACAAAGTTAGTCCGGCGTGGTGATCTCATTAGCATGAAATCATCTTCAATTGGTGTTGCGTAAGGGACTACAATAGGTCCGAGGGTTTCTTCCATGTATTGGCGATGGGTCAGAGCTCCATTTCAAATTATATGGAGAGCGGCACGTCTATCAATGAGGTGCCAGAATAGACTATCATTATCAACAAATCTGACAGTTTCCTGCACAAATGCAGAACTGCTTCTAGTGCCACGTTCCCTCCGATAAAAACACGGCTTTAAACCAGGAGGAAGAGAAAAATGGGACTCGTCAGGAAAAATAATGTACAACTCACTTTTTCTCCAGTTCATGAAGGTGCTTTGCTGTTAACGTTGTTGCACCAGCATGCTACCCTGTACCTAGCACTGAGTTGGGCTCTACCAATTAGACAGAAGCAGCCGGGTGGAGTCTTCTTGATTTTGAAGCAGGGGCCAAGTAGAAAACTCCTTAATATTTGGTCTGTCACTCATAGAAGTGTCTATTTACTTGGAGAACATTGCAACTGCACCCAGTTTTAACGTGCTCCAGTCGCCATTAGCAAACACGGTGGATCTTCTGTTAAGCCAGGATTCGAACTCTCTACATTCCGATAGGAAGAACGACGACCTAATCAACTAGGCCAGCCTGGCCTCTTTGCTGTTAACCTGACACACATCATTGGTCGGCGGCCATACTGCTTATAACGGTTTCAAACAGTTTATGTCGAAACTATGATGACAGTTGTGAAGCGAAGGTATTGAAGAAGAGCGTTATTTAAATTGTATTGTCCTCGAGTTGTTATCGTTAAGTAACAGTTTTCATTGAGCATTCTTGCACGTCCATGATCTTGTCCTAATCTTCGGCCTGCTTCTCCAGTCTCCATAAAAATGGTTCCAGATCCTGGTAATCCTCCTTTGTGAAACTCCAACAGTTTCTGCAACTTTGGATTGATTTTGACAACACTCTAATATGCCAACAGCTCTTCGAGCTTCTGATTTGATTAAATGACTTTATTGAACCATTGCACTTATCGAAACAACGCGTTTATTGATTGTCGATCATTCTTTTCCTTTTTGACTTATATTAAGTTGAAAGCCAAGTCTCATTCGCTGCTTCTAAAGCGTTGTGGTTGACGTCAAACTCTAAATTCTCATATTGCGAATTTGGAAAATGAGAAAAATTTGCATGTGACTCTCTTCTGTTGTTGTTACTTATGATACTTGCTCAAGCCAAGCTCGATATATCGCTGGTATGCGAATTTAAGTTAACTAGTCTCACTTTTAACCACGAAGGTGAAAGCATGACTTTGATTTAAACTCCACCAATAGATGGCACTACCAGAGGTTTCACTCCCATCTGCAGTGGCAGGAAATTTTTTTCGCGACCATTATATTCATGGTAACTGCTTAACGACAGACCACAGGGACTCTCTTTTTCTATTTTATACAAAAAAATGCTTATACAGATATTTTATAAAAGACTTACAGCATCCTTTAATTGTTTTGAACAGTGCCGTTTGAAATTTATGATGTTAGCAAAAATGAAAACTTGTGATAAGGAAAACAAAAATTAAAATATCATGTCTTATTTAAATTATTTACAATCTTATTGTATTTGTATAAAAGGTATTCTACTTTACACCCACACATTTTTAAGAATATGTCGTAATGAAAACAAATGCTAAAATTAACATGTGGTAGTGAAAACAAAAATTTGAAATTATCATGTTTTATATAAATTATATATTTATCTTATCGCATTTGTATGAAAAAAGGTATTCTTCATTACATTTTTGAAAAATATTTTTAAAAATATCTGTTTAATGTGAACCAATCATTTGTCTAAATATTCTCTATTAAGCTTAATATTAAAAAACATTTCATATGCACCTTCAAAATACCAGTGAATCACGTGATCGTTATCAGCGAACTGGAAAACAAAGCGGTAAATTTCAATCTTACAAAGTGTTATCAAGTACAGTTTTCCCGAAAAAAAAATGTCCTAATATGACGTTATTCATGTATAGTGTATTTATCCATATCGCTAATATTTTCAATAAGAGCTGCACGGCAGTAAAATCATGCTCTAGGAAAAACATTTTTGGAATTTAATCACTATAAAATGCTATCTTGCTGAAGAGAGAAAAAAAAAAGTGGTATAGCGTTTTTTTTTTTTTTTTTTGCTTACGAATTAATTAATTATTCAAATCAAACACTGAAAGAGGTACCAATTAATTTCAGAGAGCACCTGAACACAAATATTTTTAAGACATTTATAATAAATTATGTGTTATGTAACCCAGTAAAAGAATTTCCATCTTATACTTCACTTATTACTATGTGGATTTTTGTACATAAACATTCCTAATGCAATGTTTTAGATAAAAATAATATTGCATCTATCTTTCAAAACATATGAAATAGTCTTCTTTTATGATTAAAGTTGATCTTAGTTTTAAAATGTTGTGAAATTCGTTTATTATGATTAAAATTGAAGAGCAAGATAAGATTTCACAAATCCAAAAAGATCGAAATATGAAACAATTGTGGAAACAGAGAAATTCTTTTAAACCATTAGCTAACCAATTTAAGTACATTTAAATAGTTAAATGAGTAGTATTAAATTCTTATAACTATTAAAGGTGTATGCGAAAATGTGAATAATAATTAATTTTAAAAATTTCTTTTAAGTAATTTTTTTCTTTAATTTTCATGAAAGGGAAAGGGAGAGCGAAGCCTTTTGTAATCTTATTATTCCTTTATATTTTCAAATATAAATTTATTAATTAGTAAATGAAATCATCTCACATTTGTCTTTAAAATAAACAGGTTATATTTATTAATCAAATTATATTTCTAGCTAAAGTAAAATGACTCTTTATTTTGGTTTCAAAGATTTAAGAAAATAATTAGAATTTAAGAAAATAATAAAGTCTACATATATTAACTTTGTAGTTATATAAACTAATGTGTTTTAACTAAATTTAGAACAAATTTAAAATTCGTTCGAATTATTGATTAGTAAATTACACGAGTAATGCTATTAATTCTATTATATGCATAAATTGTAAAAATATATACAGTAAATAATAAAATAAATAAATAATAAATTTAATATTTATAAAAATAAACAGTAACTAAATTTTAATATTTTCGAATCAATAGTTGACACAAATCAGAGAGAGAACGAATTTAAAGACAAATAAATACTCATCGCATTCCTATTAAAAATGGTAAAAATATGTTGAGTTATTAAGAAGTTCGATGCCTAAAATATGTCTGGAAATTTGTATGAATGGTTAAAGAAAACATGCTTCTTTATTTCAGTGTTTTTTTTTAAAAATCATAGTTTTTTTTTTATTATTGTTAAGATTTGCAAAAAAATGTTGCCTTTGCTACGAAATAAATTCTTTCAAAAAGTTTTATTTATGTTTTATAAACTGCTGTAATGAAAATGAATTCAAAATTGACATGATATGCAAATACTGTTAACATAACTCTTTCTTAAGGAACTTAGAAAAGTAAACAAAAGGTGTAATTTTATCTGATTGTCATTGTGCTTTTTTTTTCAGTTTTTTTTTCTTTTCTTCATTATTTAAAATCACATACAATTAATGTAAACAGAAATAGATAAAATCACTAAAACTGATTATAATCTTTTGGAGATTCGAGGGTCATTCTCAATTTTTTGCGATAAAACTAGGTTTTTAAAGTTATACTTAAAAAATTTTAGGTGTGTTGAGTAGTCTCCTCCAACATCAATGCACATTTGTAGACGAATTTTCCACAGATTAAATGCCTCAAGCCAGTCATTTCTTGAAATAGATGAAAAAAATACATTTATAGCCACATCAATCTCTTCTTCTGAATGAAAACGACGTCCATGTAAGTTCTTTTTTAGATTAAAGAATAACCAAAAGTCGCACATAGCTAGATCAGATGAATACGGATGATATTCGATCACTTTAATTTGTTTTTGTTTAAGAAACTCAACTTTTAATCTGGCTGTATGTGAAGATGCATTGTCATTGTGAAGCATTAGTCCCCTAACATTCAGTTCTTGTAGAATTTCTGGAAGACATTGAGTGGTATACCAGATTGCTGTTACTGCCTTCTGTCCTTCCAACTTGATGGCTTTGACAAATTCCGTACTTCTGAAGAAAACGGCATACATCACTTTTTTCGGTGCGCGTTGTTTTTTCATCATTGTCAGCATGGGATCATCTTCAAAGACCCATACTTTGCTTTCTAGACGTGTTGGAACGTCAAAAAAACGGTATGTTCGTTTGATCACCTGTTACAATTCTAGAAATGATGCGGTGGCCACCATCATTTAACAATTTAAGAGTTTCTTTACTGATTCTGACACGCTCCTCTTTTTGATGCTCAGTAAGATTATGGGGAACCCAACGGCAAACTACTTTTTTCATATGTAATTCTTCATGAATGATTTTGTGTATGGCTACGGATCCAATGTTAAGTTCCTTCTGTATCATTTGATAGGTACAGCGATTATCATCCATTAACATTTTTCGTATGGCAGACACATTATCCGGGATTACTGCCGACGTTGGCCTTCCGGTGTGTTCTTCATCCTGAAGAAAATTGCAACCTCTTCTAAATTCTCTAAACCACCTGAATACAGTAGCACAAACTGGAGATTTATCACCAAATGCTAATTGCAACCGTTGAACGCATTCTTCTTGATTTAATCCTGCTTTAAAATCGTAAAAAATCATAGTGCAAAAATGTTCTGGCGTCAACTCCAATTTCTATTCTGTATAAAATTTATACGCTAAAAAAGTTGAAATAAGCCAATAAAAATCCTCTTCTGTGTTAAAATATTTTGTATTTTAAAATTAAACCGTTATTTTTATTTTGTAAATTCTCGTCTGCGCGTATCACAAAATTTTCAGAGTAACCCTCGTATTTATAAGTTTCGATTCGGTTCTTATGGATATAATTTTCTAATTATTTCAGTATATTAAATTTGATCATATGTTATTTTGAAATTTATATCATTCCCTTATTTTTAAGCAATTCCATTTGTGAAAATATTCGATTTAAATAAATTTTTCTAAGGTTTTTCAATCTTTATTAATAAAAAAAAAAAGTTTGCCTAGCTAATAACATTAATTCTAATTGGTAATTTCTTAAAATTAAAAATGAATACATATTTTTTCTCCTTTATCACCAATATTTACTTACATCAACAATTAAAAAAATCGTTAATTGTTTTTAATTATTGTTCTAAGTTTAGATATAAATTTTAATTTTTTTTCTAGATGAGTTTCTTTTTCAAGATTTTATTTCAGCAATTAAAAGCAAGTTGTTTATTTATTTGAGTCATAAATTAGGCTTTTTTTTTCCATTACTCTCAAAATTATTTTTATGATATTGAATATTTACATTTAAAATTATTTTTTAGTAAAAAAACGTTCTATAAGAAAATTATGCAACATTCATACACAACATATAGTTTTCATAATTTACAAAGAAACTTTAATAATCCTATTTTAATGAAAGCATGAAAAATATACACAATTTTAACTTTAAAAAGAATCATGTTTAAATCTGTGATAAGGAAATTTTTTATTTTCGTTGTACATTTGAGACTTTGAGACAACAGAGCGTCCCCAGAGATTTGTGGACTCGCCTTAATTAAAGATTAGCGTGAAGTAATTTTAAATAGCTTTGTAGTGTGTGTTGACATCATTAGCTTTTTTTAAATAAATATGTTAAAGAGAACGTGGTTTCGTGTTAAGATGTTACTAAGCCAATTTTTAAGATGAAAATATGCTTCACATACCATGTCTGTGCGTCTTTTAAATAAAAGAAAATTATGCTTCAGTCGAAAATAAGTTATATAATCTGCTCAAAGGCCGAATAAAAAAATAAAATGAAATATTTCTCAATGTATTTTTTCAATATGAGGGGAAACAACATTGAATTGTATTTTCCTGCTTTATAGATTTCGAAATAAAAAATTTATTTTTTTATTTACTTATTTTTATTTTTTAAACCTAAAGTGGAAAGGGGGAGTTTTACACAATCTGAAACTGAAAAAAAATTTTTTTTTTCGTAAGACATCAATATTATAATGAGGTTTAGAATAAGATATATTATCCCAACATCAATGAATTGATTTAAAAGCTGTAATCTTATGTGCTTTTTGCCGAGTGGACAGATAAGTTCGAATACTGGTTTTCGGTTCAATCGCTCATGATTTGATTGTCACTTTAAGAATGATTTGTAGTAGTTTGGAACACATTTCAAGCTAAAAGTCTTGGTATAATTAAATTTTATGTGTAAAAAATGACTGCTCAGTGACAAAATAAACCTTTTTATGCTTTTACAATATTCAGAAATGGGTGACAATTTTAGTCTCTTGAGATATTTTGTGGTGCAAAATTGGTTGATATTTTTTTGGTGAAGTAATTATTATTATTCATTGCTCATACGAAATGAATCAAAGAAGATATATATATATATATATAGGTTTATTTATTATTTTAGAAAATTTGAGATTTGTAAAATTTTGATCACATTAAGAAAAGTCCCAGCAAAACTCTTTCTAAAGTACAGGGAATGCACCTGACGGCTTTGTTCAACATTTTTTTACTCTTTCAGCGTTGGAATATTACTGTAAGAGTTCATTACTTGCGTGACACAGTGATAGAACATATTGCATTTCCTAGTGGAAGATTCTGGGTTCTGTAACAGCTGTTCTTAAAGAATGAGAAATGGATATTGAGTTTGTGATTTTTGTATACACGCTTGTCAGATTCGAAAATTGGGAATTTCCATTGTTGAGTTGAGTAGATAGGGGCTACCGTTAATTGAAAATCTTTCCAAAAGGAATCTGCAGATAATGTTCAAACGTTTTATATCAGTGTTTGTGAATAACTATCCATTTCATAATCAAACAATAAGTTGCAATTGCTCCAAATATTACAGCTTATTAAAAAAAATTTTTTTGACCTCATCGTATGCATCCATTTTTTATTTGGATGATAAGTGTAATGACAAAAAATAAAGTAGTTCATTTTAAAATAACTTGATTGTTTTTTTTGTTTTTTTTTTTTTTGTTTTTTTTTCTAAATATGATATTTTTCCTATATAATGTAAGGCTATAAATGAAGTTATTCACGTCCTTCATTCTTTCATATTTTATATTATTTGATGTCAATTATTTGATAAAACCATACTTTAGATGTTTAGTTTAATTTGTTAGTCCATCACTCAGTGGTCATTTTTTGTATACTAGAAGTAATTATACAAGAATCTGTATTTTAAAATAGAGCCGTAGTAGCCTAGCGGTTAGGGTATCGGCCTTCCATCCAGAAGGGGAAGTTCATTCCCAATACTGCCAAAGACCCACCGAGTACATGCGATATATGTGCTCGTTAAATCTGTGGAATCGAAATTCCTGAGGTAGGTCATAGAGCAATTACCATCGGTACAGTAGTGTGGAGAAAATCTTCTCCTTCAGATCAATGTCAAAATTGAGGGAGTGGATCCTCTGGTGGTGCTATCTATCGGAGGAGTTTAGAGCAAAGACGTACTTTCACCTTCATGGTGCTCTGGTTAAACGAAAGACGCACTCTACTGACTTCGAATAGCAACTGCATAGCAAGCTTGGCTTGTTCAAGTGTAATAAGTAACAACAACATATTTTAAAATTATTTTCGAATTACTGAGAACATTGAATTCCAAAGTTGAAATCTAACCGAAGAATAGAACGCTGACAATTTCATCTGTCAACATGGTTTTTGTAAAAAATATAAAATAATTAGTAAATTTAATAAGGTAAGATAACAATATTTCTTTCACACACACATATTCTCTACCTTTAATTTTATTTTAAAGGAAAATTGCTTAAGAGAGAAAAAATGTTTTTTGAAATTTCAATTCATGACTTTTTAATCACGATAAATCAGGCACTGTGATGAAATGGAATTATGTTTATAATATCTAGAAATAAAATTATATATATTTATTTCATATTGAAAATATATTATGTAAAAGTATCGTATGTAACATTATTAATGATTACATCTTTAATTAACTTTATAAAACTTAACATCTTTATAAAAATTTTAGGTAGATTCTGCTCCGATTGTAGAAACATGTCACGTAATGTGGCCATGCAATAATAATTGTTACTGTCCATTGTATATCGATAATAATTTATAAGAATAATTTATAGATTCAGGAGATTATGAAAGTGATGAAATGTTAACTCTAATTCCCGAAAGAATTTACGATTTTTTTCGCCTAGAGTTACCTGCTGTTAGATTTAGCTTCTCTTCTTCAAGAACAAGTTTTTTTGCAACTAAAAAACACTATTTCACTCACGTGTCACTGACGACTGTTACATTTTCGTTTCATTCAGACCATAAATATAATTTTATAGTAAAGTAAGACATTTATCATCTTGGTTGCAGGGCACGAAAAGAATCGAAATTCGAAGTGGTCTAATTCTCTTCAAAGAACTTCGAACACAATTCAAATGGAATATTTATGTGATCAAAACAAAGCTTGTTTGTTGGAATGGACTCAATGTTTTTGCATTTTTAATTTTGGATTGTTTTTTTTTTATTAAAAAATTATTGGGCTTGATTATATGTATTTATGATTAACATATAATCTATTTTAAATAAATTAGATATTAATTTTTTTAAAATATTAGATTGAAAGTACTTTAATAAATGAAGATAACATTCAGGTTGTCATTAAAATAAACTCGTGTCCATAAATTAAGGATGATGCAAGTTCAGGCAAAGAAAGAGACAGAATCAAAACAAATGAGGCTTATTGGTAAAGTCTGTTTATGAAATAAAAGATAAAAAGCAAAAGAGATGTTATATGTTGGACATCATTGATAAAAATTGCGATTTTTACTCTCTGAAGCAAATTTCAAAAAAGAACCTCTTATAAGAATGCATTAACAAATTTTCGTCTCAGATAAAATTGACTTTCTTAACAAAACAGAAATTGAGGTCCCAAGAATTTCTTTGTCTCTCAATGGCCTTCTGCTCACTAGGCCTAATTAGACCAGACATTCGATTTAAAGTGTATTCTGAACCACTACAAGTGTCCATGCATCCTGTGGAATTCGAAATCCTTAATTGCGGAATCGAAAGATAGAGCGAGAACCGTCAGGTTGCTCAGTCGGCAGTGTGTCACGTTGGATAAAAATTCGTATATTTTACCCTGAACATTCCTCGTTTGAAAACGGATATCGTATAAAACCTCAGTTTTAAGGACGACGCAACCCTAATTAGCAGGTTGAAATTATTGATCATGTCTAGACAAAGGACAAATCAATATTCTTTGGGTTGTCTTGGAAAGTTGAGTATTTCCTGATACAGCCTGTATGAAAATTCTGCACTTTCACTTTATTTCTCTGATTCGGGACAAAATATGATTTAAATAATTCAATTATTGTAAGGAGATTCTTTTTACTTTTTATATATTGCCGTGCAAGATAGCAATCCTAAAGAACATAACTTTTCCTGGAGTTATTATGCTAAGGTAATTTGAAGAATTTACATTCTTTCTGACCCGGCAAGTACATGCGATATACGTGCTCTGTAAATCAGTGGAATGGAAAGTCCTGTGGTCGGTCGTTGAGCAGTTACCAGGGGAGTAAAGATTTGGAAAAAATTCCTCCCTCCTTCTGATCAATGTCAAAAATAATTAAATACATTCTATGGTGGCGCCATCTATCGAAGGAGCTTAGATCAATGTCATACTTTTACGTTTGTGGTGCTCTGGTTAAGCATATATATATATATATATATATATATATATATATATATATATATATATATATATATATATTAATAACTGCGATCACTGTGTGACTAACCCTTCGCCGAAACAAGGCCGGAAACTGCTACTCATTTGCCGTTACCCAGTGGACACCCGTGAACCAAGTCTCGGAGACGAGTAGCATTACTCATGCCATACTACCAGAAACCCGGATATAGAGGTGGACCACATTTATACATTTTCTCAGAAGAAAGAGCAGAGAAACATAAAGAGAAATTAACATCCATGCCAGAACCGGGATTCGAATCCGGGACTCGCAGCTCAGGAGTCATGAATGCTAACCACTCAGCCATTGGTCGATTAGTTTAAAATATAAAATATATATTTGTTTATATTATAGTAATGTAAATTTTTAAAGTAATGTGGTATATAAATTTTTATAGTAATGGAATGCCATATTTAACTTAATTCCCGTGTTTACCACTGTTACTTTGTTTCAGAAAGCTTTTGAATTCTTTGGAATGATAAGATTTAAAGGCCTTATTGGATCTTTAACCAATTTTTTGTATTTTAATTTATTAATAGATTTGTAGTTTTATGTAAGTTATATACATGAAAAATACACACATATGCACACACACTGTATGCATTTAATTTTATTGTTTTTAGGGAATGCATAATTTTAGAAAGTTTCCCTTTGTTTGGGACTAAATATCAGAAAACTCGAATTCAGAGTTGAATTTAATTCACTTATATTGAATTAAACTTTGAAAAGTGAAGTGCTTAAGAATTCCTAGCTCAGTATTCACAATGCATAATTTTTTGATTTTTATAGCATTTATAGCTATTTTCTTAAACATTCTTTATATATTCTAAACGTATATGTCAAAAATAAATGAAATAATTTAGATTGTTTTAATAATAATAATAATAATAATATATATATATATATATATATATATATATATATATATATATATATATATATATTCTTCGAATCTCTAAAAACACTCATCTCTTACAAAGAATTTCAAAAATTTTACGATGGGAATTATTCATTAGTAAAGTTTTTGAAATGCTCAGGTCATTTTTGAAATGCTTATTTTTGAAATGCTATGTCAAAAATAAATTAAATAATTTAGATTGTTTTAATAATAATAATAATAATAACAATAATATATATATATATATATATATATATATATATATATATATATATATATATATTCTTCGAATCTCTAAAAACGCTCATCTCTTACAAAGAATTACAAAAATTTTACGATTGTAATTATTCATTAGTAAAGTTTTTGAAATGCTATGTCAAAAATAAATTAAATAATTTAGATTGTTTTAAGAATAATAATAAGAATAACAAATAATAATAATAAATATATATATATATATATATATATATTCTTCGAATCTCTAAAAACGCTCATCTCTTACAAAGAATTTCAAAAATTTTACGATGGGAATTATTCATTAGTAAAGTTTTTGAAATGCTTAGTCACACGACTGCATTAATTAATTAGACAAAAGATCTTGTATAACATGCTCTTTTACTTTCAGGAGAGAAAAAAAACTTAAGAAATGAAACTCATTTGCAGAGTCGTGACTATATTAATAATGTGTCAGCTTACAACCAGCTACTTAAATAGTTTCTCCCAGAAAACACGAATTCTTGTCTTAAAGTGTTTCATTCTAACTTCCTTTTTTAATCCTAGCTTTATTATTTGACAAGACAACATTTCAAGTTTTGTTTCATTTACATCCTTTTAACTTCTTTGCAGTTGTTTAAAATACTTACAATGAATTTATTATTTATTAACGTTTCTTAAGAACTATGTAAGTAAGCCAAAGAGGTGGGCTTACAGTAATACCTGCAGGAACAGGTTATCGATGAATTAAGGATTATATTCACATTCTTTGTTAAATTGTGTTCACATTTTTATGTTACCAAATATCATGTTATAGATATTACATAACAGGTTATCTCAAATGTGCACCTATATGTTTCACGTATGTTTTAAAGAAACTCAAATGTTTTTACTTATTTTTCAACTATATCTATTAATGAGAACTTAAATGATGCTAAAGTTTGCTCACTTTGGTCAAGCAGTGAGATGACACTCTTTGGCGTGAAAGGTCACAGGTTCAAATCCAGCCAGCTCTGGTTGATCAAGGAGCTATGGTTTTGCTTTCTGTGGAATACAACTGTAGAAGTGGATGCGAAATGATTTTAAGATTTCCTATTTTAAAACACGTGAATGCGGGGTCTTTTGATTAAGAAAGAGTCCTCTTTCATACGCCAAAATGCAATTAAGGGAAAACTTTACAAAACAGCTTACATGTCACATGTATCATTATGTAATGTGAAAAAAGTTCTCGTATAAGCATTTGGTGTACATTTTTCAGTATTTTGAAAATTGTAATTTGGTATTTCGGTAAACCGTAAGTTTATTCATTTTTTGTTTTGTATTTACATTCCAGAGTAAAAGAAAATATCTAACAGTTAATAAGCAGTAAAAAATGTAATTATTATTATTTTTATTTCCAATGGCCGCATTTACAAAGATCACTGCGCCACAAATACAGAAAGAATAAGTATTTAAAGTATTAAGGATGTCTCGAGCACGCCAATAGCGATTGCACAAGGAAAGTTCGGATAATGCTTGACACCGACGAAGAGGTGATGCACGTCCATCTCCTCCCGAAGATCGCAGAGCCTACAGAAAGGTTCTTGGGCTATGTTAGTTCTACATAGGTGTTTAAGAAGGCAGTCATGCCCGATGGCCAAACGAAACTCGGCAACAACCTTGCGTCTAGGCCACTTAGTGATAAATTGAAGATGTGACACTAGGTCTTGTTAGAGTGTCTCTCTGAGAATTGTTTTAAGACAATGTTCTTCATCTTTTTCTTAATAAGCAGTTTGGTATTTTTGAAGGTAATTTCATTTCTTGATGTTTGTTGGATAGAAGTACCCTGCTTAGCAAGGTAGTCATCCAGCAACACCGTAACTCATTACCAGCAACACCGTAACTCATTACCAGCAACACCATAACTCATTCCCAGCAACACCATATCTCATTACCAGCAACCCCGCATTGTCCTGGAATCCACTGCAACTCAACTTTTTTTGATAAATTATACAACCCTGTCAGTAGAATTTTGCACTCGAGGATGTCAGAAGAGGCAGGGGGTGTATTAGAATACACTGCGAGTATCGCTGCCTTAGAGTCGCAGAAGATGGCGGCCTTTGTAAAGAGGGCCAAGTGGAAATAGTACAGCTGCGTTAGAGCCACACGAATTGCAGCTACGTCTTCAACAAAAGCAATTCTGCTTTTTCCTATTCGGGTATAGAAAGAAAACAGTTTGCAATGTACTCCTGCAGTGTCTGTGTCATTTACTATGGGTTTGTCGGTGTAAATGTGGATCCATTTGGGTACAGGGTATTTATTGTTTCTAAAGCAATGAGAATATGTAATTATACTAGCATTTAAATTGGTCAAGAAGATAAAGTTATGATAGTGAATATTATTGGAGACATGCTTGTGAAATAACTAAAAAAGTACTGACTTAACTGAAATAAATTTCATTTTATTTCAATCTACCATAACAGATGACAGTATTTTTGCACGAAATATTTACAATATAATTTGGTCAATTCTTATTTGTCTTAAATCCAACCATAATACTAAAATATTTATGAAACTAAAGAAAAATCATAAATTATTATGAAATTAGATATATTAGAAATTTCCAATGAAAGTTTGAATAGCAGTCTGAACACTCAGCACTCTAATTTTACTTACAAAGCCATATGAAATCTTGTAATCACAGAAAACAGATTTTAAAAATCTAGTTTTCTTATGAGAAAAACTAACATGTAACTTTTATAAGCTTTTTCGCTGGGAAATATTTTGTGCTAAATTTTCAACAATCTCTTGAATTTCAATAATTGCATGATTAATGAAATTGATTTGAAGGTAAAAAAATGAGAATACTTCGCATCTAAAATTAAAGGGGATCTTGGTTTACTCAAGTATTTAATATTCTTTAACGTAAGTTTTTTAAGAGCTAATTACTTTTACGAGATAGGAATTAATAAATGAATAATATCTTTTTGCATGCCTAAATCTAAGTAAGAAAAAAGCTCTAACCATATTTAAGAAATTTACGAAATTATTACAAGTTTTCCTCTTTTTATCAGATAAATAAAAAATGTAGAAAGTAAGGTTAATAGATTTAATTTTTAGAAGAAACTAAAACGTTTTTTTTTGTTTTGTTTTGAATAACTACTTAAAAAATGATATCAGAAATTATATTTTTGTAGATAAATGTTAATCTATTGTTCCCTGATACCCAAGGAACGGGCCAGAAACAGCGACCTCTTTGACGCCGAGGCGTTGCTCCGGGTGCACCACAAGGGGTGGGCCACCATCGCACCCTCACACATGCCATTGGGACCCGTTTATAGGGTAGGCATCATTCATACTTCATTCACACACACACAAGGAAAGGACAAAGACGGGATATATAAAGAGAGTGAAAGTACATCCATGCCTGAACCGGGATTTGAACCCAGGACCTCCCTATCCGTAGTCAGGCACGCTGACCACTAGACAAGTTGGCCGGCGTTTACAAAATAATAATAGTTGAAATAACTAACATTCCATTGCATATAGAATTTCTTTAAACACTGAAAAAAATTTGAAACGAACAAAATATTTTTAACGTAAATATTATGATATTATTTAACATATAGAGAGTTCTTTTTTTTTTTTTTTTAAATGTCAAAGTGAGGAGCTAATACACAAGTCTATATTTTATTTCTCAGTACTTTTGTAATTTGACATTCCGATTATTTTAGGAATTATTATTTTGTATTCAAAATGACATTTTTAAAAAGAAATGCTTCTGCAAATTTAATCCAATAAATGTTAATCATCAGAGGCCGAATAAGAGCTCATGTGAATGATTTACATCTGGATATCCAAGGATGTAATTATATCTCCGCAAAAACATTTCCCATTTTTTTTTTAAAAATCTTTTATCTTTGGGAATATTTTTAATTATATATTAAGAAATATATTTTCGAATTTCTTAGTGAAATAATAGATTAAATTCAAATAGTGAAGTCACGTTTTAAATATATGTACATTAAAAGTATTAACAAAAATATCATCAAAAATAGAAAAATTTCATACTGTGTGAAAAAAAAAAGTTTTGCTGTTGTTTAGGGATGTTACGAATCACAGACACACAGTGGAAAAATTTCACAGCTGTGGGTTGATATTTCGTAATGATTAAAACTATGAATTCACATATCAAAGTAAATAAATGTACAATTTTCATTAAAATTGCTACAACAGAAAAGAGACTAGACAAAGAAAAGTTATTTGTTGAATATATATTACAGTGGGAAAAAAAATCTTCTTACAGTCTTCAAGGAATTACGTATAGGATCATGTCTTGAGTATTCAACACCTAGAAGAGTCAGCCTTGACACTAATATTTGGATACTGTGATGAGCAAAATCTGGATAGTGCAAATATATTAGTTCTTGAAAATTTTCAATATTATATTGTAATTCATCGACCATCGTGACTGGCGAGTGAAGATGCATCAGATGTTTATTGATCAATCACTTTCAGTTGGTGAAAAATCATAAGAACATGCCGGTTAGGTCAATAGTCGAGTAAGGTTCTGTATCAAAAGAGGTCAGGAGTTTTAGCAGGTTTCTGTCTAGTTTGTGGCCTTGAATATTGACCAGAACAACTTGGCATTACTCATCAGAAATATAACGGCTTGTTTTTTAAAGGTGCTGGCAATAAAAAGAAAGGACAGCAAAGACGTGTACCCAATGCTTCCCATATATCCTCGTTACAGGTGATAGTCAAGTATGACGATGTCAATATCAAGCTGGCAATGTGCTTTTCTCACGATGCTGTTGAACACGGATGAGACTATCATGATGCTGAATCCAGAGCCCTGACTCACCTGAAAAGACAACGTGACACCAGTTTAAAGTCCAGGTTCGTCGTTGATTATACCAATGGAAGTGCTGTTGTCGATGTACAGCGTCAAGGGTAATTGAAACCACGATCCCCATACTGACGACCCATGGTTCTGGAAACGTCATTGAACCATTCGTGCAGACATTTGTTGTCTTGCAAACAATCCCATTCTTTGTGACTCAGGGTTCGTGATGTTATTATACGATCCCTTAAGGGCATGCAAATAACATATTTGATTTTTTCGCTGGTAGTGATGAGGAACCGCTCAGGTCTTGCACGTATGAACTGTCTTGAACACCCACCAGTTCCATACACTGCAAAAATGAAAGAATGTAGAATCTTGACTAATGGTGGTATGGTAGGATAAACGACAATTTTAATTAAGATTTAATTCGACAAGTAATCTCTGTTAAGTTAGACATTTGAAATTAAACTTTTGGGATGTAAGAGCATATTAATTTAAATTTTAACACCTTCGGTAGGAAACTTATATATGATAGTTGATTCTTGGCTTGAATATTCATATTATAGTTTGAAGCAAACTCTACAGTCATCAATAACATTCAGCGTCTTCTAGAATGATACCAGAACATGATACTTCTTTTTTTAAATAATTATCTTACATATTTAATTTTATTCTATGGTGTAAATGTATTTATTCCCTGGATGTGCGATAGCGTATAAAATATAAATAAAAATTCATAAAGCGTGTTAATTCGTAGCTATTTACTTGAAATCATTATAATCGTAAGTTCATTTTAATATTTTGATATACTGATTTTTACATTTTTAGATACATGTTTAAAATTCCAGCCTTCGTTTTATAAAAAGTCTGTAAGTGTATAAGTAAAAGTCTGTAAGTATAGTTTGTAAATGTATATAAAATTATTTTTAATTCAAATTTTGTAACTTTTTAGCGATAAGCTTGCAAAAGTAAAGAAATCTTTTTGTCAAACCAAATTTTTAAAAATTATATTACAAATTCAATAGAGATATGGCTTAGGATTTTTTAAAATAAATTCTATTCTAAACTAGTTTTTATTAGAACATTTCTGTCATATTCGTTACACAACTGTCCTGCTTATATATTTTAAGACATCCGACATTTATCGTAATGTTTTTTTTAATTAATTTTCCATCTAATTTCCTAAATTAACTTTATTTAATGTTATAAAATTGATTATAAGTTTCATGCCTTTAACGGCTTTTATTCTTGCAAAAAAGCAATAAAAATATTCGGAAAAGCGGGATTATTTATAGTATTTTTTGTTATTTATTTCATTGCACAAATTAACTGTAACTTTCTTATATTTTATTTTGAACGCTTCAAGCTGTATTGCTATATGCGCAAATCAATCCAATTTGCGTCTTAAATTCACAGTGTCTTTAGATTTTCTTCTGTTTTGCAATATATTTTTACTGTTAGTTACTCGGAGTTTTTCTAATTTTAAAAATTAAAAACGATTTTATTTTGAATAAGTATTCAATATATATTAATAGAAAATTCATTTTGTAATACTCAATTAAAGTCAATATGTCGATATAGGACATTTTTTTGGATCATTTACAAACTCTCTCTCTTATAATGAAAATTCATCAAATTCTTTATTAGCTCCATTTTGTATTCTGTTTCTACATTGCCGTTAAAGAAAGTGCCTTACAAACAAAAAACCAATAGATTCTATTAAAACAAATCTTTATTTAATACTATTGCATTCTTATTATTCTTAAGGTAATGATTTAATGTAATGTTGATATTTTTGGACAATCCAAATAATCTCTGACTTGCAATGATTTCTAAATCAAGCTATTCTCTTGAAAAATATATCTCATAAAATAAAGAAGAGACGTCACACACACGCGCACGCACACGCACACGCACACGCACACACACACACACACACACACGCACACACACACACACACACGCACACACACAACACGCACACACACGCACACACACACACACTCACACACCCCACCACACACACACGCACACACACACGCACATATACACACACGCACACACACACACACGCACACACACACACGCGCACACACACACACGCGCACACACACACGCGCACACACACACGCGCACACACACACGCGCACACACACACGCGCACACACACACGCGCACACACACACGCGCACACACACACACGCGCGCACACACACACGCGCACACACACACACGCGCACACACACACACGCACACACGCACACACACACATTTTTGCAAACTATGTTCTCATTTTCTCTAATTTATACAACGTAAATGTATATTGTGCTTATTTCTTAAAGCATTTATAATTTACAAGAACTGAAAAACATCTGTCATGCGTTTGTGCTTATATTACATCAATAAATAAATATCTCATTGTATGAATATACATCATACAATGTATCAATATTATGCTTTATTTATAATTAACATCTTTATTTCTAAAATAAATACTGATAAAAATATTTGCTTTATTAAAAGTTAGACTTACTTTTCGAAAATGATTTTTGTACACATTTTTCACTAAAAACTACTTTATTTCAATAAAACCATTAAAGTTTAAGAGTTGGTTCTTTTAAAGTTATTAGAGAAGAGTCATTATCTTTGAAAGCTATTCTTTTGGCTTGCAATTTTGAATAAAATCAAGGATTAAAGTTTGTTTTGTTAATAAATCAATATAATTCTCTTCTGACATTAAATCAGCCATTATATATAAACCATCATTATAAATTTAATTCTTATGAAAGTGTATTCGTCTTAATAACGTTTGAAATGTATAGAGACATGCGATAGTTAAAATAATTTCTTAACTGACATAAGCTTTTAATATATTATCTAAAAGCAAAATGCATGGATATACAAGGCTTCTTTATATTTCTTTCCAGTTCGTTTTATAAAAATACATACTATTTGGCTATTACACATAAAAAATTTTTTAAACCAATTAAGGTTCTTAATTGATTTTAATAACCAATCATTTTTAAAATAATTACAAATTATAAATATACCACAGTTAATTTTCTGTTCATTAATTTATTATTAACGTTTTTACTTGATTTTTGTTTTATGAAATCTTTTCTTCATCCTTTCTTGCATTTGTAAAGAAAAAACATTCCTGTATTCAAAAATTCTATCATAAAAAGCTTCACATTTCTCAATTCTAAATAAAATGAATCGCCTGAGGGGGGAAAAAAATTCGCCAAATCTCTGATTGTAAAGGACAAGAAATAATGATTTATCTTTAATTTTTCAGAGCAAAATTTTCTTTTTTCTCTTTCAGATAAATTCTATAAGTGAACCGATGAATATAATGCTTAATACTGATGAAGATGCTGCTTGTCTCATAGTATTTAATTTTTTATTACTGATGTGTGCACGCTTTCGGCTTTATTCACTGTTTGTAATCTAAAACGTGTTCTTGATTCGCATAATTACTTTTCATTTTTGATATGTGAAGATAGCTTATCTACTTTAAGTTGGAAGCAACTATAAAGAATTCAATTTAATTTTAAATAATTTTTTTTGCAGTCTACAAAAATCTTATTATGAAAGATGTATATTATAAACATATTATAATCGTAATTGAATATCCATTGTTTTATATACACTCTGATTTATTTTCTAATTTTGGGTCACGTATTATGTACTGCGTTCATATTATTGACTACATCTACATTCAATAATATGAATTTAGATTTTATTTATATCAAAATAATTTTTTATTAATTTATCAGTCTCATAAAATTTATCAAATAAAATCATATTTCTTTGTGCAAAAATCAATCCTAAATCACACTACCAATATGAGTCTCGAATAAAAAAAATTATAGTTTATTTAACGGTAGTTTCCTTGCTTAAAGAAAAATAAAAGTAAATAGAATTATTTAATTGAAAACTATTAACAAAATGATTGATTTGTAAGCATAATAATAAAATTAAATGTAACATATTATTTTTAAATTCAAATTTTATTTAAAATAATATTTAAATTTAAAAGAAATATCTAAAATTTTTGCTTCTTAAATCTATATTTTTAATTTTTATCTGTTTAAAAATCATGTCGTATGATTCTTATGTAATATTTTTTGAAATTTAGTTGCGTATTACATCTAGATGAAATTTTTTTTACTTACATTGGGTTAACATTGTATTTAAATTTCATTTATAATTTTTTTTTTGTATCGTATAAAGAAAAAGAGCTTTCAAATGTAATAATAAAATGTTTAATTTAAATAATTAATGTATAATTAAAAAATTCTATGCTTTATTGACAAATCTGAATTTTCAAAAGTTCCTTTAATTGTTATATCAAAATTAATGTGAATATCTTTCTGTTTCGAACTTGTGACTTTAAAAATTTTTGTCATATCAAGGTTTACATATGGTTCAAAGGTTACAAAGATAAATAGTATGAATGAAAGAGATATTGAAGCTTACTAATTTTACAGTTATTTCTTTACAGGATGGAATAATGTAAAATCTATGTTTGATTCCCGAGAAATTTTCTTTACTTGCCTAACTAAAATATAATAAATGATATAAAATTGCAGCATCATTTAATAAGACGACATAAAAATTATAGAAGTTTAATGGATGTGTGTAATGAAATTAAATTATATCTGCGACACATTTGTTATAATTTGAAATAAGAAATCAATTAGCTTAATAATAAGATGTATTTGTTGTATATCAATAGGAATATACGAATGTTATTCGTCCTCATTTTTAAATACGACAAAAAAGAAATCAAATTCTTTTATCTTAAATATGACTAAATCAATTGTTTTATAATTCCCGACTGTAAAGTACTTTCTAATTACACTATGCCGCTAAATTAAACAAGTTAAATACAATGTAAACAAAAATTCTGCGAAGTTGGTCTTAGGAGGAAAAAATTCAAATGGATTTCAATTTAGAGCCTGCTGTCCTTGAAGAAAGTGAACAAACAAGGTATTGCTTGAAGTCATTCAGTAACAAATGATGCCGAAAATAAACAAAAAATTGCTTCGTAACGAGATGGTTTGGATTTTATTTTTATGTTAAAATTAAATTTAAGGGTAAATTTAGGGAGTTTTCGTTAAAAAATATTTTAATTATTACTTGATAAAATTATTAATATATATTATGTTTAATGATTTCAATCATTTTAAAATTGTGAGAAGTATTTTGAGAGAGAGAGAATAAAAAAATCTTTTCCTTAAAAGCAGACAATAGTAAAAAGTGTATAAGTTCAGCTTACATTTTTTTAAAATTAGAAATGTATTCAAATATAACAAAAAAATGACAAGCGGAATTATTCAAAGAAATTCACAAATAAATTCAAGAAAAATATGATGTTTTAAAACACTCTTTATCAATATATGAACGTATATTGAATTCAGCTTCAAAATTATTATTAATCATGTCACTTACTATGTTTAAAAATAGCTTAAATCGCGCTTGATTTATCCTAACAAAATTAAAAATGTTTTATCATATTTATTAAAATCTTTATAATTTCTGTATTTTACAAATATTAAAAGAATGTTATACTAAGAATTCGGAAGAAACATGCATTTAATAGTAGTAAAAAAAAATTGTATTCTTTATCTTTGTTCCATAAAATTTGTTTGAATTATTAGTAATTTTAGTCAATAAATGTACAAACTGCAACGCTGTTTTCAGGAACTGCAAATCTTCCAATATTTATTGAAAGGGTTAAAACACACACACAACTGAAATTGCAGCAGTAGTGAAATATCATTATAATTCTCAATAAGAGATCCTACATTTAGTTAAGAAAAAGTGGCAACACACTTCACAGAAGAAAATAATATTTCTACGAGTAGTTCTGTAAAATTTGTTACAAGAACAATTTGGGTAAATGAACTCTGTCACTAAATACAATGAACCATTTTTATTTATTTATTTTTATAAAATGTATGCACGAAGAAAGATTTCCTTGTTGCAATTCTAATAGTCTATTTGTTGCAATGATTAAATTTTTGTTTTGTGTTACCTTCGGCACAAAACAAGTTACCGCTTCGAGTAACTCGAGTATTTATATGTCTTGAAAACAGGAATTGTCGTTGTAACTGATAGTTAAATGTTTTTAGAAAAATTTCATGTGAACTTTCAAAATCTTTATCTTTTTTTATTTGCTTAAGACATAATTTACATAAAGGCAAATTCTTATTGTATTTATATTTTATATGTCATTTTTATAAGCTTAGTTATTTTATAATTTTATATCTAACTTTTTGAAGCAGATTTACTTATCTTCAATACAAATTAGAAGCAGTTCTTTCTGTTTTGTGCTTTTATTTCGTGCATTGATCTTTCGTAGAAATGCAATCACAAAACGCAAAAAATAAAATATGAAGATGGTGTTAAAATTTTTTTCAGTAGTTTACTGGGTAATGTTAGCAAAGATTTTTGGTTCTTTCTTTGAATCTAATTAGGTAATCAAATATTTAAATGAGAATTAATTACAACCATCTAAAATGAAATAACTTTTTTTCGTTCTGAATAATTCAATTACAAAACATAATAGTTTTTTTTTTAAATCACTTCTTTATTCAAATATTTTTCCTTACATTAATTCCTTCAAATTTTGGAATCGATCTATTAATATAAACAATCTCACAATGATTTATATACGTTTGTCTTTTGGGGGTTGTTTTTGTTAAAACCATATGATAGCTTTTTCTTGTTTTTTTTTAATGCGCGTAGAAACAGTTTCATATTTACGTTGTAGTTTGAAATTACGAATATGTTCACAGAATAATTTGGATTTAGTTAATTCAAAAATTATTTCTATAAAATGTCTTTTTTTAAATTAAGAGAAATATTACAATCCTCTTTAGAATGTTTGCAAATTACTCTAAATGTATAGTTTATGCTCATTGGATTTTTTAAATAATTTGACTGTGGGAAATATAAAGTAATATTGTATATATATTTCTCTCAATATTTTTGTAAGTCAAAGTTTTGAAAGTTATAGAAAAAATTTTTGTGATATAATTAAAATAAGCGTATAAATGTAAATTCTTTGTACTTTATTGCAACTTTTAAACAAAAGTAATAATAATTATTATTGCTTATTATTTCTGTTGAAAGCAGAAAGAAATAGTATAAATATAAACAAAAATGTTTAAAATTAATTTAAATAAAAATATTTTTATAAAAAATAACAAATTAAAATGAAATGCTAATATAATTGCTCAACCAAATATCAATATCTTACATTTTTTGGAAAATATCATTGCTGTGATTTTTTTATATGTAAATGAATAGTAAAGCTGTTTTTGTTTCCATTTTTACTCTTAATTTATTTGTACAATAATATAAAATAATATTCGCCTGCCTTATTTTATCTTTTTTCATTTTAAGAATTTATTTACATACTAGAAAAAATACTGCTCTACAAAGAATTTTATTTTTATAAATAAAAGATAGTTACGTTACTTGTGATAGGTTTAAAAATTAGGTAGAATATTGAACTTTTTTGTAATTATTATTCAAGTTATTTGCTTGAAATTTTCACAGGCATATTAAATTTTGCTGAGAGAGAGAGAGAGAGAAAACATTTTAATATTTTCCTCTTAACTCTAGTTTTAAATCTAAATTAATTCATCTTTAAAACTATTAATTTCTGTTATTTGTTAATAAGGTGTTACTTACAGTATATTCAAGATTATCTAGTTTATATCATGAAATAAACAGGCACCAAAAACATTCTTTTAGTATATTTAGTTTTTTTCGAAGTTGTTTTTGGGCGAAAATGTTTCAAGTGCCTTATTTATTTTAATATTGCATGAGTATGTGCTGAAAAATCGCTTGCTGATTGTTTGAAAATCATGACACTTTCACAAAGTAAAGAAATAGTTAAAATTTCTAAAACATACTGACAACACCAAACTCTAACTGTATATGAAGAGATATGTGAATATTTATATTAAATTTGATATTGTATGATATAAGTTCTGTAAAATACTTTTAAGGCGTTTCTTAACTTTTTATAAATTTAAAAGTCTCAATTAATGGTTTGATTGCTCCCCATTAGAAGTCTGTGTTGAAAGAAATGCGAAAAGAGTGTTAAATAATAGGGTAAAAGGTATGAATAAGGTTAAAAAATAGTAAATGATACCTGAAACTAACTTCGAATCTTCTTTGCGTATGTGTTTATCAAACCATAATTACTTGATTGCATTTATTTATATCAATCACAATGTCAAAATCTCTTGGTTAATTACGTTTAATTTAAATATAATTTATGAATATGTACCTGTTTAAGTTCATAAATTTACGTGCTTATCATAAATTAATCTTGACACGTTCAGAATTTAAAATCTGCCTCACAAACACATGAGCAAGAGTCAGAGCTTTTAAGTAATATATCCAAGATATCTCTACGAGAGAGAAGAAAAATATCTTATTTTATGATATCAATCACGCTATGAGAGTGTCAATAATTGGCAAAAAAAGTTTAAGACGATAAGGTGATTTTTTTTTTGTTCCAACATGCTTGATACATTTTATGGGAATATTCCTCTCCTTTTTTGTTTAAATTCAAATCAACGTATGAAATAAAAATATTCAAATGAATTTATAATAAAATGGGATAAAAAAACTATAAAACGATTTGAAAAAAAAATTAAAATAGAAGTTATATCATTTAAATCCAAACATAAATTGCCTCAGTTTATTTCCTTAATTTTCAAAATTTTAATTTTATTAATTAAAAGTATTTAATTTTAATTTATTATTATTATGCAAATGAAGTAAGAAGTTTCTGTAAAATAAATGGAAAAATTAATCTTAACATTTATTTAAAGCTTTATTCATTAATAAATATTTAAGTACCTTGGCACAGATGCCATATAATCCAGAATGCCAAATTTTGAGTTCGGTGAATTTTTTAGCGGCTTTTTTTATTATCTGGCAACCTGGATTTTATTACGTAATAGATAAGGAGACCAATAAGAACCAAGCAGAAATTTCTGTTTTGACAACCCTAGTATTTACGTCATTGCGCATCCCATAACAGGTCATCTTGTTAACGTTCCTTCATTTCCAAAAAAATTCAAAATTTGACATCCTGGATTATACGGCATCTGTGCCCAGTATCTTTTATCTGGCTTAAACTAAATATTGCTAAAATTATTTGATGTATTTTTTTTTATTAAAATGCTTATCCCTCAATATGATAGCTATTGATATATTATTTTATAATTAAAATTTTCATATAAGGTAAATTTATATGCAGAGTTAAAATACAATCTGTTTACAGTGTTAGTAAATAATGTGGTTTTATAATAACCTTAGAATGAAAAAATATTATTTGGAAAGTTTATTTTGAAAGTGTAAGTTTATTTTCTTTAAGAGAGAAAATATCACATAATTAATTATTAATTCAATCTAAATTTCTCATTCATAACGAGTTAATATTTAAAAAAACCCACCAATTTTTTATCATGTTTAAAATAAAAGTGCTCAGCCCTTTTTTTTTTAAATTAAATACAAATTTTTATTTCAAATTCAAATTGCAAGTTTGAAAATGGACGTTCACCACTTTTTAAATAAATGCTCCATATGTGAGTGATTTATTCATTCTCTTTTATTCTTATTTTGTAACTAAGAAATTGGAAAAAATGAAACATTTTGAATAAAATCCAGTTTTGTTAATAATTATGCAAAGTTATAACTAAAGGTGATTATTCGATGGCAGTTTGAGGAAAAATCTCTTCTTTAACGTTTTATTATAATCTGCTGGTAACGTTTATTTGTAGTTAAATAAACACATTTTTAATTTACCTTATGTAGTGATTTATGGTAAATAATGCAATAATTAAAATTATATCTATTACTTTGCTTCAAAATAACTCATAATTACTATAAAAAATATTGATTTTATGAAAAACAATAAATTAAAATAAATCTTGTCAAAATTGGTAAGAAAAAAATTATCTTTGATTTCAGAGTTTTTGCTGTTGCTGATAAGAGGCTTTCTGCCGACTGATATCGTTTCACCAAGAATTTTTAGATACTTAACGTTGTTTGACTTGAATATATAAAAATCACAGCTTCTTTCTGTAAAAATAGATACTTAAGATAAGAAATAAATTATCTCTCACAGATTCTTGCTTCGGATATTGACCTTAAGTGTTTGTTTTGCGATAAATATAATAAATTTTTTTTAATGGTTATAGAAATCGTTTACTTTTGGAATTACGTATGCAGTTAGATTCAAAACGCAAAGCATTCCAAAGTTCTTTTATCAAGTATGATTTTGATAGATCTTTGATTGCCTGATAAATCTTTATTTGGATGTTGATATCCACTTCGAAAAATAACGATTGTTTTTTATTGCAATAGAGGAATATTTAACTAAGAGAACTGGTTTTTTTCATTATCATTAACTATCTAAATAATTATCACCAGAACTAACAATCGACAAATTTAAAAAAATATTTGAAGATATATGGTATCTATTATTGCAGCTAAAAGCTTAGTACAGCCATGAAATAATTGTTAGATGATATTCTAAATTAAAATAATTAAACATTTTTTTAAACAAAATCCTATTGTATTTATTAGTTTATTATTTTAAATTTAGTGTTATGAAAAATAATAATAAAATTTTTTAAGTCCTAAGTGCACACAATAGAAACTGTTATGGCCTGTAACATTCTGAAGTGCAAGTAAATCAAAAGCTTTTTATATTTAAATAATTTACCCAGAGTTAGAGGCCTGTTATTATTCTTCGTTGTGAGACCGTGGTAGCCTAGTGGTTAGGGCTACAGCTTTCTATCCGGAAAGACGGGGCTCGCTCCCCAAATTCCCACCGAGTACATGCGATATACGTGCTCGTTAAATCTGTGGTATCGAAAAGTCCAGTGGTCGGCCGTTGAGCAGTTACCGTAAGTGTCATAGCCTTGAGAAAATTTCCTAATCCTCCAGATCAATGTTATAATTCAGAGTGGATACCCTAGTGGTGACATCTATGGGAGGAGTTTAGAACAAAATCATACTTTCACCGTCATGGTGATCTGGTTAAACGACAGATTCTCCCTACTGACTTAGATTCGTATAGCGTGTATTTTTTGTTTTTGCATGCTCTTTTGGTGCAAAATCACATCTATTCTTCAACTTTGCAATTGATTTTTTCCCCCAAATCTCATTTTTAAGATAGGACTGCAAACATCAAAATTTCATCACCAGAGGTGGTTCAAATCGCTTCTACAATTATTTTATAAATATTAGTGTCGGTTATTCAAAGGTAAAGAAGGGAGACACAGTTTTAATCTGTGTTAATCGGATATAAATTCAATTAATATAAACTAATTAAGCTAATTAAATTAATTTATTTATTCCGTAGTGTTAAAATATTATTTCTGTTTTAATTATTATAGGTGAATATTTGATTAAAGGAATACATTTAATGGGGCAAAATACCACCTTTAAAATCATTTGATGTATCGGTATTATTTTTTGAACTTTGTTAAGAAATATCATTATAAATAGTTTTCATAACCATTTGATTCATTGCCCGGTACTGAACTCGAAGCACTTTGAGGGAAAGACACAAGAGAGTTCGGTATTAGAGGAACGATTTAATTGACTATTATGGTTTCAGTTTTGTTATCTGTGTTCATTTTACCTCTGTTCTTTGTTTTAGTTTTAATGTTTGTTATTATGACTACAATTGTCATTATAAATAAAAAAAAGTTTTCAAAGAAACAAAGAAACATTAATTTTAAATAATTAATAAAACATGAATTTTCTTTCTTACCCAATTATGTAATTTTAAAGTAATTTTTAATAAATGTAAGTTTTAATATTTTATTGAAAAACTTTCATTATAATAGAAAAATGAATCTAAAATTACTATAACTTAAATGATACAAAATTTTAACTATAACAATTTTAGATAAAGAGATATTAAGAGAATAGAAATAAATAATCAGCCACGTGCTTCCGTGTTGAAATTTTCCCTCCAGTTTCTTCCCAACAATTTCATTTATCTGTTTAAATTATAATGACACAAGTGAATTTTCACTATCCTTTACATTATCTTAAATTTTATCGACAATTTTTATGATTTATAAACACTTTTTAATTAAAGTCATTTTATCAATAAACAAAAGAAAAATTTAAAAATTAGTAAATTACTATATATAAGTTAAAATTATATTTTAAACTAAAGTTCATTAATATAAAAAAAATTAAACAAATATATTTTTTCCTACATGATAATATTTTTTTATATATAAAAATATCTGTTACACACACACACACACACACATTCTGAAATACATGTTAAAATTAACAGCGTAAGTTTTAAATACGCAAATTGATTTATAAATGATAAAATAATTGCTTCACTCGACAGAGCCTATGAAAGCCATATCCATCCATTTAAATTGCCAAATATTTTGCCATAAAAAATTACACCTTTGATTAAATTTTCAGATTAATTAATAGAAATTGTTGTATAAAAGAAAATTTTAAAATTGATTTTACAAAAATTCTGCATTTTTGCGATTTATTTAAAAATTGATGCAAAAATAAAAAATAAAAAATGTGCACTGCTTACGTTAAATCTCAATTTTCTTTAAGAATACTAATAAATGTTTAGTATGACATCATAAAGACACAGACATCGTTTCACTTTATTTTGATTTGTCTTAAAACTTAAGTTGCTTTTATAATGCCAAATGTTTCTTCTTATATTTCTTGAAATTTGAGTTTTTAAGTTGTTTAAATAATAAAAAAATTTTAATTTCTTTTTGAATTTAACATATTTTATTACGTTATTGAAATAAAATTAAATAAACACAACGTATTGTTGTTGTTGTTAGTTATGACACTTGCTCAAGACAAGCTCGCTATGCCTTTGACTATGCGAATTTAAGTCAGTAGAGTGCGTCTTCCGTTTAACCAGAGCATCAAAAAGGTGATGTACGAATTTGCTTTGAGATTCTTCCGACAGATGGCGCCATTAGAGAATCTACTTTCTCAACTTTGACAAAAACCCTATGTTTATCTCATGATTAATAAACATAAAATGCATCATAATATAATGCTTTAAACATTTATTTCATATTATTAAACATTAGCTGTCAATCCTAAGTAAAACCAGTTTGTAATTCATTTATGATTTCTGTTCTATTTTATCATGCTTTTTTTTTAAAAAGTGAGAAAAGCATTATTGAAACTAGCAAGCACAAATGTATAAGAAAATTTCAATGATTACAAATTCAACGATTAAAGTTTCTCTTAAAGAAAATTTCTTAAATTGAATTTCTGATATGAAAAACTCATAAAGCTTTGTTATATTATTTTCGTTTCTTAAAATTTTCATAATTTTTGCCAAAATTTAAAAATAATTTTTTTTTTTTATATTTTAAAAAAAATTTTTTAGACTAAATTAATGTAAATTATAATATATGTTAGTTGTATTTTGTAGAGTACCTTTTTTAGAAGTACATGGATTCTATTATTAGGCATTAATTATACATTTATAAATATTTATACATAAATTTTAAGTTATTCACATCAAAATGATTTTATTATTTGCTTTTTCTGGCAATATAAATAATATAAATATTCAACTTTTATATTTGGGATAAATTTACACAACTTAATTAGTTATAAATGTATTACATACTAGGTAATACCATAAGACATCATTAAAATATCTTTCTACAAAAATTTGAAGTAACAAAAGTATGAGTAGAAAGCATTAAGCGGTAGTCCCTTCTCCGTTATTGTAATTTTGAATTAATTTTGATAGACAGCCAATTCGAGTAAATAGAGCAATCTGACGATTGCTTAAGGAATATTCAGACCCAAAATCATAATTTAAAAATCTTTTAATTTTGACGCTAAAAATATGACGCCTTCCAATTATTTATTGTCTATTTTCTATTTTCATCATGAAGGATTAAAAGTAATTAACATATTGTTAAAACTATTCATTAAAAATAATCTTAGCAAAAAAAACTTAGTGCTTTAAATGTGGAGTACTGTCTTGGTTATGAAACCAAAACATTCCGAAATTATCGGGGAGAAGCTATTTTAGCATCCGACTGAAAAAGTTTTCTGAATAACGAAACTCCCGCCTTGGCGCGCTTGCTTGGCGGCCCGGCGTTTCATTCCAGCCTGCCAAGTAGAAGACGCTGCCGTGAGGTAAAAAGACATCTTTTCAGTTCGTGACCTTGGTCCAAGAGGGGAAGGAAAAAGTTTTTCACGTGGGGTCTCGGTTTTGGCTTGACCCGTCCTGCTTCTTCTCATTCCAACTTTCTTCAACGATGCTGCCGCTACGGATTCTGCGTTCGAGGTAAGGAGAACTTTTCGTTCCATTACCCTTTTCTCTTCATTTTTTTCGAAGGCGCGAAATGCTTTTCCAATACGATCCTGTCAAACGAGAAATTTGGTCTTTTGTTTATAATTTTTAGAGTTCGATTGCTGAACATGTGATTCTTTTTTTTTTTTTTTTACTCTGTTTTTCTTCCTTTACCTTGCGGCAAACACAGATATTGCGTCGAAAGTAAATTTTTCCTGTTCTAAAGAGTTTGACGCTAGAATTAATTGATTAAGTAATTGAGGCAATTAAATGTGTTTCCATATTCTTAAACTTCACAAAAATTTTTTTAAACGATATTAAAAATAATTCTTGAAACAATAACTAAACATTCGTGCAATATTATAGAATTAAAATTTGTAAAACGATTTCAACTTTAAAGGATTAATATTGCTTTCACTGATTCTTGTAGTAGCATTAGAAGTTCACAGGCTGTTTGATTTTTCTTTATTAAGAAAATAAAGAATTACTTTAAGAATTGAAACTTAAACTACACACATAAGCAACTAAATTACTGTGAAATACAATGAGATAGGTTATTATCTTTTTTAAATTATTTATTTCATCACTGGTTTTTAAATATAATTATGAGACATTTCTACTCTTTATATACTCAAAATATCAGGAACTTAGTTTTTAATATTTATATCACAAAGAAACATAATTCGATAGGAAATTAGAGGAAAGAATTTTCATTTTTAAAAAAGGGATTTTTTTTCTATAACCCATATACTTGCTATGTTTTTTTTTTCCAATTATTATCAAAAAATAAACATTTTAAACTTAATAATATTGTTCAAGCCTGTTAAACAGCTTTTGTAACTCTGCAGTGCAAATACGAATTTTAATTTATAACATCATCAATATTTTAATGCCAGAAATTTCCCTTAATAATGTAACTTTTATTAACTACTACGGCACAAGGAAGTAGAACTTTATATGCTTGTGTATTGCAGAGAAAATAGCGAATCAGGACACTGACGTATCCTAATATAAATGTGAAAAGTTAATTTCTAAATATAAACAGATGGATGATGTAAATATGAAATATTTCTCGATAAAATTTGCCAAATACTTAAGAAAAACTTTCTAAATCAGGTTAAATTTTTAAAAATTTCTACGTTTAAGTTTTAGTTCCGTTCATAAAATATTTGATAAAAGAAGAATTCTTTTTGAATTTTATTATTTTAAAAATAATCATAAGAATCTGAAATTTAGAAATTACTTTCTGTGTATTGTTAGATATATTTATCCATCGTATTGTACAGCTAACAAAATAGACATGTTTAGTCATTGCATTCTTATACATATTTTATATGCCGAAGTAAACGTCAAACAAATTACTAAGGCTTTTACAAAGAGAAGCATAAAAATAATTTGTTTCATCAATTTGATTTCTTACAGTTTTATATTGACAAAAAATATTATTACTAAGAAACGTGTATCAGACAATCCACACCCATCAACAAGTGGCTGTAAAGTCAACTTTTTAGTACTTCGAGAGGCGGAAGTTTTTTTTGATTGCTTTCATTTTAGTATCACATATATCTTAAGAATTTTATTATAATAAATTTAGTGGTTGATTTCAAAATATAAATGAGAGCAATTCGATAATAATTAGAAATTAAATGAAATTCTTTCAAAATAATGTCTTTTTTTATGTAAATTTACAAGATCGAAGAATTATTTAGAAAATGGATTTAATTAATATGGTTTTGTACTTTTCAAATTCTTTTTTTTATCTGTCACAAGAAATGGAAAACACTTTGATTGATAAAAAAACATATACTCGTCTCATTGTTAAGCTTTACAATAACATACTGCACGCGCAAAAAAATGTAAATCATCTCTTATTTCAAAATATATATTTATATTTTTTTAGAATTTTCTGTTATTTCATCATTTTGTTTTATATAAAACTATAAGTTTAAGAAAACTCTCTATATTGTATTATACATATTAAATTGCTATTTTTTTAAAACCAAAGTACTCTAAATACTTTGTGTGAATAAGTAATTGTCATAATTAAAAAACAAAATTATTCTGGAATATTTTGTATTGTTTTCCAAAAAAAAAACAAAAAAAAAAAACAATGAAATATATTTTTTATTTTATATTTTAAACCTTAAATTGGCAAATGTAACATTCAATATAAATTGGTAGTACATTTTTATATAAATGCAGGTTTTCGATTTCAATCAATTTTATAATACACTTTTAAATATAATATTGGTTTCATTCCCTAACTAACAAAACCAAAATAAAAAATATCTGTGAAGTACTCATAAAAAACTTATTGTTAATCATTGATTCCCCGTGGATTTATAGCGCTGCTAATTTTATTAATAAAAACTGCACGAACAGAGATATATGGTTTTATAATACAATAATATTGGTGTTTCCCATTTTATTAATTATTTATATTAATTATGGTTTTCATTTTTATTTTCATAATGTCTATGTCGGAATTTTTAAATTTCCATTTTAAAAGTATGCCTAAAGAGAAGCGTGGATTGTCAATATATTTAAAATATTGTATACCATTCATATATATATTCAAAGATTTTGCTCAAGCCCCGCCATAATGTTTTTGCACATAAACACAAATTCTATCTAATAGAGGTAAAAGATCAAAATAGGAAAAAATTAAAAAATAGATTTCTTCTAACATTATTATTCGATAATAATATATTTCTTAATTTACGGAAATCAATTATCTTTGATCCATTAACAGGAAAATTTTCTTTGATTATAGGCATTTAAAACTTCCAGGAAGTTAAGTGGTTTTACAAGTTAAGAATCGCTGCCTTTTTTATCTTTTAATTTGAAGATTTATAAATGTAAAGCCAAATTTAAAAAAAATTAAAAAAAAAAACTTTAAACAAAAGAAAAACATAAATTTTTTTATTTTTTTAGAATTATTTTCAGCAAAAGAAATCTGAAATTAAAGATATGGCAACTATTCCTAATAAAAAGCATAAACAAATATTACACATTCAGGCTTATTTTCCGCGAAAAGATAACTGCTTCAATGCTCAAGATAAATCTTGAACAAATTGTTATCTTTAAGCGTTAGTATAATCTTCTTTTTATCATTTTACGATTTGCTGTGTGCTCTACTTTCTGGTTAAGGTACCGTTAAGCTAGAAGTCAAAGTCTTTTGGTGAAAATTTGTTGCCAAGTGCAATTTTTCCTAGAAACAAACAAAAAAAAAATGTCACTTAAGTAAGATGAGCTTTCTCCAAATATTTGAATTACAGCTGTCTTACCGGTCTGGCACTTAACTGAACGTGATTTATTGTGTGGGAGTGATAGAAAAATAAATCAACAGTCCCCTTCTCGTAAAGCACTGACCTTGAAAAGCTGTCAATTTTATTTACTTCCTCTCAAGATATTTTTTTTCGCGGAAAAGTTAAATAACTTTTAAATATTCTGATTTTGCCTTCTGTATCACTTTTACTATAAAATATATTGAGACTGGCGAATATCTGTTCTATATATCAAATAATAAAAGTTCTTTTAATATAAGTTCATTAAAATTTAGATTTCTATTAGTGTTATTTTACTGAATAGTTTCTATGAAATTATGGTTTTAAAATTGAATAAAAAATGAAAAGAATGTTTTCATAGAAGAAAATCCGTAAATCCTATTTATAATGTCCTAATTAAGAAGTACTTAATCATTGAGTCGAAAGTGTCCCAGATAAGGGCGTGCAGTGCAGCGTAATTTGATTATGAAAAAAAAAAAAAGTTATAGCTACATTGAGTTGGAAAAAATATCATTTGCTAAAAAATATTTGATGTAAATAACATCATTATATTATACAGAAATAACTGAAATTACATTATAAAAACATATTTTTTTAATGAATTTCATAAAAATAGAAAATTTTTATTTCTATAAATATGAAATGTTTCTTAAATAAACTATAAATTATACAGTATTGCGAAATTACAGCTATAATGTCTTCATTCTTCTAATTGAATCATAATTCATTCAAAGATTATTCCATTGATAGAATGTATGTACGTTAACTGGAACCGGATTACTGCCTTTCAGCAGATGTGGTGCAGATGCTTCAGAAAATAACTCTTGTTTTGTTTTCATCATTTGAGTTCAAGTTCAAAAATACGAAGCATTATTTCTCTAGCAATTAACGGATATATCTCAAACTGTTTTGCTAATTATTTAATTATTATATACTGTTGCTACATATGTACTTTTTCAAAATGAAATTTAATTACTCGCATTTAGTGATAAAAATTTATTGATAAAAATTTTTTTTAATAAAAAAATGCAAATAATTATATAAATGTAAAAAAATGCAAACAATAAGTAAATAAAAAGTGCAATTAAAGAATAGCAGTTTGAGTGTTAATGTTTTTGTTACAGTCTTTAAAAACAAGAATTTTTAAAACATTAGAATAATTTCGATTGATAACTTAGTGTAAAGTGCACACATTTCTATTGTAATTAAAAAAAGTCATTTTACATAAAATTAATATCTATGTTTCATTTTTTTTACGAGAATAAGTTTATAAAATTATAATTAAGAAATATATCTATTTTCTGATATTTATCTTTCATTATAACCTCCTGAGATTTCTGAATAAATAATGAAGATACATACAAATCATATAATATTCAAAAGAAGGCTCAAGTAAAAATAATTTACAGAAAATACTTTAATATGATACAAATCACGAGGGAATGTAATTCTGCAATATTCTAATTATTTTAATTTTTATTCTTACATTTTGTATAGATGTTTTTATAACGAAATTATTTATGATTTAGATAAGATTAAATTATTATTTACTCCGCAGAAATTCAAATTTGAAAATTCAAAAATACTAAAATTACATTTGATATTATTTTTTTTTGTTTGATTAAATATAATCTCTCTCTCTCTCTCTTTGCTTATTGTTTATTTAATTTATAATTCCAGTTTTTTTTTTTAATTTCTGATATAATTTTTTTTAATTAAATTTTTTATTTAACTGGACTTAATAAACATAATATTTTTACAATATTATGAAATACATGTACAGCGTATTCAATACTGTTCCATCTTACCTTCTAAATTTTGAAACGCTGAAAAGTATGGTCATAAAAATGCTGAGTACGAAAGTGGCCATGCCCAAGATAACCTTTTTTCTCCCTGACAATAAAATTCGGAAGCTAGCGTTTTTACCTCAAAAACTAAACATAATACGGAAAGAAAATTAGTTACAAAGTTATTGAGCAGCACAATCTTTATCACAAAGACACTAATGCCTAGATATGCGAAGAAATAAATATAGCTTGCATTAGTTTGTGCGAGAATTCCAGCACTTTATATCACGCAATGCCTCATAAAAGCTAATACTTTCAAAGACGAATCCGTGATATTAATTGTGCTCTTGAAGGAATGCATACTGAACACTATTTTTAATGGATATCTTAAAATGACTTCTAATTGTGCCTTTCGCGGTGTGTTTCATGAAATAATAGTATTATTATTAACGTCAAACATAAATTAGTGTACTCTGTAAAAATTCTTTTTTTTTCCCCACATATCAGAGTACAAAGTGCCATTTGGTATAAAATTGATGCTGATTTACAAATTCATAATTGACTTTTATCCTATATCTCATTTACTTTTCGAGATGGAGGGCCGTGGTAGCCTAGTGGTTAGGGTATCAGCCTTCCATCAGGAAGGGCGGGGTTTTGATTTACAATGACTCCAAAGACCCATTGAGTACATGCGATATACTTGCTCGTTTAATCTGCGGAACTGAAAGTCCTGTGGTCGGTCACTGAGCACTTACCATGAATGCAATGGTCTGGAGAAAATCTCCTCCCCCTTCAGATCGATGTCAAAATTGTGGGAGTGGATCCTCTGGTGGTGCCATCTATCGGAGGATTTATAAAAAGAGCAAGCATGTACATTCACATTCGTGGTATTATAATTAAAACGAAAAGACTCTCCATCTTGACTTAAATTTGCATTGCCTAGGCATAGCGAGCTTGGCTTGTCCTAGTATTATAGGTAACAACAGAACTTTTTGAGATAGGACTATTAAATTTCAAAATTCACCGTTAGGAGCTCAGTAATTACCTAGTTTAATAATATTCTTAGATGCTTAAGTGTTTAAGAGATAGACGTATTTAGGTACAGATATTTAAGACGGATCTTTATTGGCTACCATATATATCAGTTATTTTCTATCTACTGCATAATCACAGGTTCGGTAACATAGCTTACAAATGATTAGCTGTTCTTTTATACAGTTAGTTTTGATGAGTTTGACCATTTATTATAAAAGGGGAAGCAAATTTTTAGATTATATCAAAATCAACAAAAGCACAAATGATACCCATCGCATAGGAATTTCAGATTCATAGCAACGTTTCCGGACAATAATTTTCAACTATAATTTGCCACAAATAATTTGCTTTCATTTATAATAGCACTTTAACTGTTGGTATCGGGACTTTAAAGAGTTCATCGCTCATTTTTAACGAGTGCCTTTTGACCTTTATGAAAACTAAAATGCAGGCTATTGTAGCAATAGGCTGCCCTAATAAGATCGTGACTTTTTCATTTGTATTATTATGTTCGTTTCAAGTAATATGAGAAAGCAGAGGTAATTAGCATGCGGAACGCTCTCCTGGTTCAGCGAGGATGAATAAATTTTCTTTTGTTAAAATGAATCATAAGACGGAATTTCACTAAATTATTTAAATGGAGGAAATGAATACCAAGCGTTTGTTAACCATGAAATAAAAACTTTACTTGTTTAGCTAATCGTAGATTTTTTTTTCTGTTAAGTAAATTAATTTTTTCCTCGCAAATTAAATAGTTAAAATTCCTAATTTAGTTTTTTCGATCACTGTAAATTATTTTCTAGCCAATGCTTCTTGCTATGAAAGAATCTGGAATTTTTTTTTCTAATTCTAAAGTTATAGTAATAGCTTGTACAAATATTTTTGCACAAGCTAATGCAATACATATTTTGTAAAAGCTATAAAGTTAAAAAAAAAATTAATGATTTGACATAGATTATTGAAACAAATTTGTGAATACGCCTCTTAGAAATAAAGTAATTTATTTATTTTTTTTTAATTATATTTTTTTATAAATATAAATTTAAAATTTCACTGTTGTCGTTGTTACGTATGACACTTGCACAAGACAAGCTCACTATGCTGTTGGCTATGCGAAGTTAAGTCAGTAGTATGCGTCTTTCGTCTAACCAAAGCACCACAAAGGTGAAAGAACGACTTTGCTCTAAGCTCCTCCGATAGATGGCACTACCTGGGGATTCACACCCTCAGCTTTGACATTGGTCAGGGGGAGGAAGCTTTCTCCGGACAATTACACTCATGGTAATTGCTCAACGACCGACCACAGGACTTTTGATTCCACAGATATAACAAGGACGTATATTGCATGTACTCGATGGGTCTTTGGCGGCATTGGAGAATCCAATCTCACCCTTACGGATGGAAGGCCATTTTATCAGCTAACTGAATACTTATTTATCACACAGTTCTTCTTCGCTAGTTAAAAGTAACAATTTATATTTTCGATCAGTAATTTAGCTTGTGAAACATTAAAAATTTATTGTTAACTAGTAGGCCATAGCTTCCAGTGGAAAACGTATACCTAGCTTTCAGAAAAAATTGCAATTTTGAAAAATATCAATTAAAATTGGAATTACACTTGAAAAAACTAACGGTATTTGCTATTTTTCATTGATATTTACTAGTTTTTTTATTTTTTTACAAAAAACTATATTCGTACCACGAGGTAAGGCCCCATCTATGGTTGTCTAAAATAAAACTGAATGAAGCATCGAAATATTAAAATTTATAATTACGAAGTTATTGAATATTGAAACCAAGATTCTTTTCACCCGCAATCCAACGCACTTCCAATTGGTGTCGTATTGGGAAAGGCGAAAACACGTTCTCTGTAGAATATTTTTTTAAATTTCTAAAAAAAGCAGTATAAATATTTTTATTTTTTCCTCTTAAAAATATTTTTTGGCAATTTTATGAAGACAGGAGATCCGATATCGTACACATAGGTGGTCATTTGAAGGGAGCAATAACCATATGTGCCTTCGTTTGTAAAATAACTGAATTCTGGAATGTTGTTTTAGTGAAAATTGTTTTAAGGGAAACATTTTTTATAAAGTAGTATTTGATTAGTAACCTCAAAAGGTGTTTCCGTTTTGTAAATAGTAGCCATGGCAGGTGGTTGTATAGATCATTCTACTCCTAATTTCCCACAAATCAGACCTAATTTGGTAGGAACTAGAGAACTTCAACATTGTAGAAATAACAAAATTATTGTCATGTGACAAAACTTTATTTATAAAACAATATCTAGAACTTTTTTTTTGAATTTATCGATTTGATTCTTCTTTAAAAAGATTTCTTTAAAAAATTGTAAATAGTTTAAGCATGCCAATCCCTTTTAGATACTCCAAAAACTACATTTTGCATCAGCTTTTACAAAACTAAGAGAAAAAAGATACTTATTATAGCTCTAAATAAAACATTTCAAAAGAATTTTCTGAAATAAAAGAGAAATTAATAAATTTAAAACTAAATTTTCAAAAAATGAAAAATTATTTTCGGGTTTGTACACAAACATTAACGATTAAATATCTGGAATAAAAAAAATGTAGTTAAAATTTGTATATTATTAGCTTTTAAATTAAAAAGAAACTACTTTTCACATCGGGCAGATGATATGAAAATACTTCAAATCCTCCTAACTTTCCAAAGTTTTAACCCTTGATTAGAACAATCAAAATAATATTAAAAGGACTTATATATTCAGTTATTTTTCTTCTATCTAAACGTGGTAGGTAATGGAAAACCTGTGGCGTTTTCTACTTGAAATTCGCTTTTATTATCTTTTATTTCATACCCTTTTAATGAACAGTCCTTATTTTTTTTCTTAAGTGCGGTTGCTTTCTTTGTTTATTTAATTTTGTACCCACAATCTAGTTTTTATTACTTGAAGAGAGCAGTTCTGTTTTCTAATCTAAAGGGTGGTGTGCTTTCTTTTTAAAACAATAAAAATGCAATAACTATAAAAGTAATTGAGAATACAATGAATCAGTTTTGAAATTTACTTTATTACCAATAAGAAATAAAAATGATGGAATTGATTTTAAAAAGATCTTTTAAGTATTTTGGATTGTTGAAATTTTAATCAATATTAAGAGGAGACGTTTTAAATATAATTTTCAAAATTCTATGTTTATTAAATTCTATGTTATGGAATGTCAATGCTGTTTTATTTGTTGTAATAAACAATGTTATATCGAAATGTTAAATGAAAATAGTATCTAAGAAATAGATATTTTTTAATTTCGCAGAAATAAAAATAAGTTTGATGCTAACTTATAATTTTTAATATTTACAATAATATCTCACGGGATATGCGCACATTATTTTTAATTTATCACATATTAATATCATTAATATAAAAATATTGGCTGTCCAAAAAATATTCAAATTACATCATTTGTAAATTTTTATAAATTATAAATTTTATTTGTAGTAATTATAGGCACAGGTGCCGTATAATCTATGATTCCAAATTCTGAATTATTTTGGCGATGAAAAAATGTTGCCAAGATGACGTTTCGTGACGTGAGCGATGACGTAAGTACTTGGGTTACCAAAACAGAATTTTCTGCATAAAATTGGTCTTCATATGTATGACGCAACAAAAACAAGGTTGCTAGATGCATAAGAAAATCCTCGAAAAAATCGCCAATCTTAGATTTTGGCGCATGAATTATACGGCAGCTGTGTCAAATTATATAAATTATAAACACTTCACACATTCTTACGTTTTCATTGTCGTTAAGATTTGGGAAAAAAATGAAAATTTTTTATTCTGTGAAATATGCCTTTTCTTAAAAGATATATTTGCAGGTGATCATGCTCATATAAGCAAGAAATTGATGTGAAACAATACTAAAAAAGCATTTTTTATATTTGTAAATTAATGTGGATATAAAAAAAATAAATAAGAAAACAATTTTAAGAAACTTAACTAACTTTTAGAGTCCTTGTTTTACAAATTTACTTTTTGTTATTTTAGCAGTATTAATTAAAAGAAAATTTTTTAATGTTTTCTTAAGCAAGGGAATAATCTTAAGATTCAAAACAGATTGCTTACAAATAATTCAATTATTAATTTAAAATTATTTTAATGAAATATTTTTAAAAATTTAAATCATCCTTGCCGATTTAAACTATCCATAAAGTGGATGCATTGTCTTGTTTTTCTCGTTTTGCTTTTCCTTCTGTTCTATTGTCCTTGTGTTATTGGCTTAAATCAATGAATAATGACTTCTCAAACCGGTGTGGGCAAAAGTGTCATATAATCCATGATTCCAAACTCTGAAATTGGCGATGTTTTGGCGGATTTTCTTATGTATTTAGCAACCTCGTTTTTATTACGTCATACATATGGAGACCTATAAGAATTATGCAGAAAATTCTGTTTTGGTAACTCCAGTATTTACGTTATCGGCACGCTACAATACGTCATCTTGGAAACATTTCTTCATCGCCAAAAAAATTCAGAATTTGGAATGATGAATTATACGGCATCTGTGCCGATGGTGAACTTCACTTTGTTTTCTGCCGCTCAAAGAATGCGAGTGGAAGACTGGCCTCAAATTCGTCGACAAGTCGGATTTACGAAGTCGTCTCAATACGATATGTCTATGAAACGTTATCTGACGTCATGGATACTTTAAACCAATGAAAATCGTAAGATAATGCCGTACTCAGGATCTCAACAGTAACGAAAGAAACAACCACTTTATGGTTAATAAAAGTATGTTATTTCTGAACAGATATTAAAAAAAGTATTTGTATACAGTGTTATATACATTATTTTACCGGATCAATTTTACTGTACCATCACCCTTTGTGCGATTTTTGGCGCCAATTTCGGCGAACATTTTTACTCGAAACCCGGCAAACTAGTAATTTCCAACCCTATTTTTCATTAATTTCTCGTCAATATTTACCGATTTAAATTCATAAATATAAAATTAAATTAAATAATTTTATGAATAATTTAACATATCAACTTTATTATTTTACCATTAATGTTTGAAATCTATAAATCTGCGTTTTTTTATTAATTTTGAAAAATTAACTGAGCATATTGTTAGATACCAATAATGTATGAAATATTTGTAACTATTTCATTTATTTTCTTCCTGCCGTTTTTACCGATCGGAAATTCGTCATACGATCAACTTGGCGACTTTTTGAAACTTTCGCCAAGGGTGACGATAAATTTTTACCATTAATTTTGAGAGAAATTTTTTCTATAATACTCTTGTTTCCCTATAAGAGTATCGAATAATTATATTTTTAAGTTTTTTTAAATGCTGGAAAGAATTTAAATAGTAGAAATATAATCTTCAATTGTTAGACGAAAATGGAACGAAAACACTCATGTTTCGAGAATTACTGTTTAAATTTCAAAGGAAGAACATATCAAACTCATAAATTGCTATAAAATACACCATTTTCTTCTTTTGAATGTAAAATAAGAAAGAGTATAAGTGGTATTCCCCATCTTACTTTAAAATTCACCAAAAATGTACGACAAATTGTCAATTTACGATAAGAAAAAAACATTAAGGCTTCCTGTAATATCGTCTCATCTCAAGGCCATTATAATTTATTCAATTTCAAGTAGCGTTTGTAGTATTGATTCATTATTCGCTTTCAAACTATTTTTGCAATGTGTCGAATTGTTATCGAGAGAATTGCTACTCACTTTAAAAAAAAAAAAAAAAAAAAAAAATCGCTTTTAATTTTTTTTTTGACATCGAATGTATTTTTAAAGTATATATATATGTTTCTCCCGTATGTATTAAATTTTAAGCTTTATTTAAATTTCCATTTCTGTTAAAATAAATAATTTGTTTTTTTTGACATCGAATGTATTTTAAAGTATATATATGTTTCTCCCGTATATATTAAATTTTAAGCTTTATTTAAATTTCCATTTCTGTTAAATCTGTGGATGAATTTTGGCTTGTAATAGGCATTTTATTTATAGAAGCTTTAGTAGTATGGAAATTTTCGATTAAATTTAGAAACTTGTTTTTGAATTGATATATTAGACAGAGGAAAAAAAATTCATCGAAAAGTTTATTATATTCTCTTTTATTCAAATGATTTATTTTTACAAGTAGCGTCTTGCTTGTATTTCAAAGAAAAATTATTGTTATATTTCTCTAAATTATTTTCTATCTACTATTTTCTTTATTTTAATGTTTTTAATTTGCAGACACTTGAGGTTAATTAATTTATTTTTATGAAAATCATTCATTTTACTCTGAATTTTTTATTATGAAGAATTATAATTTCTACCATACTAATAATATATAAAATATTTTTTATGTGAAAAATGTATGTAACAAGCGTTATGCGCTTGCTTTAAGTATTCATTTTAAATTCCTAGAATCTGAATAATATTAATATAAAATATTTTTTCTACATCATTTCAATAAACTGCATTATTTAGAAATTTTAGCCCTATTTTGACTGCCCTATTTTTCAACTGCGAATGTTAAGAACTGTTAGATTTACATTTAAAACATTTAAATTTTACTTTATCAAATTAATTTCAAAATTAAATTACTATTATCCCAGTAAAAAGTATTCTAAAGATGTATTTGGTCACCCACCCTGTCTAGTGGTCAGAGTGCGGAGGTCTTGGGTTCGAATCCCAATTCAGGAATGGATGTACTTTCTCTCTCTGTCTATCCTGCCTTTGTAAGAATGGGTTGTGAATAATTGCCTACCATATATACGGGTACCTATAACGTATTGTGTACTGAGGAAGTCAGAATCAACACCAAAATATGGTTTAGTTGAAAAAATGGGCCACAGCGTACCCCATAATGCTAGCCTAGCTAGCGCATGACAACAACAGCAAACATGTATTTGAAATATTAAGTTTTTATGTTTTTCTTTCTTTATATTAAATGTAATGTTTTTCTTTCTTTATCTTAAATATTATAATTTTATATATATATATATATATATATATATATATATATATATATATATATATATATATATATATATATATATATATGATATATATATATATATATATATATATATATATATATATATATATATATATATATATATATATATATATATATATATATATATATATATATTGATTTAAAATATAGCACTGGTTTTTAGTCATAATGATTACATGCATATTTAAATAAAATTACAGGAAAAAATGAAAGGAAATACAATTAGAAGAGTTTATTTAGTTGTGTGTAGTATTTACTGAGACGTTCATTTTTTTTTTTTTCACCCAGAGCTTCCGGCATCCTATTGCGCTGCAAAATAATTGTCGACGTTTTATCCGGAAATTGGTTTGCAAAAGCGATTAAATGCCTTTTATTTTTTAATTGATAACATGGAGGAAATAAATCACTGCACCAATCGCATCGTTTAGAATACGTTAGCTTCTTGGTGTAAGAAATATCTTCATTTGTTTACTACCGGAAATAATAGGGATGGGTGAATACGTATGTCAATGTGCATTGCGAAAAATGTATTATATTTTTCTCGTACATCAGAATTAAAAATGAAATGAAAAAAAAAAAGTTAGTAATCTGAAGCCACCTTGCTTGTTTATTCCTTGACCTCTTAATTTCATTTTATAGTTCATAAGAAGCTCGAATCAACAAAAATGTTTTTGAAAATTTGAGATTTAAAAAGAGCAGTTCAAATTTTAAAACTTATTAAAAAGGAAAAAAAAAAGTTTACAAGTTACATTCAAGATCTTAGCAGGAACAGTTTTATTCGCATCAAATATTAAATTACTTAAATATAATTAATTGATTATTTTTAGTTAATGCAGAAGTTTATTTAACAATTTTTTTAGTTTACCGACATCAATGTTAATTTAAAGTAATATTACTTCCTTCTCTCTCTCTCATGAAAATGTGAATGCTTCATAAAGAAATATTTTTAAAAATCTGTATTAAAAATTCTTAAAATGGCTTAGTCTAATATTTTTATACGAATGAAATAACTAATTTCCTTCTTTGATCTGTGAATATTCCTCAGATTCATTTTAAATAATATAATTAGTTTAAATATATTGCAAAGCAATATTTACAGGAAAACTGATCTAAGGCTATGAAATAGCGGTGCATAGTATTTAAACAAATCATTACCAAAAAAAAAAAAAAAAAAACAAACAAACTTGTTTTTTATTAATTTGCAGCAGCAAAAAAAATGTATATATGTAGGTTGTATTTATGTTCTGTATTTAACTGTTACACTTTCTGATATGTGGTGAAATATGTAACCTATGAAGTAACCAATACCCTTCCTTAATCTGTGTTGTTGTGAATATTCTCCAAATATCTTCCGATCATTGACCCTGAGGAAATCAAGGACCAGAAGGAATGGAGTGTAAATGTCCTCTCCGGAGAGTCCAAAACAGTCCAAGATGCGTTGAAGAGAAACCTCTTCAGTTTTACATTTAGACCAGCCCTCAAAGATTTTCTTTCCTCAGAGGTACAAGAGACACCTTATGTGGTCAGTTTCTAATCTGGAAATAACGGTATAAGAGATTCTGTCACATTGAGGGCGTATAAAGAGCTAGGCTCTTTGCCCGTGTACCAGTGATTGCCACTCCTCCCCTTTCGAAATTTCAGAAATTACTATAGACTGATGTTCTAAAAAGGTGTGTAATGAAGGATTATCATGGCAACAACCCTCCCTGGCCAATCGATCTGCTTGCTCGTTACCATATACGTCTACATGAGAAGGAATCCATTCTTTAAACTGTAAATCCTGGTAGAATCAACATTTTTGAGGAAAATGTGAACATATATCTAAGATGAGCTCAATGTGAGTAACATTAAGAAGAATGTCTTTATTTGATTATTCCAGACTTCTATATCTATGACGCGAAAACTTTCAATGAAGTACGTTCATTCTTATAAATATTATTATAAGAATTGTGTTATGTGAGACCGAGTATTGGCCCTGCTGATTGGTAAAGGAGCATGGACCACTTGATAGCGTAGACAAAGTGTAAAATGCTGTCTACATACATGAATGACGTAAGACTGCTCTGCAACGCAACTAAAGATGACCGGAAGTTTAAAAAAATGTTCCTCTGACTGACATACCAAAATTTTGGCAGTATACCGCTCAATAATAAATGCTGAATTTAATCACTATCTTCATATTCGTGGACATCAGCGCTCTTGGGAAAAGCAGGATTTGGCGCTATTCAAGTCAATTTCTTTCCATCGGATTCTTTCTAATTTTGCTGAGATTGACATCAGTTTAGATGTCACTGCAGATGTTCAGGGACGAATGGATAGTTTCTTAAATGACACTGGCTTCAGAACCACTGATTCAGTAGTTGATTGGCATTTTTATGAACTGCTGCTGCCAAGGTAGTTTAACAACCATATTGCTTCGACTGATATTTCTATTTGGTTAATCCTCTTCTGATTTATGTTGCGACAGCATTCACTGTCGGTTACTGCTTTCAACGATGTTGAATATTACTTAAAGACCTCTAAAAGTTCATAAATGGAAAATATCAAACTGACTTTAATTAGATTTGATTTTTAGAATAGACTTTTTCAATGTTGATTTTAGGACATAAATGGGGACAAAATTCATTATTAATCTGAAATATTGCCGATTTCTCCAATTCATGACATCTTATTAGTATGCAAAGTTTTATGGCTCTTATACACACACACACACACACATATTGTAATATAATTTTAAAATTGGTTTTTTTATATTTTTTATTTTACAGAATTTACAAATTTCATTTCAATTAAAAATAAAAATTCTCGTATATTTGATTCGAAAACACACACAGAGAATATGAAATTCTCTCCTTTCGAAAATTAAAATTCTTTTTAAGATTTGAATTCGCGAAAATTTTGAGTTCTGTCTATTTTCAATAAATGCTAATTAAAAAATATACACTTCTGAGTGAAAAGCATTCCATCCATTTTAAAAAATAAAAGCCTTTAAAGTAACTGAAATTCCGTTACTTGGGAACACTGATATCAAAAATATATAAAGTAATTTCTTATCTTATGTGACTTCTTTTACATATTATATCAATGAGAGCACTAGTCGTAAGCCATAACCCACAAAGATATACCGGGATGTGATACATATGCATTCATTTAACTTGAAACACATTATCCAGTCACGTTTCTTCTTGACCTTCGAGCAAAAATTTATTAAGCTTTTCTTGTGAAGGCTTGATTATACAGCTTTAGGTTTTTCCCTTGTAAAAAATGTTTTCTTTTCTGGAAAATACAAGACTGACATAGAATGATAATGTAAATATGAGTATTTCTGAATAAATTGTACTTGTAAAATTTCATCTTTTAGGATTGAAAATTTACAAGTTTAAATCTCCTTAGGAGTAATATTAAACTTAATATTATAGTTTCATACCATTTTTTTTTGTTTGAAATTCATAGGATTTTTCAAATATTGATTAGATTTATGGTATCAAAACTCTACAACAATAGCTATAAATATATGCATTTTTAAAGAGAGAAAATGATAATAGTCATTAAAGGAACGAGAGTTTTTGATTTAAATTTTAAATTGTCGATTTTACGAACATCTTTTTCCCCCACATTCATGCAATAATTAAATGACTTCGCTTTCAAATCAGGTGTAATTTTCTTATATCTCCTCACTTATTTATTTATTTTTTTTAACTTTTTTTTTATCAAAGAACTTTCCAATTTTTAATTCTCAATTCAATTCAACTGTAATATAGTGTTTAGAAGCGCAATTCTGATTATGTCTTTCGGAAAAAAAAATTAAAACTTAATATTTTAAAATATAATTTCAACATCACGCAAAATATTTTTATTTCTAACAATAAAATATATTGACAAGCCCACTCGTAATCATTAAGAACTGGATAAGTTATTCTACTGTTTATAATTATGTTACTGAAAATGACACGGAACAAAAGATTTTTGCGTAAAAGCAATTTTCACCACAACAGTTTTTTAGGGGCTTATGTGGAGAAAAAGTGAAAATTCTCATTTACTTTATTATTTATTTTTTCCAAATCATTACTTTTTTTCTTTTGTTTCGTCATTTATCTTTAAGACGCTACTCAGGTAAAATAGCAAGACAAATTAACTTTTTACACTGGGGCAAACAAATAGAAATTGCGAATGAAAGAGGATAAATAATTTAAAATACAAATTCTCTGTATTTCAAGTTTTTAAAATTCCCTTAAATAGTTCAGAATCTGAAAACTTCATAAGATAGTTTGCTTTCTATTATTTTTTGTTGAAATTTTTTTATGCGAATTTAAGTTAGTAGGACGTGTTTTTCGTTTTAACCAGAGCAACATGAAGGTGAAAGCACGACTTTGTTCTAAACTCCTCTGATAGATGGCATCACCAAAGCATCCACTCCCTCAATTTTGACATTAATTTGAAAGGGGAGAAAATTTTCTCCAGACTTACTGTATCCATGGTAACCGATCTCAGGACTTTGGCGATTCAATAGATTTAACGAGCACATATATCGCATGTACTCGGTAAGTCTTTGGTGGCATTGGGAATCGAACCCCACACTTCGAGACGAGATGGAAAGTCGATGCTATAATCACTAGGCTGCCACGGCCTGTATCATAATTCTTCTTTTTTGTTCAGGTTTAGCAATTTATTGAGAATTTTTGAGAAGAACAAAACCTTATGACAAATGTTTCCTGGTTTCCCATGTACATTGTATAAATATTCTGTGATATTTGATAAGAAAAATTCCTTAATGCATAATGTTTTTTATTCCTTGACAAATGAAGTATGGTAACATTATTTAAATAAGAATCTGATATCAAAGCAACAAGTAATGAAGCACAAGTTTTCACCATCAACTTTTCTTTTTGGTAAAGAAATATTTGACTACTTTTTTTTGTTCTGCCCTCTCCTCATAAGCAGAAAAAAGCACAAATGTCAGATTTCTTATTATAATAACGTAATATTTCAATTTACTCACCCCTCGCTTTTCCTGATTGCCCATCTGATAACGAATTAGGAATGCCTTCGCCCACTTAATAGAACACTGGTTGAAGTGTATTAATAAATCTTGGTCTAAATAATTTTTTAATTAATATTTTTTCGATAGGAACACATTTATTAATTACAGAATGTAATAAAATCAAATAAAAATTCCGTTTAACTTTAACATACATAGAAATAAAAGATTTTGAAATCATGTATTCTCCTTCAAATAGAGATTATCAATTGGAAATTAAACATATTGAGATATTTTTACTTAAAATAAATACATTTTCAGACTATTTTTAAAATACGCTTAATCTTTTTCTCTGAACAATACTTTGAAGCAATCAAGTCAAGATTAATTAAATGCCACATTAATAAAGATTATCGATTGTTCTTTTAAGATCGGTGGAATTTGCTAACTGCTTGAGGAAGATCAGAGCCAAGGTTTTCGTATTTTAATGGAATTTATTCACCTGTGAGCTAAGAAAATAGGGAACACTAATGTTCTTTCTGAATGTTCTTTGAAGTTTCGCGAAGAAAGTATTGATTGCTTGCTTCAAAGCCGCCTGAATCCGTTATCATTTATTAACACATTCCAAAAGAAGGATTAGAATGGAAAGAGTATAAAGTAGAGCCATTTAAACTTTGAGACAGTAACTTTGTTCTGTTAACGCTTAGAGCTTAAGAGAGTTGTTACTGCTCAAAAAGCTTAGATGTGCTTTTTAAATTCGCGAAAAAGATTTATAGTGTGTTTTACAAACGATTACTGTAAACTTATTTTCAAAATATCTTAAATCATTATTCTGTTCATATCAGAAACTTCTTCCCCTTGTTTGCGAAATTTAAGTTGACATATATTTGGAAATGGAGGATTAAAATAGTCACAGCAGGCAAAATATTTTTGAATGCTACTTATTTTCTTTCTATGAAAATGTATCTAGAGTTTGTAATAGTGATTCATTAAAAAGGTTTGAAACTTATAAGCCCTTTCATTCTTAAAATCAGTAAGCCAGCAAAATAAATATTGCAAAAGAACCCAACTTTGCTTTCATAAAAAATGTATTAAGTTTTCAAGTAATGTCACATGGGCAGATTAAACGCGTTATTAATGAAATCTCTGGATATAGCTTCAGAATCCTGCTACTAATTTTGCAAGATTTTTAATCATGTTACAATTATGGTTCTTCATTTAAGAAGACAATTAAAGGAACCATACGATTGACCTCATTGTTAAAAACAAGCCACTTGTTTTATATATATATATATATATATATATATATATATATATATATATATATATATATGTTTATATATATATATATTAACCATTCATGTTTTATATATATTGTTAAAAACAAGCCACTTGTTTTATATATATATATATATATATATATATATATATGTATATATATATATATATATATCTATATATATTAACCAGACAATTTTTATATATATATATATATATATATATATATATATATATATATATATATATTAACCATTCAAATAATGAAGCTTCGGGATTACCCATCCACTCAAAATTGATATTTATTTTAAAAATGATTCTAATTTTTCTGTGAACACAAGTTTTGATTGGTTTTAAAGTGACGCGTTTGACTGTCCTCTAAGAGACTAAGAACTATAGAATCAATAATGGCCAATAATTAGAAATTAAAAAATCCTATTTTGAGCATTTTTGAAAATAATCTGATAAAAAAATTTATATTTGCATTATTTTTTTATAAATATTTAAATATTAAAACTGTCATTCGTTTTTGATATGCATTATTGAGCACTCTTAATTATATATTTTTTTTCAAGCATTTTCGAAGCCTCGTAATGAATAAAGATAATAAATTAAGAATTCTCTTTAAGCATTTAAAATACGCATTGCATTACGATTGAATTTCACGCAGAAATAAATTCGTATTCATATGTTGCAATAGGAAAATTAAAAACAAAATTTACAAATTACAAAAAATGAAATTCTTACACTCTATTGTTTAAAATATTTGAATAAAATTCTAGATAAGAGTGTTACACATTTAAATTTCACTACATATCACAAAAATATAGGTGAAAAGAAAGAAGTTATTGTTTCAAATCTATGAAATTATTTTTAAAAGAGCCTTAAGCATTTGTAGTGATGAATTATTCATGGTTCACGCTGGTTAAATATCATTTTCCAAAAACTTTGTAAACTACGCATTGAAATACCTTTTATCAGTTTTGGATACAGTTAAAAAATGTTGATGTTCGACTTTATTTTTTCTCCCCCACATTCAGCTCTTTCTACCAAACATTTCTTAAGAATCTTTTAAAGAGAGAGAGAGAAGATTTTGGTATAGATTGATTTATTAAAGTACTTAGAGTTGGTATATTTGTAGGAAAAAAAAAAAACAATTGGGCCAATGAATATTTGATCGAAACCAAAGATAAATCGATAGCCAATGATTATGTATCGTAGTTCTAAGTTTGCAAACCGCTAAAAAAAGAAAATATTACATAGACATCAATCAATAGAAGAAATTATTAGTAAGAGCAAAAAGTTGGCTTTTTTTTTTTTAACAGAATTACATAGGCAAAAGTTATACGCTTAGAAAAATCAGTGTTTTCAGTTGAATTATTCTCCAAAATGGGAAAGCGCGTATTGAAAATTGGGAATTTATTGAATTGTTATAGTGTAATTTTCTAACAAAATCTAATGAGAAACCACTTTCAAATTGGTATTGAAATCTTTGAATAGGTATCGTGCTCTGTATATTTGCTAAGATTTTATCAATATCATAACTATAATCATATTGTAAATATGCATGCAGCATAAAAGACCAGCAAAATTGTAGTGTCAAAACTACTACTATGAGAAGACTACGTCCATGAAGATATGCATTTTATATTGGCTTATGGGAATTTATTAATAAATAGTTAAGGAGTCTGTTATCTTTACATTGTAAATCAAAATATTTGCTCCTTAATTTATTAAGATTTTTATTTTTAAATATAGAGTATGCTATTAAATTTGGCACAGGGGTCGTATAATCCATGATGTCAAATTCTGAGATTGGCGATTTTTTTGGCAGATTTTCTCATATATCTGGCAACCTCGTTGGTTAATCTGTGATTTGGGTATCCCTTTCTCGCCAAATGAGCAATAGACGCGCCAAGCGTGGTGACCTTGGCTATTTCATCCTAAATGCACTACTAGTGACAAAAAACACATTAGAATATGGTAAAAAATATAATTTTTCTCCATATTCTAGTGTATTTTTTGTTATACAATTCGTACAAAATAACATTGTTTTTGTTTTCGTTGCCATACCAACGGTTAAATTCGTTAAAAACACTGATTTTGGTTTTGTCGCCATAGAAACGCCATTTTTGCCTAGGTCTCTCGGAGCATTCAACTCCGCGAGACAAAACGCAAAAACCCGCCAGTTGGTGACTTTTTGAAAATACACCAAGCAGGGGACCCAAAGCACATTTTCACCACCTCGTTTTTAGTATGTCATACATATGGAGACCTATAAGAATTATGCAGAAAATTCTATTTTGATAACCCTAGTACTTACGTCATCGCGCACATCACATACATCATCTTGGCATATTTCTTTATCGCCAAAAAAATTTCAAAATTTGGAATCATGGATTATACGACACCTGTGTCTAAAATTTTCTTTCAAATACTTTTAAATTTTCCTTCAAATTTTTTCCAACAAAACTGCATTCAAATATATTGAAGCGGTTTTTTCTTTAATACAAATCTTTAATGCACAACAAGCTTAAAACTCTAAATGAATAGAATTAGATAAGTTAATAATGAACAAAACTCGTTTATTTTTTTCTTAATACCAGTCTGTTGTGTGTGTGTTGCTATGCAAAACACAATAACTCTCTCTCTCTGTTTTTTTTTTTTTGGTAAACAAAAAATTTTGTTGCCATCCTAAAGAAAACTAAAACGTAAGGAGATTAAAAATAAGATTAAGAGGAAACATAGAGGTCGCTACAATATCATTAATAAAATGCATCTCTTCTTTTTCTACGATTTATCTAATAAATGACTATAGAAACGGGGAAAAGTATTTTTGATGTAAAAAATCATTTTCATAAAAAAACGATTTTCAAAAGAAAATTTTAGAAACGATTATAAAATCGACTCCATTAAAAAATAATTTTTAATCTTAACAGATTAATTAATTTATTAAATAAGATTATTAAAATATAGTGAAATTTTACTTTGTTCTTAAAGTATTATAAATCCTGAATTTCTTTAAGTCTGATTGAATTTATTGTGTATAAAAAAAGAATATGCTCATACCTAGAAAAGCTAGCTTGCCCAATGATAGGTAACAGAGGCCAGGACAGAGAGAAAGAGAAAGGTGAAAGTTCCGCAGTTGAGCAACGTGAGATAATTTCCGAAATGGAATTTTTCTTGAGCACTTTTCAAAAGGAATTAACTTGCTTAGCTTGATGAAAAATGTAATTTAACGCTAAGTGTCTTGATAAATCCTCATCAATTATATGTAATACAGTGATGGAGAAATGATAAATATGAAATAAGGAGCCCTATTAATTTGAGAATGTGAAGCTTACTATTTCACTTAGATTTCTGTAATTTCTTATATTCGATTTTATTTTGTCATTTATATTGTTATATTTTATTGCAATATAGTCATCATTATAAATGTTTTTACTTTCAACCAATATTTATTGGGAAGAATTATCAAATCGTTTCATTTATTTTTACAGTGTAAAATATTGTGACTGGAATTTTTAATGAATTCGAATGTTTGGAATTAATTGTACAACTAATTTGTAAAAAATCTGCAGCAATGCGAGTTGTAATATACGCATACATTTTGTGATTTATAATTAGAAATATCTGTATAAGAGGTCTAATGAATATAATTTTTCTCAATCAATGAGTTATTCGCATTTAAGCTTCAGTTTTATCACATACTGTTAATCTATTATTTCTTTAAAAGAAAGTAATAGATGAATTAAAAAATGAATTAATAAAAAAAATAAAGTTAAATAAAAATGCAAAGTGTTTGTTAATAGCTGTATAAAGTTGATAGTTGTTAAAACAGATACAATTTTATTATTTTTGAAACTTTCGGGACAAATATTTCGAATTTTTATTGAACTCCTCAAATAAACAAGCATAAAGTTTAAAATAAATGTTAATTTATAACTTTATAGTTATTCAATATGTATTTTTATATAACACAACAAAGTCCAATTTAACAGATATTAAAATTGGATTAAAATTATCTTCACAAATAAGTGTATTCAATTTAAATATTTTATTTTGTTTAATTTTTAATTGTGTTACGTTTTATGTAAAATGATTTAACAGCTTTTTTACTGCAATGTAAATGTTTCATCCTGATTATATTGTAAATTGACAAGATTATTGCAAAATCTTAAAAAGAATTTGCTTTCAAACTGTGAATTTACAAGAACATGCTTTCAAAAAAAGTGTTAATAAACATATTATTAAGTATTTTGTGTGTGATTTACAATGCATGTTATATGGAGTGTGATATATAAAAGTACCACATATATTATATATAAAAGTATCACATATGCCTCAAGAAAAAACTACAACAACAAGAAGAGGAGGCTCTGGTCTATATCTATGGGTCATCAGGTTTCACCCCCTCTTTAAATTAGAGGAACAAATACCTCGCACAAAGTGGCAGGCGCCCGCTGAAATCCAGAACTCGACTAATTAATTGTGAACTAAAAATGAATACAATGGACTTTCAAGCCTAAAGAAAAAAAAGCAACAGAAAATTGACACTTCATTTCATAATAAGTACCTTTAAATTACCAAAAATATTAAAATTTTGGAACATATATTTATGTTAAGCTGACCGATGACTAAGTGGTTAGCGTTCCTGACTCCTGAGCTATGGGTCCCAGGTTCAAGCCCCGGTTCGGGTATGGGTGTTGCTTTCTTTCTCTGTTCTCTCTGTGTTTCTCTGTCCTTTCTTCTGCGATGATGTATGAATGTGGCCCACCCTATAAACGAATATGTGGTGGTATGGCGCAGGGAACGTTACTCGCCTCCATGACTTCGTTCATAGGTGCCTGCTGGTTAACGACAAATGAGTAGCAGTTTCTGGCCTTGTTGTGGCATAGGGTTTGTCGCCCAGGTGCCCACCATTGGAAAAATATTTATGTTATTAAAAGGAAATATTTGATACTGTGTATGATAAAGCAAATTTTTTATACTCGTATGTAGTGAAATAAATTAAAGTATTTAATGCGACATAAACCCAAATTTTTTATAAATAAATTGAAACGCGTTAAAATATTTATAGTTGTAACCTTAAAACCTTTAAAGTTTACTCCCACAGTAGATTTTTAGTTGGATTTACAGTTTAGAAATTCACAATTTAATATGTTCATGCAATCATGTATATCGTTCTGTATAACTAAGCTATTCCAATGAGAACGCGCGGATCATTTTGCTAAATAAAACCTCATCTGTAGAATATTTAAGTCAGTTTTTTTTCTGATTAAAATTTAATAGTTTACGCAAGTGACAATTTATAATTTTAGGTACATAAATTTCAGTTTTGTCTAGGATTTTATAAAGATTTCTTTTATAGTGTTAATAACACAAAGAAAGGCTGTTTCAACGATGTTTTTTTTAACAGATGGAACTTCTCTTTATGCCTTGAATTATTACTCTTTGTATCAAATTGAGGTCTAAGGTCTTCTTCGGACTCATATTCTTATCTGTCGTTGAAAAGTCCCAAGTGTGAAATGAGAGATTTATTAGTAAAAGAAATTTTTTTTTCTCTTATAAACGAGGAATAAAGGGTTCAACAACACGCGTGAGTGGGTGAGGAACTTGAGGATGAACAAAGGGGAAAAAATGAAGAATATTAACATATGAAGTGCGTTTATGAGTCGTGATATCAGCTGAAGAAAAATTAATAGCTTTGCCTAGAAAAATGATTTTCGAGTTGATCCAAGCGGAATGTAACGGCCATAATCTTGTGTCTAACGGGTGCTGATGGATAAATAGGTGCATTTTTCTGAAACTGGAAATAACATGATGTTGACTTTACGAGATATTCATTTTTACAGATTAAAATAAAAATAATTGTGAAATTGACCTCTAAAATTCAACTCGTAGATCTATGAATATATTCTTTATTTCTGGATTTTTCTACGCGGTCTGTTGATGTGCATTGGTTTATGAAACCGAAATTCACCGCATTCAATGATGCGGTATCATTCAGTGTGCTATATTAAAAATTGAGTAATTGTATTTCGAATTCTAAATTTTAAATTATCTGAATAAAACGGGAATCCAGATTTTTTGCCGAAGATGGACAGGTGTTTAAATTTTTCTATATCGAAAGAATCCTAATGGTGTTTTCTCTTGAAAAACTTTAAGTCTTCATTGAGATAGGATCTTTAGGACCATATTAAATTTATATATCATTATTATGGTATGTAAATGCCACCCACTCTGTCCAGTGGTCAGAGTGCCTGACTACAGATAGGGAGGTCCTGTTTTCGAATCCCAGTTCAGGCATGGATGTACTTTATCTATATATATCCTTTCTTTGTATGAATGGGTTGTGAATGGTTATCTACCCTATAAACGGGTACCTAATGTATGTGTGTACTGAGAAAGTCGGACTCCACACCAAAACATGGTTCAGTTGGAAAAGTGGAGCATCGCACCCTATAATGCCAGCCTAGCTGTCACAAGACAACAACAACATGTATATAAATTGAATATGGTCCTAAAACTATAATAAATGTGCAATTATTCTAAATATATTAAAAATGTTTACAATATTTCTTCTGAAAATCACAGCAAAAGTTTTACTATCTATATCAAACTAAGCAAAAAAGAATCGGGAATTTGTCAGCGAACCAGATAATTTGGTTAACATTTAGGTAAGTACCTGATTGCAGAAATTGCGTGTGCGTTGAAAATCATGATACATAGACATCAGACTGGACTTGTAAAAGCCAGTTTTTGGCAGGGATCTAGAATGAAATTTATGTAATCACAAAAACAAAGTAGCATTGTTAGGTAAGCACCTAATAATTGAAAAATAAAAATTGTTCCATCCATTGAAACCAATTCAACAATAAGATGAAAGTTCATATTTCTTTTTCTTCTCATAATTATGAAAAATAATTCTTTAATAAATACTACGACGCAGTGACTCATGAAGTGAGTAAAATATTTATTGCAGCTTAACATTTCTAAAACAACCTTTTTCTCACGCAGATTGATGCTATATGTACAATGTGTTTGCATTTCCGTTTCTTGAAGATTCAATAGGCCATAAATTGAGATAGTGTGTAAGCGAGGTACAGAGACTCTGACTAATTAGTACGTGACTCACAGCATGGTGATATTTGATATTTTTTCTAGGGGACATTTTATCCTAAGTCCAACTTCCTCATCTTTATTGTTTATTATAGCCTTAACTCAATCAGTAAAGATGCGAAACTGCTTTAGATCTCCGAAAATCCTTGAGATCTTTATTTTATTTTTTTTGGCCTTATACTATCTTTACCGATCGTAGGATGTGGTTTCAGAGAGAAATCTTATTCCTGTTTTAACGATTATAAATGTCATTTTTGGACGTAATTGTACTCTAATACTTGGAAATAATTAGTTAGAAAATATATTTTGTAAACAGGAAACAGATCTTCGATTTCTTGATTTTGTTGACTTCGATGCATGGGAAATATGGACAGTAGTTTCTAAGAAAAAAAATTTATTAACATGGATCAATTCTGTAACAAAATTATATTTTCAATTTAAGCCAATAGATATAAATAACTCTTTTTAGTGAATGTTAAATGAGATATACATTATGCTGAGTACGTATGAAAATAATATGTGTGTGATTTCAATATTTGCTTTGCCATTTTTTTTAATTCCACAAGGAATAAAATTTAGTAAGTTCATATTATAAAAAACATTAAACTTGAAAGATAAAAATAAATTAATCTGTAAGATTTTGTGCTCGTAAAATTATAATGTTTAATTATATAGCTGTGTTCAAGCATAACAATGTTAAAATTATGTGAAAGTACTAAAGTATTTTTTGTATTATAAAAATAATTCAAATTATTTAAAGAATGACAAAATTTAAAAAAAAATACTTTTTGATTAGATGATTAAATTTGGGGTTAGTTACAAAAATTGTTATTTATGATACCGTTATGTTTTCCATTAAACAAAAAATGAAAGGAAGTCAAGAATTCTGGCTCAAATGTAATAATAAAAAAATAATATAATGTAATAATAAATAATCAAGTGTAAACATAGGAAGAATGTTTGCATTAATAGTCTCTTTAAAAAGGCGAAGTGAATATTTATCTCTCTGACATTTTGTCCAACAATTACTGGATTCGATTCCATTTCGATATCGGACATGAATGATTGTTGTGGTTTGAATCTACTTTTTAAGCTGTAGGTCCCACTCGAAATAATTTTCGATTACAAAATGTAACATAACACAATATAAACAACCCTTTAAAATCATCGTTAAAAGCAGTCACAGAGTTAGTTTATTTAATTAAAATGCTTTATTATTGGATTTATTTGAAAGAGCAAATATATATATATATATATTTATCGTTTTTGAAATTTATCTTTCTAACAACAGAATTTTTAATGTTTGCTTTGTGAAATAATGTAAATGTAAATTAGGGAAACATTATGCTTTATTAAACAATAATTATACTGTTACTAGGCAACAATGTTTTTACTATAGGTAGAAACAAAATTCGATAACTCAATCTTGATATGATAATTTTATTTTTTGGAAAGGTAATCATGCAACATTTATTCATTTGATGATCTATAGGAACTTTTGAGAAATATTTGGTATTACGCTACTTTCTTGTACATCTTGTATTCGGATCCAATCTCTTACAACTAAAATAAGAACAAATTTCGAATGTTTTAAAGAATATATCACAAAAAAATTTTATAACTTAATATTGTTCCAATGCTCTCTTGTGTTTAGTATAAAACTCCTTCTAAGTGCTATGCTTTATTGATTTTTATTAGAAACGTCTGCCAATTTAATATTATTACAAAATCATCTTCTGTGTTTTTTTGTACTTACTAACTCTTATCGTAAATGAAACAATTGTCGCTAAACACCCACGTGTTGGCAGCTGAAAATATTGAATGAAGTCTAGTACGATGTTTCAACAACTTCCTCCCCAGTTCTTATCGTTCATTAGCACTTGGTTGATTAGACTGTTTTTTTTAATTGCCCTTTTGCACATCTAACCCAAGGATACCGGAAGACTCCATCCTTTAACCTTACACACAGCCTCCTGAAAGTAACTTTTATGGAGAAGGACATTTTGAAAAACAACAATTGATGAAATGTCCAAATATGATAGCAAGCTTTTTTTCTGTGGTTCTTAATTTGCATGTGTCTTTTTATTTGAATAAAAGTTCTTTTGTATCATTTCTGAAAAACATGTGTTATATCATTTAAATTGTAGATAAAAAAACAATATTTAATGAAATATTGCTTTTTTTTTTAAATGAACACAGCTTTGAATATATGATAAAGATCGAAAAATAGAATCAAGTATATTTCCTTCATTAAAAACTTTAGAATCTTTAAAAGTTTGCAATTATTATTAAAAACTTATATATTAGGTTAGGGAATAAGTTCATGACGTTTTTACCAGACTTTTATCTAAACAAAAAACAATAATTATATCAATATGTTAATCAATTATATATTCGCCATTATTGTTTACAACCTCTTCCCACCTCTCGACCCATTTGTTGATGTCATTCCGCCAAAAATCACCTGGTCTGGTGTCAAAGTAGTTGTTGAGCCAGTTTTTAAGGACCTCTTGGTGCACTGGGAAATGCTCCAAAAGAATGCCACAGTCGACAAGGAGCTTTACACTGCCCAGGTACTCCATGTAAATGAGGCTATTCGACTGAAAAGACCTGATCGACATGGTCAAACCATACGCCTTCACGACAACGCCAGTCCCCATGTTGCAACAAATCGTCAAAGCCGCTCTCCAAGAGCTCGAATGGAAGGTCCTTCAGCATATCCTCTGTACCTTGCACCGACCGATTACCATTTTTTCCGCTCCTTTTCAAATCATAAAAAGGCGTTACCTTCGATAACAAAGAGGTCCTTAAAAACTGGCTCAACAAATTCTTTGATACCAGACCAGGCGATGTTTGGCGGAATGGCATCAATAAATGGGAGGAGAAGTGGGAAGAGGTTGTAAATAGCAACGGTGAATATATAATTCAATAACTTATTGATATAATTATTATTGTTTGCTTAAATGAAAGTCTTTGATTAAAACGCTACGAACTTATTCCCCAACCTAATATATTAAAAATCATCATGCTAATTAATTAACAGCTGTAATAATTGTAAAATGGTCATAGTATATTGTAAGCTAAAATTATTTTGTGTAATCTGTGTTAACAGTCTATTGCCATATTATTAGATAAATAGGAATTTTAGGGTTAATGCTTGGTGACAGAATGTATTCTCTCTTTGAAATGGAAAGTCCCAAAAGCAATTCCAGTCACTGTTTAATAAAGGGAGACAGATGTTGCATTTCATCTTTCTGCACACATATCCGTATCGGTTGGACATTTTTCTGGTTTTCTTCTTTGCGATACGTGAATACCGTACATCAACCATAAAAGAACCCCTAGAAGGCATTACATAAATATAATACTGAAAAGAACCTTTTTATAACTTTAACTCAGCCTTAGAATTCAGTTTAGGTTATTCACTGACGCAGTGGTATATTACTTTGACTATCTCTTTTAATTTATATAAATTATAAAATGCATTTATCTGCACTTTTTTGATTGCGGTATTTATAATCATAAATTATCATAAAAAGTATTTAAGTAGCTATTTTGAGACTGACCATATTTATTTATTTCTCATATTTTTCTTAACTTCAGTTTAAACAAATTACGCCTGTTAAAAAATTATTGATTTATTTTTAATATCTGATCTTATTTTCTAATCTTTAGATACATAGATTTTGCTTTTTTTTAAAAATAAAATAGGGCATTCTGTAAATTAATTAATTGTTATGTATTTTAAAGTATATATTTTTTTCATATACATATTTCATTAGAATTTCGTTCAATAGCTTTTAAAACTAGAGTGAAATAAAATGCAGATATAAGCCCCATGATGTATAGCTGTTTTTCCTGCAGTTCAATTTGACTCTCACTTCAGGCATAATGCTTTTAGATCAGAAACCTCTTTAAGCAGTAGATTTGAACCAATTAACCCTTGTTGATAAGAAATAATCATAGAATGCAAACCAAATTTACATTACATTTTATTTACATCATAATAACTTGATAGTGTATTATAATCAGTTCCGCTTTGCAAGTAACCCGGAGAACCCCGTAGAACCTTCTCTACAGACTTTTATATGGAAATCAGAAACTCAAGATCCCATTTCCGTTGTTCTGCAAAAGCTGGGATCGAATACGGGACCTTTCATTCTAAAGATCGTAGTTCTTATCAATAAATTTTGGTCTAAGTTTTTTAATTTATAAGTCCAATACTAAAGTGTGCATAGGTTTTCGCCTTAGAAAAATTTTAAATCTTCTGAAAAAATCAATAGACATAACAAGTCATACTTGTCACACACACGTGTGTGTGTATTAATTAAAAAATTTATAATAAGTGCTATTTATTATAAAGTTTAATTCTCTATATTACTAATGAGTGAAATATTAGATTACAATGTCGAAAAATTACTCCAAAGCAGCAGTATAACCAGTAATAGCATGAAATGTCAAAATTATGTTTACTAGCTTTACACAAATTTCAAAATATGTTCTTACACGGAAATTTAGGAATAATAATATATTGATGATTTTGTTTCTGTTTTAATTATATTTTTATTTAGAGACATTTTTCGTAAATTGTTTTCAATGTAAAACATTGAATTAAATAATCATCCATGATTTCTAATCATAGAATATATGAATTGTAAATATTTTAGGCCACACACACATTGATTTTGACATTTAAACTAATATTTCATTGACACTTTGTGAATAAGAGAACAGCTTTAAAATTTTTAAACATGGAGTTTTGTTTAATTGTCGCTCTACTGTCATTTTTTGCCCACGAGGCTTCGTGCTTGAAGTAGAAATCGAATCCTCGAACTGTTGAATTATAGGTCAGAGAAATAACCAATAAGCTTAACATGTAAAAATGCAATTTGACATTAAACGTGTAAAAATTATCAAGAAAGCGAAGTAATTAGTTATACATTGTTTGTTATGAATAAATAAAAAAATTCAGAAAGTTTAATTTGAAAATAATAAACATTTTTTATAATTAAAATAATTGTTGGTTATTTTTAAAAATAACTCGAATTAATAAATTTTAGCAGTAATGATATTTTTTTATCTATGTAAAGTTAAAATAGTGAATATTTAGATAAAATCGTTAAATATAAGCTGGGACTTTGAAATCGTCAATTTTCTGTAATTATGACATGCATAAGAATCATAATGCAACAATACAAAAAACACATAAATAAGATAACTCAAGAAATGGAAGATTCACATTTGTTCACAAAAATAACAATGCTTCCTTTCTTGCATTTAAATAAATATGAATATTTGTATCAAATGTCAAAATGGTTGGTACAAGCTATATTATCATGTTTATTTAATTTATATAGTAGAAGATTCACTATTTTCTTACAAAATTGTTTAAATATTTTTTTTGTCAAATTGAGGAATTTTAGAATAAAAACTAGAACATAAACATGATCATTTCGAATGTGAATGCATTTATTTTTAAATTTATTAAAATTTGTTAAAAAGTTTGAAATAAGCTTTCAAAATGACTGCTTGAAGTAAGATATTTCTAATGTGCTTCAAATAGCTTACATTATATAGTGCCAAAATACCTAAACGTAAAAGAAAATGTTTTGCACTTCTATATTGAAATAAGCCCTTTTTGAGAAACAGATGTGTAAAAAGAAACTAGGAAACGATAACTGTGGCTTACTTCATGGGACTCTTCTTATTTAAGTATCTACTTTACGTTTTAGGATGAAACAAAAAGAAATATGAGAAAGAAGGCAACCAGAAATGAAAGTTGTAGTTGATAATTCCACAGAAGAACTCATTTTAGACTGAAGAATTTCACTTGGCCTTCACATTCAGGACGAACCAGGATAGACTAAACGTCTGACGACGTCATCTGATGAGAATACCACATTATTCCAGAACTAAGAACGAATCCCTGAAGGAAAAAAATGGGTCTTGGAGAAGAGTAGAGAATATACCCACGCAGTTAAATGCACTTTTCGGCGACATCCTGTTTAGCTTTTGGTCCTGCACGTGTTGTGTTGAGAGGGTCTTCTTTCCTTTCTTTCATTTCAAAACAAAATATAATGCGTGTTATTTTACCCCGAAACAACAATATAAATTTGCCCAAAACTATGTGGGGCAATTCATCCGAAAATTCTACAAGACAGATCTGTTTACAGTCCCATAGAGTTTACTCTTAGACAGAATTCTACTTTTTTTTTTTCCATGTGTTTTTCTTTAACTGTCAAATATGAATCATTCATAATTACGAAAAATTTGGTGCGTTGTATTTCAGATTTCAATTTTAAGTTGTTTGAGATGAACCGTAATGATAAAAATCTTAGGTTTACAATCAGTCATTCATCAAATTGAAAAGTCAAATGAGGGTAAATTCCTCAAATTACAGGTAATTTACCTCTTGAAATGAGGGACGTATTATTTCTGATGTTATTACAGTAAATTTAGAAATCGATGTATGAGCTCATTTTAGTGAATTTTTTTAAAGTTCCTTATGTTGTGAACACATGCTTCGGTAAGAATTTAGTTTTTTTAACGAACAATCCAATTTGGCAAGATTTTTTATTAGAATGTAAAGTTATTTACATTCACAGTAAAAATATTCATGAATGAGAGTCGAAGTTTTTTTGAAATATATATCATATAAAAGATAAACAACTTCCAATTTTTTTTGTTATCTTCCTGGTATTTAATATTTCTTTAATTTTTATCCGATCCGGCAGCCGAATGGTTCACGTTCTGGTTTTCTATTCGTGGGTTTATTCCTACTTTGGACGTAGAATTTTTTTAGTAGTTTGGAATTCGCTTTAAATTATGGGAACAGGTCTAATTAGTTATCACTGACTGAAAATAACTCTTGAGTGAATAACCTTTAATTTTTGAGCCAAATCAAGTGTGTCCATTGATAAAATAAATTGATACTCGTTTCACCATCGTTAGAATTTTAGAGCAAGATTAATCAACTTAAATAAAACGCGTTCTTGTTCAAAAAGACAATTTCCATTGGACAAAGAGGTACATTATTGTATTTCAAAGTTGCTTCTCACAGTTACGTTGTTTTAAAGTTAAATAATGAGATGGACTTTCGTGCTTAATGCCCCAAATATATTTAAGGTTTGATTTAACTGGAAAAAAGAGAGTAACCAATTAAAATTCGATGCAGTTTATAATTAATTTCTTATACTCACAAACATGTCCACAATCAGAGTTCACTGTAATTATCGAAGATGATGATAAGACCAACGACGATAATGAAAAGGAATTGTCTCTTGAAGAAAAATTAGAATTTTAGAGATAATAAAAAAAATTCAACAAAACATTATACAGAAATTGATAAGTAACAAAGTGCTAACAGTAAAAGTAACAAAGTGCTAACAGTAAAAGTAACAAAGTGCTAACAGTAAAAGTAACAAAGTGCTAACAGTAAAAGTAACAAAGTGCTAACAGTAAAAGTAACAAAGTGCTAACAGTAAAAGTAACAAAGTGCTAACAGTAAAAGTAACAAAGTGCTAATTCAGTACCATTCAGAAACGCAGATGCTGAAGAAACGTTTTCGACAGCTGGTAATTTTTGCACAAAATTACATTCCAGGCTTGATGACAATATTATGTTTTTTTTAAAATTTCCCTTTTCAAAAATTTGTAATAGTACCACAGACTGAAAAGTGAAGGGCCGCGGTGGTCTGTGGTTAGTGAGGGCATCGTTCTCATCATCGGAAGGTAGTGAGTTCGAATCCAGGGTTGACCGAAGATCCGTCGTGTTCGCTGAGGGCGGCGAAGCACGTTGAAAATGGACGTGGTGCCAATGTCCTCCAACTGAAATGATAATTCTAGGTATAGCGGGCAAAGTATTGGGGGTCTTTTTCTTGTCTCTGGTTCAAAATTACGAGGACTCCATCCAGTTTCTTATATCTAACTGGTGGAGGTCAACTCAGGGCTATTTACAGGGAAGCATGCTGGTGCAGCATAAGACTGAATAGTGATATTTACATTTTATTATGATTAAAATACATAATATTTCCTTATTCCTTTACTTTTTGTGGTTCGTTATACATTGTTATAAGCCGGCCAACTTGCCTAGTGATCAGCGTGCCTGACTACGGATAAGAGAGTCCTGGGTTCGAATCCCGGTTTAGGCATGGATGTACTTTCTCTCTCTCTATCCTGTCTTTGTCCTTTCCTTGTGTGTATGAATGAAGTATGAATGATGCCTACCCTATAAACGGGTCCCTATGGCATGTGTGAGGGTGCGATGGTGGCCCACCCTCTGTGGTGCACCCGGGGCAACTCCTTAGAGGTCACTGCTCCTAAGAGGTTGCTGTGTCTGGCCGGTTCTTTGGTATCAGGGAACAATAGATTAATAGACTCTTTTGCAGTTGTAACTGTCTACAATCTACCATTGGGAAAAAATATATTTTTATAATTTATAAGTTACAACTGTTTTTCTTTTTGTGATATTTACTCTCTCTAATAAAACTGGCAAATAAAAAGAGCACCTGTTTTTTTGTTCTTTTTTTAAAATTCTAATATTGAATGCTGAATACCAGTATTGAACTTTTGGTCCAATATTCTAATCCCTAATTGTATCTGAATACATCTTCAGTCGTGTCTGGACCGTTATAACAATGCATAGTATGACACTAATTGTTGCTTTAAACACTCTAATGCAAATAATTGCACTTATTTCTGTTTTATAATATTGGTATTTGGCTGATAAAAAGTACAAGCTTATAGTAATAAATTTCAGATAGAATAGAACTTTAATATAAATAAACCACAAGGCATGATTCTCTATTCACAGGAATTAATTCTGCAAAATATTATATAGCTATCAATATTTTTATCCAAATTATTTTTTGACATGTATTTACAGCAAAATGTATTTTCAAAATGTTCTAAAATCTGATAGCATTTTATCAAAACGAGAGCGCATATGTTATTGGCAAATCCCCCTTTTTTTAGCTCTATTTATATCCGCTTTTTAAATCGATTAATGCGCTTTTGAATCCAATTACTTTCTTCTAAGGCTTTCTCAATCAATAGTGCTTTTTATTCCAGATAATAACATTTTTATAAAATACGAATTCCATTCTTTTTTATTTTTAATACTATTTTTATATTTCATTTTCTCTATACTTCACATATTATAATATATTAATTATGAAACGTTTATATTTAAGTCGAATATTTAGGTGATGGTACTAGTTCGAATTATAACTTCAGATATTCTAAAATATTTCATAAAAAAAGTAAATCAATTCAAACCAGTTAAAAACATAAAAAAAAAATTCGAAGGCAAAATTTAACTTTTCTCAAGTTTTCTAACTGTAGAATTAAGATTCATATTTGAATTTAAATTTCTTAAATAAAATTCAGTCGAAAAATAATTTAGAAGTTTAAAACTGACAGATTATCTTGACTTTATTATGTTCTGACACAGCTGGAAGTTTTCGAGAAATGGGTAACGCCTTAGTATTTCTTCTTCTGACAGCAACCAATGAAAACAAAGTGTTCATGATGTTCTTTAACGGTTAGAGATAGACAGGAATGGGAAAGATTGAATCTTTTTATATCGATAATATGCAGAAACGTCTATTGTAACAGTTGACACAATTTTGGTGACATGGACATTATCCTTGTAACATTTTTCATGTGTACTATAAATGAATTTTTACTACTTAAATTTCTTGATATGTGAAACATTGCTTATGAAACAAAAAATGCACAAAAATGGAAATATATGGCAGGGAAATAATAAAAAAAAAAGATATACTGTATTCAAAATTAAAAAAAGAGAATATATCGGAGATAAAATCGTGAAACTAGATTGTCGCTTTTGTAAAGCTGTATTCATTTAATTTTTTAGTAATTTTATAAATGAGACTTTTTTATGATTTTATAATTTTATCGTTAAAAAACTGATAAAATCAAACTTTTGTTATCATATTACCAAATCCAGAAATAGAATCATATATGAAAAATAAGGGATTAATCTTGTCTGTGATAATTAAGGTATTCAAAATATTTCTTCCTTTAAAACAAACTAATTTTAATGTTTAGAGACGATTTAAAAAGTTATTATTTTCATTGACAATGAAAAATTTAGTAAAATCTTAGGCACATTTTTTATTTACTTTTTTTTATGCTGAAGTTCAATAATTTCTTGATTTAATTTTCATAAAAAAAGCAAATTTAAAAGCACAGCAGCATCTAAAAAGGCAATATAACCTTGTTTATTTTCATTTGTTTTTTGTATTTATTTCTACTTTTAGAACAAGACAGTGTTATTTTTAATTTGTTGTATTTTTTAAACTTTATTTTTAAAATATATATGCATGTATATGAAAGATTTATACTTAATACAGAGTTCGGTTTTTAATATATATATTATCCATTCTTCTGTTTAATTCATATTTTAAATTTAATAGCCCATTTCATTTTAATTCATACTTTACTTTTTAATAATTTAAACTTATTCCTATTTATTTTGATATCAATAACAATTTCTCCTCCAAAATAAATAAATAAATCAAATAAACTATAATTTATTTAATAATAATCTAAGCGATTTCAAGTTTACAGTGAAGAATTTAGAAAAACCTGTTATATATATGTCCATAAGTCTAGTAAACATAATAATATGATTTTATATAAATTCTTCATAAAAATGAAAGAATATATTTAATTATTTTATGCATATATTTATAGTTTTCAATTTGTTATTTATTTGATACGTTTTCATTATAATTTCGTAGATAATTTTTATTTACCATTTCTTGATATGTTAATAAACTTTATAAAAAAATTGATTCTTCAATTAAATATTATTTTTTGTAGGTTAGAGCAAAGAAAATAATGTGTGTGTGTGCAACGTTTATCTTTTTTTTAATTTAAAATATAAAATTATAATTTCAAAAGTAGTGAATTAAGTTTTATTTTGATTTATATATACACAAGTAATAGTATGTAGAAATAGTTTCTAATAATATTTGGACGTTAATTTTTCTTTGGTTGGTTTTTTAAAATTAAGCAAAGAATCTGGGTTTTTTTTAAATTTTTATACTTTTAGTAAAACTTGATAAGTTTAATTGTAATACAAGAGATAATTGTACGTAAACTAGATTAATTCCACTATTTTCATATTTGCCTAGTCACATATCCTTTTTCAGTTATTGATTCTTATCAATATTTTTATAGATACCAAATTATATATTTTCCTAAGAGGAACAGAGTCATGACTCGAATCTAGAGTAATACAATATGAATATCCTTGAGTACAAATTACTGTTTGAGTCATACATTTCGCATGAACTTTTTTATCTTTTTGAAGGGCGAAACATGTTACATTCTAATTGAAAAAAAACTATTAACTCATTTGACCGTGGGTGGAAATATCTTCGTTTCATGAGTCGAATTTGCAATTTATCTGTGATTTAATCTTTAAGAGAGGAAAATATTTCAATAAGCTTTAATAGTTTTTGCTAGAACTTTTATAAAACCAGATTTTATTACATTTACAAATATAGAACAGAGAATATTTTTATTATTTTAAAGTATGACTAAAATTTTCTTTTTCTCTATTTGCATCAACATTCAATTTTAAATACATTTAAACATATGATTGTCCTATAGTTGAGATTTATGAAGTGCGAGTGTTTTACCAAATTATTGAAATGGATGTTTTGCTCATTAATTCAATTTCGCTTACTTTTTGTAAGATTAAACTGCCTTGCAATATTTTTTAAATGGTCTTGATTATTAAAGTTTTGAAAAATAATGCAGCACTTCAAGTTCGGTTGAAATTTTATACATACCTGTGTAAGGTTATAAGTATTATAATCATTTTATGCGTGAAGAAATTATCAAAATTTTTCATGTATTAATTTTATTTGTTAGGATAATTGTTTTAACCAATAAAGATTTTGCTATTATTTTCGAACAACTGTTAGAGTGCCAATATCTATACATAATAATTTTCCATTATTATTTTCCGATTACTGTATACGAAACACACACAAAAAAAAATGCTATCACAAAATTAAATTACACAATGAACGTAATTTCTTCAATGAAACTAAGTAATCCTTTAACTGGAATGACCAAACCAGGCTAGCTACATAATTTATGATTTAGCCAACAATTCAACAGTTCGAGGGTTCGATTTCCCACTTAAGGAAATTGAATGTTTACTATGTTCGAGACTCTACTTTGAACAGTAAGGTTAGTTTATGTGAGAAAAAAAATCTGATCAATCCAACTTTTTGGAAAACTAATCGCTAACTTTTTATTGCATTAATGACAATTTAAAGAGTTATTTTTATTAAGAATAGATTTTCATTCCTTTTATTGTAAATGTTGCTGAAAATAACACTTGGATTAATTTTAATAATTATGCTTTGACTATAACTATGTTTAGTAATAGATGTTCGTACATTAATACTAGAACTCTAAAGTGGGGAATAATACTGGATACATTCTAAAATTTATGAAAAGATAATGTCGATAAGGAGGATATAATACTGGATACATTCTAAAATTTATGAAAAGATAATGTCGATAAGGAGGGTATAATACTGGATACATTCTAAAATTTATGAAAAGATAATGTCGATAAGGAGGGTATAATACTGGATACATTCTAAAATTTATGAAAAGATAATGTCGATAAGGAGGGTATAATACTGGATACATTCTAAAATTTATGAAAAGATAATGTCGATAAGGAGGGTATAATACTGGATACATTCTAAAATTTATGAAAAGATAATGTCTCGTTATTATGAACTATAGTTGAGTGTTAAATAAATCCAGCATTTCTCTCTCAGCTCTTTTTAATTTACAAACTTTTAATGTAAGGTGAAAATATATAAGTATTTAATATAAGTGGTTAATAAGTAAAAAATATAAGTAGTTAATGTATGTAGACTCAAAATTTTTTTTAAATTTTCTTGCCCATGGTTAAAACTGAAACTCTTCCTACTTACTACAAAAACAAAATCTTACACTCTCCTGTTTCAGAACACTTTTAAAAGACCTTTAACTCTATTTCCAAATTTTTACTTATGTTATTAAAATATATTTTATGCTTTTGATATGAAAAGCTATATATATATATATATATATATATTATATGAAATATCGCTACTGACTTTATTTTAACTTTTCTCGAACGTTTATAAATAATTTTTATTACATAAATAATTCCACTAAAAATATAAAATCATAATACACTTTATGTTATTATCCACTTTTTTTGTTACAGTTATATTCATAAAAAAATCTTCATGAAAATACAAATCATAATTATCGTCTTCATTTTCATGTATTCTTTTTCTCAGCAGTTTTTATTGAGTTGCTTAGAAATTTGTTTGCTATTTTACCATCTCTACTATTTTATTATATCATAAAATTGTTTTTCGTTTTGTCCGATAAATTTAAAAGGATATACTCTGAATTTCTTAGTTAGAATTCAAACTCTCTTTTGATGCACGGTACTGATAATTCCCAGTTGCGCAACGATAAATACGGCGCGAATAAAGAGCCCAAAACTTTAACATTTATAAAAAAAAATTGGCTTCATCCCCTTACTTAGTCATTTAAGACCGCCAACAGAACTCATTAATTCACATTTGACGAGAAAATCACACGCTGGCAGTCGGCAATAATTTGTTCCTCCGGTTGCCTGGCGATTTATTTGTCGACAAGCACGCCCCTATCTCCGACCTCACCTCATGCAAAGTTTTTGCTACTTAAGAACGCTGCAAAATTTAAACTTCAACTGAGCCTATTGTTGCCTCAGTTTGAATTAAATGAGAGAGAAGAAGGAATTCTCTGAGAGAAAAAGTAGATTCTACCATCCGCCCACGCTGAATTTTTTTCGCTTTTTAACTCGGTGGGATCAATTTATCTCTCATTTATCCCCTAGCATCTTGAGGCGAACCCGCCAATTAAAGCTTATCTGGAAGGCACCACTCTCCCTAACTTCGATTTATTTATTATTCTTTTTAAAGAGCGGGAAATATGTAACAAAAATGAAAATAAAAGTTGCAGACTATGGAACACCAAAGGCGCCGGCGATTTATTGAGGTGAGTGTCGATTTCGACATGAAGTGGATTTGATGGAATAGTAATGATGTTTTTATGAAAAAAGAAAGCAGAAAAAAGAAAAAAGCCTTTTACCACGTAATAGAAAAAAAAAGTTTCCAGGATATTTTAGGCTCAAATAAGGAGAAAGGTAGAGACGTTATTTTTGTTTTAAAAATTCTCATTTATCCATAAAATAAATAAATAACTAACTAAATAAAAAAGCTGATCTCTCGTATCGTAAAATAACTTTCGATATATTTTCTGAGTAAAGATAATTGCATTTTCTCTTTATTAAAAAATGCTTCTACCTGAAAAGAAACATAAGCCCCAATTCATAATATTTTGTAATTTTAAACAGCTTAAAATATTTTAAGAACTTTTTCACCTAAGATTTTACTGTAAAATCTTATGAGGAAATTTATTTTTCTAAATGTAATGATTTTGCAAAAAAAAAAAAAAAGTAAATATTTGTCTTTATTTTACAAATTAAGCTATACATTTTTTTTTATTAAATGTAAAATTGCTCCACTAGCTTTTCGTGTAATAGTGACAAACCACGAATGTCAAAACTTGAGTAAAATTTAACATCTCTTAAAAAGTTTTTAAATATTATAAAAAAAAATATAACTTGAAATTTGAAATTTGTCTAAATTCTCTAAATATTGCTTGATAAATTGGGTTTTTTTTCAGTCTATTAGAATTCAAATTAAGGCTCTTTAATATCTGCAAAAATTTGGCTCCAAATACATTCATACAATCTAAATAGTAGATTCACTCCCTTGTTATAGATAGTAGATTCACTCCCTAGTTATAGATAGTAGATTCACTCCCTTGTTATTGGATTGTTAACTCCAACGAAAGTTAATACCATAACTTATGAATATAACTATTTTAAGTTATAAAGTTGCAGCTAGTTTGGATTGTTGGAATTTAAATCATGAAAAAAGTGAACTGAAATTACATTTGTCAAAAGGGTTTCACTTTTTTTAGATTTTATTCTCAGTTGAAATTAAACAACTGAATAAATGTATAATTTTTGCCTCGCTTTTTATTTTTAAAAACAAATTCCAGAATTCTCAAAACGTGTCAAAATTTTTGAAACCAATAAGGTTTTCATTAAAAGAAAAAAAATTGCTAGCAGTGAAATAAAAACTAAACATACCATCTTGCTAACGGGTACTGCTCTCACGAAGTGCTATCAATTTCCCGCCAAAAGTTTCCCTTGACAAAGTAAATATTTAGAAAAATAAATGTGTAAACTTAGTGATTTATTACCTGCAAGCTTTTCTATTTCTCAGACTTTGCTGGTGTTCAAATACCGGTGCGGAGATAGAAAGAGAGAGTGTTACCGCCCATATAGGGTAAATGATGCTTTATCCTTCTTTTTGTGTGGTAAGCATAGTGCAGTGACAGGTAAGGGGTGAGGTCAAGGGGTCAACGTTTCCAGATCCTACAGAGAGAGCTCAGGACCTACCCCGTTGAGTTTTTTGGGTTGCAACATTTTTTAATTTTTCGCCCAAACTCTATACATTGTAATGGTATACTTTTATTTTCGATGGTGAGAAAGCGAGTTTGCTAATTTAACTGAAGCTAAAAAAAGTTTATTTTTCGTTTGTTTTTCTAAAACTTTGTTTTTAATTTGAGAAAATTAAATATAGATAATCGTTTTCTACATAAGTGTAAATTTTTGTAATCATATAAAATAAAACTACGCAACTTGTACAGACATGACTTGTAACACTGAGAATATTTGAAAAGGAATGATTCGTATTTCTGAACCATGACTGTATGAGGTACTATTCTGAACCATGACTATATGAGGTACTATTCTGAATTATGACTGTATAAGGTACTATTCTGAACCTTGACTGTATGAGCTGCTATTCTGAACCATGACTGTATGAGGTACTATTCTGAACCATGACTGTATGAGGTACTATTCTGAACCATGACTATATGAGGTACTATTCTGAATTATGACTATATAAGGTACTATTCTGAACCCTGACTGTATGAGCTACTATTCTGAACATGAATGTATGAATTGATTTATACTTCTGAACCGTTACTATATGAGGTGATTTATATTTCTGAACTTTGATTATATGATACACTAAACAACTATTCTGGATGATTTTCATCCAATCTTCTATACTGCATCAAAGGAGAAATATTCAGTTCTAGATATGATACTGCATCTTGAAATCTGAAAAGTAATAAGTGAATTTTTTATAGTATTACTAACTTCAGAATCAGATATTCCATTAACGAAAATATATAAATTTAATAAGTAATTGAATATTTTATATGTTTAAAACTTTTCATTATCAATTATAAATTATTTTTTGGATATTAAGCGTAAATGATTTATGAAATCTTATGTTAACTTAAATATTGTTCTTTTCTTTTACATGATTTCCATTTCGGGAATATATGAGAAAGTAAAATTAATAATAAAGATTTTTAAAGATAAATATGAAACAGTTTATGTGAAAATGCAAGCGAAATTTAATGTATCGTGTTATCTAAGTGTTTTACTAATATAACTGTCAAACATATCATTTTTTTCAAAGACCAAAGCACATATATTTAATGTTATATAAATAACATTAAATACATATATTATTTATATAAAAGAAAAAATAGGAAAGTACGTTTTATTAAATCTTTAATGTATGGGTTTAAAACGTATTTCAAGCTATTTTTTTTAAAACTGAACAGGGTATGATATAATATTACATATATATAACGTGTGTAAATTGATAGCTTTATGAAAAATATTAAAAAATAAAAATATTCTATTATTTTCAAATTACTTCTGTCAATTTTTTCGTTCCTTAGTGATGTGTCATCAGTTTTTATATTTTAAGGGAAAAGGCTTTTAGAGGGAAAATCAAGTTACAATAAACAAGAGTAATAAGACACATTGTTTATTATATTTTTGTTTACAAGAGTAGAAATTTGAAAGAAAATTCTCTAGGTATATAAAACCATTACTTACAAACTACAAAAAAATACCCTTTTTCTCAAAATATTTTTTTCCAAAATGAGCGAAATGAATTTTAAATTAAAAATTTTGAAATATAAATTTTTTTTTTTAATTCGTATAGTATTTGTTACGTTTAATTTTGCTTTGTCGATCAATGAAAAAGGGAAATCTTAATTTTCGTTTCTCAATTCATTTTATTTCATTTATTCTTCATGACGTATTCCCCCATAATTCCATTGAGAAATTTTGAGAAGATATTATAGTATTATGTAAAAATTATACAAACATTTGATTGCAAATATCTCAAACATTTAATTTAAGTATAGATTGTTGTACACTGCTGGTCACAGTAAATGCAACATCCTGAAATAAGCGTACAAATAGATGAAATCTACAACATGCATTTTGCCATTTTGCAGAGGTGTTGTTGTCTTGTGCCTGATAGGCTGGCATTATGGGGTGCGCTGCTCCACTTTTTAGCTGAACCATATTTTGATGTGGAGTCCGACTTCCTCAGTACACATATACAATAGGTACCCGTTTGTAGGATAGGCAACCATTCACAATTCATTCATACACATAAAGGACAAAGACAGGATAGATCGACAGAGAAAGTACACCCATGCCCGAACCGGGATTCGAACCCGGAACCTCCCTATCCACAGTCAGGCACTCTGACCACTAGACAGTGCGGTCGGCCTCCTTGAATATATATATTTTGATATAAATAATAACACATTTTATTATTTGATTCAAAGCACTGATATAACATTGGAAAAATTAGAGGTAATTTGATCAAAAAAAATTTTTTTTTATCGAATATTGAGGGTCGGAATAGTCTCTAAATCATTCAGAATTTGTGAATTAAATGTAAATCTAATCAGTCTGTCTTGTTGTTATAAAAGCCAAAAAAATAAAATTTATTTTAATAAAATACGTTTATTTTATTTTTTGCAGCCCATAAATGTTATCAAGGCATATTAGGCACATTTAAGCTTCTAAAAAAGCATGAAAGTACTTCTTCGTGACTTAGAATACTTGCATATAAATATACGTATCGAAAGAAGGAATTAAATAATCAAAATATTAAATGTTTCACACACACACAAAAAAAAAAAAAAAAAAAATATTTTTCATTTTTAATCTCTATTTATACTATATATTATTGTAATCATGTTTTATTTCATAAATCACACGTGCTTAAAATGCTCATAAAATAGATAATGAACTCCAATGCGAAGAATTCAAGACTACACTAAACTCAGTAGGACGACAGCCCATCTGGGACAAGGCCTACAGTGCCTATTACTGTTTATTATTTCGGTCATCAAAACCAATGCCTTGGAGTGCGACACATATGACCCAATTAAATCATCAACCTTATGTGAAATCCAAAGCGTTTAGTTCCCAAGCATGCTTGGTACTCAGTTTATTGACCCACTGAAGGGATGAATCGACCTTCTCATCCCGAGGATTGAACTTCGTATCTGAGCCTTGGGAGCTTGAAACGCTACCACTAAGTCACCGGGCTTGAGCAATGCAAAAGTCACAATTTTTTTTTTTAGCACAAATCAGTGTCTGCATTCGGATGACTTTACAGGTATCAAAATTTAAAAAATGTGCAGTGTCTGCATTCGGATGACTTTACAGGTATCAAAATTTAAAAAATGTGCCAAGAATTTAGCAACATAAATAATGTATTGTAAAATAGAAGCAATTAAAAGTATCAAATTTGGCACTAATTAGACAAAAGTTTGAGAAAAATTCGTTAAGCATAATGATTATTTTTTCTCTTATTACTTGTCAAATGATGGTCACAAAGAAACCTTGAAATGAATTATCCATAAAAATGAAATAATGCTTCAAAAACTGCTTTTCCTTCATTTCTTTTAGCGTAAACAGAACTAGCATAAATTTGGTTGCATTATGTTAAGCCTGTTATCTTTAAGCGACGTATTTGAAAATATATTCTTAAATGTGAAAGGAGAATTTGCCCCATTTATCAACCATAAATTCATCTTATAACATCAGAGATATTTTTTCCAAAAAAAAAAACATTAGAAAAGACAGAATATTTCCCTTGCTCTCGCAAAGTTTACAAAAAAAAAAAAAAAAAAAAAAAATTTTAAAGAGGGAACTATTTTATAGCAACCCCGTTTAGAATCTAAATCGGACCTTGACAGCAAGTATTATTACCTCCTTCGCCACAAATGGAAGCGGTCAGTAATATACCTTGATGCAGGTGTACAAATGATGCTTTAAAGCCTACTTACGCAAAGAAAGAGTTCATTTAATGACCAGATGACTCACCGCAATGATTTTTTTTATTCAATATCTCCGTTTATTTTACTGAGTAAATTATTGGTTTGAGAAACGGACTTGTGTGTTTGTAGAATGTGCTCTTTTCGTTATGTTTTTACTGTTTATTTTGAAGAAAAATATTTAAATGGGTACTGTTAAACTTTTTGAGTAATTTGAGAGGCATTTTTATGGTAATGAGAGGGAAGCAAGTGAATTCCATCTGGTTATTCTAATATTCTAACTCAGTATTTTCATTTACTCGCGATATCTTTATTTTGATAACCGCTAATAATATGTTAGAAAGTGGTAAATATAAATTACATCAATGATAAAATAATCAGATCATATTTTATAAAAGTCTTCTAGTTTAATATCTATATAGAATCACTACTTTTTATAAAAGCTTTTATATTTATATATATATGGGGCACTGTGCCAACCGATGGATGAGTTGTTAGCGTTCCTGACTCCTGAGCTGTGGGTCCCGGGTTCGAGTCCCGGTTCAATCATGCATGTTACTTTCCTTCTCTGTCCTTTCTTCTATGATGATATATGAATGTGGCCCTCTCTATAAACGGGTTTGTGGTGGTATAGCGCGTGCAACGCTAATCGCTTCCGTGACTTTGTTCACAGGTGTCCACTGGGTAACGACAAATGAGTAGAAGTTTCTGGCCTTGTTGTGGCATAGGGTGCGTCATCCAAGTTGGAGAAATATATATATATATGGCACAGATGTCGTATAATCTAGGATGCCAAATTCTGGGTTTGGTGAATTTTCTTACGAATCTGACAATCATGTTTTTATTACGTGATACATATTTTTTTCCAATGGCAGATTGTGGACAGTTACAACTGCAACAGAGTCTATTAATTTATTGTTTCCTGATACCCAAGGTATCGGCCAGAAACAGCGACCTCTTTGCTGCCGAGGCATTGCCGCTGCAGCACCACAAGGGGTGGGCTACCATCGCACCCTCACACATGCCATAGGGACCCGTTTATAGGGTAGGCATCATTCATACTTCATTCACACACACAAGGAAAGGACAAAGACAGGATAGAGAGAGAAAAAGTACATCCGTGCCAGAACCGGGATTCGAACCCAGGACCTTCCTATCCGTAGTCAGGCACGCTGACCACTAGACAAGTTGGTCGGCGCGTGATAAATATGAAGACCTATAAAAATTATGTAGAAAATTCTATTTTGGCAACACTAGTATTTACGTCATCCCGCACGTCACAATATGTCATCTTGGCAACCTTTCTTCATTGCCAAAAAAATTCAGAATTTGGAATCCTGGATTATACAGCATATATATATATATGCACTTTGTGCTTCTTTTACCTAAGTTTTAAAAAATAAATAAACCGAATATAAATATCATTCAGCTTCTGTATAGATGCTAATGCTTATATACGCTTTCCAAATCATCAATATGAAGATAAGGAGAATGCACAGTATGAAACTGAAAGCCTTAATCTATGTTCACAGGCTACAGGCTTCTTCTATAAAAGGAGAGGTAAAAAAAGTGTAGAATAAATAAATGTGTACATATTTTGGAGTTTGATGCTTCTAATAAATGATTATTTACCATCATAAATTGCTCTTAATGTCTAATCCAAATTAACTGAAACAGTTTAGATTACAAAACAACATTGGTAAAAATATTTTAATAAGATGATCCACACCAAAGTTCTTCATAAAAATTTCTTTTTTAAAATTTTTTAGAAGAATTATTTTAAAATTTCTTCATAAAAATTTTAGTGATTTTCTTATTGGGATATCAAAATCAAAACATAACCGGTAAATTAAAATTTATTTTTCTGGTAGAAGATTAGGACCCTTCAAAGGAGAAGGAAAGACTTCCTTGCTGCGGTAGCTTTACGATCCATGAATTTTCTCGCCATAAAACATTTATCACATTTATGGCTACTGAAATTACGAAACACGCGCTACTCTTTCCATCACGAAGCTTGTTACGCTCTCGAATTTAAACTTAGTCCCGCAAGATCTTATAAACCAATAAAAGTTTTATTGTAAAACTAAGCTGAACACACTCCCTTGATGTCAGAATGCGGTGACATCGTGTATTCTTCTACAATCTCAGTAGGAGAGGAGCTTAAAAAATAATAAAATCCCCTGGAGCACTTCTCTTCTGTTTTATTTCACTTCAATCAAGTGATTAAAGGTTTTACATTGAATTCATACATATTCCTCTGTGCTTTTTACTTAAAAAAAATTTTTTTTTTTTACCTTCTGGATCTCTCAGTCCTAACAACAATTTGAAATCTATAAACTTTTTTTTAGATATTTTAATTTATGTTCTTATCTCTTTTTTTGAGGTATTTCTTTTTATTTTGTCAGAAAAATCGAAATGCCATGAATGTAAAATTAAAAATTTAAATGGAATTTAATCATATGTAATTACTTTTAGTTTTTCAAATTATGTTTACTAATCAAACGAGACACGTCAGTTATAAAATAAGAATCAATTTGTAAAAATTTAATGGTACATATTAATTATAGATATCTTTTTAATAATACAGCAATCTGTCACATTATTCGACACAAATAATAGTTGGAAGTTATTGCTTTTTAAGATTGATGTTTACGAGAAATTTATTAAACAAAATGCAAAAATTTAATTTATAATATTAAATTTAAAATATTAAAAAAATTAAGCGTTTAATAGGACTAAATCTAGGTTCCAGAGATATGAAATCTAGGTAATTTTTCAGTACAGACTTTCTTTTCTGTTTTGATTCAAGTAACATAAAAATAAGGTAAAATGAAATGTTCAGTTCTTTTACTCAACTCAAAAATGGTGTAAAACTGGAACTTAAATTATTCTGTCACAAAATAATTCGTCTCTTTTAACATTTAATTTGTGGTTTGGGGTTACTTATGACACTTGGACAAGTCAAGCTCGATATGCCTTGGGTATGTGAATTTAAGTCAATAGGGAGCGTCTTTCGTTTTAATCAGAGCACCACAAAGATGAAGTACGAATATGCTCTGAGATTCTTCCGACAGATGGCACCATTAGAGAATCCACTGTCAATTTTGACATAATGATTATCTCATGATTAATAAACATAAAATGCATCGTAATATAATGCTTTAAATACTTATTTCATATTATTAAACATTCGATGTCAATCCTAAGTGAAACCAGTTTGTAATTCATTTATGATTTCTGTTTTATTTTATCATGTTAAAGTACGTCTTTGCTCTTTTTTTTTTAAATTCTCTGATAGATGGCATCACCAGAGGATTCACTCCCACGATTTTCACATTGATCTGAAGAGGGAGGAAATTTTCTCCAGACCATTGCACCCATGGCAACTGCTCAATGACTGACCATAGGACTTTCGATTCCACAGATTTAACGGGCACATATATCGCATGCACTCGGTGTGTCTTTGGCGGCATTGGGAATCGAACCCCGCCCTTCCGGATGGAAGGCCGATGCCCTAGTTAAATTACTAATGTTTATTTACTACATTCACTTCCCATGTGAGGAATTAGACAACATTCAATGTAAGCACCGTGTTCTCAAAAATGACACCGTGCATTCTGTGCACAACTTTGTCCACATTCGTGCATAACATATCACGAGGAGTATTCCGCGCTGTCTTTGTTATGCTGTCCTTTAGCATAGACAAATTCGATACACTACCAATATAAACGCACGCTCCGTTAACGTGAGAGGCATGGCCACTGAAGCTCGTTTACTTCAGCTGAGATTATTTGTCGGAGCTATCTACTATACTTGCTTTTATAGCCCTCATTATAGCTACTGTCATTGCACAACATTTGCATTTTTCTTTTCATTCCCATGATTTATGCTAATTCTCATTATTGTAAACTACAGCAGCGCCACAAAATGCTCTAGCGGTGACTTCAGAAACTAAATTTTATTTTTACGAAATATTTTTTTCCGTGTCTTGATTAATCTAAATACCAAGTTTGGTGTCATTTTGGCTATTAGATTGCGCTACAGGGCGCTCCAAACACTGTCACTTTAAAAAGATCACACTGTATATATATATATATATATATATATATATATATATATATATATATATATATATATATATATATATATATATATATATATATATATATATATATATATATCAGATTATCAGGGTTAGAATACTTGAACCATAAGTTAAAATGTCTTTGATATTATGGTTTAAAACCATTGATACGCAGAAAGTAAATACCGGTAGAGGTTCAGAAAATGGTAAAGACATTAACGGAATACAACATTTACTATTATTTTAAATATATTCTAATCAAATTATGTTGTTGTAACTTATGACACACTTGGACAAGCCAAGCTCGCTGTGCCTTGGCCAATCAAATTACACTTTGATGAAGCTCATTGTGGTCAAATGATAGGATCACAAGCGACAAAATTGAAATAAATCCTTGTTCTATTCCATTCTCTGTTGAATAATGGAAGATTGGTTTTCCGATTTTGCATTCTGATGAAGATCTTTCAAAAGGCTTTTGCCTTGGAGAGCTTCTGAGCTTTATCCACTTGGAATACATAACTACATTTCATTATCTATTTCTGGAAGATTGTATGGTGGATATGTAAATGTCCTACAATGTCTGTGGTTTGTTAGGTTATTCTCAGTGCCTTGTCAAAATGGTTCTAATTTTTTTTTTTTACAACTTATGATGAAAATTAATTAAGTAGCTTATTCATTTTATTTAAAAAGTATCTGGTAATGTATATCAACTTCATGGCTGAATATAGTGAATTTTCGACACTGAATACATTATCATCATTTATTGTGGCCTGAGATAATATCAAGTTTCATTAATGCAGAAGTCTGTATACTAGCCACTATTGACAGCGAGAAATGGACATTGCTTTTCTGATTTTAATTATAAATATTTATCGTATTTATTGCTGAAGTTTTTTAAGTTTTCTAGCCTTGATATGTTTGAATATACCCATGAAAATTCCTATAAGATGCAATTCACTGTAGATATTTAAAATATTTCACTACAGTGTTTCTAGCTATTAAACTATTCTCTACGCAGTTTACTATTATCGATATTAATGGATCTTATAGTTCTTATAAGTTTAATCTTAAATATGCATCCATTTACAAGAACAGGCTATGAAAGAGAGCAAACTGAATTTTTCAGTGGAGACAAGAAACGTGACTCACGTAAGAAAATAGATTAAGAACAAAAAAATCCCGCACAATTGTTACTTTCATTTTGATCAATAGTTTCAGATTTGACTGTAATGGTAGTTACTTTAAGGAAACATTATTCATGTAGTTAATTTTACAAGGGGTTATTTTATTTTTAGCAAAAACAACTGAAGTTTAGAACGCCGGGTAAAAGTACTTTCATTTGTTAACAAGTGAAAAAAATGAACGTTAATTGTTCAGTAATAAGTTCAAAGAAAAAAAAATTGAAATTTTGAATTTTTTTATAACTTTATTTTAAATTAATAATACACACATAAAATTTTAGTATTTCTGCAATTTTTTTAGGAATATTTTGTAAATGTTCTTATATATTAGGACTAGAAATGACAATATAAAATTAATTTTTGGGAATTAGTATTATTTGTTGATAAAAATATCAAATTGTAAGAATAGATAGTTTGATCATAATAACAAATATTTGTCTTTTCTACATTCTTTAAAATATATAGAAGGAAAACCATATTTAAATACTTTTAGTTAAATAAAAGAGAAATAAACAATTTCCACTGAAAAAAGCCCGAAACAGTGCAAATAACATATAATCCATCATTTTGAACGATCTTGCATTATCAAGCATTACTTATTATAAGAAATTTAGTAAACTGAATTAGAAAATATTTTAACTTTAAGATATATTTCTCATATAATTAATTATATAAAACCAACATTAAATTTGAATCAATTACATCTTATTGTAGTAATACTGCTCTGAACCACATGAATAATTTTTGGGTAGTTCTAAAAGTAATTTTAATTAAAAAAAAAAAAGTGTATGTATACAATTTCATATTCTTCCTGAATTTGAAAGTAGCTTTATAATTCCAATTACAAATTAGTTGATCTGTACCTTATGAAATATATATCAAAACACATAGTTTTCCACTCTATACAATGAGCATCACATTTTGCTTATTCTAGGTTTGCTTACTTTGCAAAATGGCTAAATTATTTTCAACTGGTAAACGCGACAGCAGTAAATTATTGGTTTTGCGCTTCTAAAAGAGCAACTCCAGAATTTAAGAATGCTCTATAAATTTTAGCCACTATAAGATAAATATAAACCGGATCATTGTAACTTTTTGTGCCAGCTTGCTTTGTACAAGAAAAATGATGATTTGTAATGCATTACTGAAAAAAAAATTCTTTATCGATTAAATTTTGAGTTATTTGTGGAACAGAATTTGGTCACAGTTTATTTATGCTTTTTTTTATGCATAAATGAAATGGAAATCATTCACAATTTTTAAAATTGGCATGTTTTACATCTTGTTATGATTTATAAAATATGTGTACCTAATTATTTATAGGTATAGCAGGTATATCAATTTTCTTAAAAACAGGGTATCTATATAATTATTAATATTCGAAAATATATATTTTCATATTACATAAAAGCTTTCGCAATACATGTAAATGCAAATGTATTTTTAGCAAACGATTTAAACATTGTATTTAAAAATGTGTTAATCAAACCATATTTAACATAGATTTTGCCTAATTCTTGGTATACCTTATACAGTCATTATTTAAGGAAAACTGTTAGGCAACATCTAATTTTAGACACTTTCCTATTATATTAAGTAATGTTTATTTGAATTTTCCCCTTTATAATATGTGTGTGTGGCATTTTATACTAAACTTTACGCTACTTTGCATCAATTTACGTTGGTTTATTGGTTATTTACGCTTGTAGTATGATGAAAGTAGTTACTAGATATATCCTTCAAATATGGTTCAAATGTTGGCTTACATTATTACATGGCACACGCATGTATATATAATTTCCTGAAGTAGACCTTTCAGACATTTTATGTGAACTTATTCAAATCTTTTATTGTTCATGTTCTCTCAATATTTCTTTTCCTCCACCAGATATGATATCACGCATTTTCTTGGTATCATTCTTTTACAAATGAAATATTTATGAAATAAATGCCTTGAAACGTTCACTAATTAAAGAAATGTCTGATTATGAGTCGAAAATGAAATTAAAAGTGTTATTTCTCCAAATGTATGAGTTGGCTCTAAATGATCACTGTTCTGGACCTCAACCAAACAATTCATCAAATCGACTCCATATTTGTATTCAATATCTTTCATGGGCTTGCAATTTGCTTTAAACCACGAATTTCAGTAGAATTAAATCTTATAGGGAAAAAAAATCCGTAAAGAGAAAAGTGCTTAATAAAATTCAATAAAAGGCTTAAAAATATCGTTTTATATAGTTTCATTAATTTCATAAGAAACCTTGAAACAAGTAACTTTACTAACACACATTTAACAACTTTTTCTTTTTATCTATTAGAACCACAAAATTGCTTGACTCTCTTAGAAAGTCAAGCAATTTTGTCATGAATTAGAATTAGTCATGAAAACATGAGATCCGAAAGATTGAAAAATATTGTTTGCTCTGAGGTGTGCCCATGTTGTATGTTCTCATCCCACCCCCTCATTTTCCATGAGAAGTTGACAAGATCTTTTCTTAGGCTTTAAAATTCTTAAGTGCACTTGCATGTTCCTACAGCGGTTTAACCAGCCTGTTGAACTTTGATCTTCCATCGTAAAGCTTGTTTACTGTAAGCTTCTTCAAAATTTACCCTTACTTCAAGAACATCCTTTCTGACTCACTTATATTTTTCCTTAACTTCATATACAGTTTTCGACTGATAGCTTATAATATATAGAATTGTGACTATGTATAGTTTTTACAATTGTACTACGATTTCCAAACAAATTTACTATTATTACAATTTAGAATACTTTGGAAAAAATATAGTTTTAATATAAATGTTTATTATTAAAAAAAAAATTCTCTTAATACTTTTATTCATGTAAGCATCGCATTGCCTATTAAGGTTTATTTTTGATAGCAAGAAACATCTTAAATTACAGAACTAATTTTTTCTAAAATTAAGTAAAGAAAAAAAAACTTGTTTGTATTTTGGTGATATTTTACATAATTTTATTTCATATGGAATAATATCTCATTTAAAACATTAAATCCCTTGGAACAATCCAAAAATGCAAAAACATAGTGATATTTATATTTATATAGTATAATGCATTTATCTATAATTTTAGAATTGTCCACATCAGTAAACTTCAAAAATACAACAGAGATTTCGCGTTATCGATATTTTTCTCTAAAATAATGTCTCATAAAAATATACCAAATATTTAAAAAGTGCCTTTTGTAATGAAAAAATATATCTTAATAGACAATCGAGGTACTACTCAACCTTCTTCCATCATTAAAACCTAAATAAAAAAATACAGCTTTTAATCCAAAATAAAAGCAACACGCCTTGCTTTTTATGTTATTTTACAACACAAAGAAATTGTTTGCCAAGTTTCATACGGTCTCTGAGATATAGGAATTGGAATTTTAAGTTATTATACTTTGCTAAAGATTCAGAATTTCGAAAGCTTATAATATTAAACATTTCACATTGATGTTAATACATTATGCAAGATGGGCTTCAGAGTGTTATCATGCCATTTCTACTTACAGCAGTTACATAATTTCCACATAAAATTCATTTTCAAGTGTCGTGTCACTAGTCAGGAATATATAAAACTACTCTTAAATAATTTGTTAAGTTACACTATATATATACTTCGATGAGAGATTTCCTACCTAAGCAATCTGTAGTGCTATTCGGTCACCAACACTGCTGTTTCTTTTAGAATTTATAGCATAAATTGAAATTTTACAAAAATCTCTCACATTCAGTATTGATGAAAAAAAATTCTCATTTTTTTATATTACTAAATTTAAATTATAAAATCTAAACATTTTCCAGTTAAATTAGTTTTGGTGTTCAGGTCATCATCATATGATGAATGCGTTTACATTCGGAGAATAATAGAAGATAATTTTTTTATAACATAGTTACACGAAAAAAATACAGGTTATTTTAATTGATATCTACAATAATGTGCTAAAGCTCATCTAAAATTTCTTATCAGTTTTTAAAGTTGGGATGATCAGATAAAAATCCTAATTTGGGTATTCGCCGTTGAATTTAGGAAGCAGTTATTGAGACATTTACAAGACATTGTAAAAATATTTGAATTTTATTGATAAATATAACTTAGATGAAAAATTTTCCGATGTAAACAATGTTATGATTTAAAAAAAAAACACGAAAATTAGAATAAATTTAGGTCAAAATGTTTAGGGAATTAGAAAATAAATTTATGTACCAAATTTCATAAAGATCTTGGTTTTAATTTGAATAACCTATTTACTATTCTAAAAAATCACAGTGGCTTATTTAATTATTTAATGTGAAAGTTTAATATTTTAAAATTAATTAAATTTGAGCGTAACAATCAATCCGACGATTTTATTTGCGAGGAACTTTGAGATTTACGGACAAAAATGTGATTTAATTTTGTTGCATAAATGAGCAAATATATGTAATTATATCAGAAATGATATTTACTTAATATTTACCTGTTTCAATATTATTTGCTAAACATATATAATAGTTAATTCGTAAAAATTATATTCAACCAGAAAACGGATATTTGGCATTTCATCCGTTTCTCCAATGTTTTTTTATAAAAAAAAATATTGCAAAGATTTTTTTAATTCGTTGTTGAGTGTTAATCATCTTAAAATATCTTAGGTAAAAATCTTTTAATAATCTCAGTTCATAACTTAGCTACTTATCTCAGTTCATAGCTACTTGCCTCAGTTCATAGCTACTTGCCTCAGTTCATAACTACTTGTCTCAGTTTATATCTACTTATCCCAGTTCATAGCTTAGCTATTTGTCTCATTCCATAGCTACTTATCTCAGTTCATCTCAGTTCATAGCTACATCTCAGTTCATAGCTACTTGTTTCAGTTCATAGCTACTTGTCTCAGTTTTTTGCTACTTATCTCAGTTCATAGTTACTAAAATCTTCTTATGTGTGCTTACTTTCTATTTATATATAATCTAAACAATTTTTTTTCAATATTTTTATTTTTTTTTCTGTTTATATTGATATATTCCTGGAGTTATAAGTAATTTTTAGGAATGGTAAATTAGTAATAAGGGGAAATATCGCTATTTAAATTTCCTAAATAATACGAAGAAACAATTTTTAAGCTAATGATCAAATTGGTCTATATTATTGTTCAATAATACTCGAGTCTCTCACATTCAAATGCACTGGTAATATTGATAAATATGTAAATTATTTTATTACAGTTTTCAACATATCCTTAATTTATTTAAAAATCCAAAAGAAAAAGTTATGTTTACAATATTATTTCGTATTATTATATATAATTTCATTAATTTGGATTCATTTATTGAATTTTTGGAAGAAAAAAAAGGGAATGCTTTCTTTATTAAAAGAAACTATTTAATTGCTTTTTAAAAATTAGTTTGTAAAATATCAAATTTATTTTGGAAGGTGATATTTTTGCCTCATTTTAATACCTTTTAGTGTTTTTCTGTTTGTCTTTCATTAATAAATGGGAAAAAATTAGGTTAGCTCGTTTAACATGTTGAGTTAACTCATGGAGAAGCGTGGCAGATTAATATTTAGTGTCAATCGTCTTCTCAAAACTAACATAAATTTTCTTCCCTTCCTTCTAGTTCATTGAACTTTGGCCAAAGAGGATGTTCACTCACTTTTATGCAACTCTTTTTATGAAAAGGAGAATCAACTTAGCTAATTTTTTTAATGTAACTTTTTTTATTTTGAATGGGATAAAACAGATTTTCGATAAAGCTACATTTCGCTTGTGTACGGTAGAAGACAACCAAAAATTATATATCCACTTGTATTTATTAATCACATACTAAATATACAACATGAATGGAAGAAATCGAAACAAAATCACCATATTAAGATTTAAAGAAAATTATTAGAGAATATTGACCTGTTTAATTAATGTATAAATAATTCACTTCATATTTATTTCAAGTGGCATGGTATCCTAGTGGTTAGGACGTCGGCCTTCCGTCCAGATGGTCGGAGCTCGATTCCCAATGCTGTCAATGAACCCACCGAGTACATGCGATATACGTGCTCTTTAAATCTGTGGTATCGAAAGTTCTTTGGTCGGTCGTTGAGCAAATACGAGTTTTTTTTTCTCGGAGAAAATTACCACTCCCTTCAAATCGTAGTTAAAATTAAGGGAGTGGATCCTCTGATAGTGGCATCTATTGGAGGAGTCTTAGAGCAAGGACGTACTTTCACCTTCATGGTGCTCTGGTTAAAAGAAAGACGCCCCTTACTGACTTAAATTTGCATAGTCAACGGCATAGCGAGCTTGACTTGTCCAAGTAAGTAACAACAATAACAATATATCTCGCTGAAAAACGTTTTAACTGAATAAGTTTGTGCATTTTTTTTGCTTATTAATGAATAGAGCGTTAGTACAATTACCAACTGACACCATCAAAGTTTAATATTTAATTGAATCATCACAATTGTTGTAATGTAGCACCAAATTTTTAAACAATAGTAATGACAATTTACAATATGTCATTAACGTTTTAGGTTTACTGCTTTTCAGTGCCTAAAGTCACAGATACTTTATTGGATGCTCTCAATTAAAGAAAATGAGTTGCGAAAAGTAAAAATGTTTTACATAATTATGTGAGAACCAAATCAATTGTTTAATTCTAAAATATAGTTTTTTATACTTATACATGAGAACTTTTTTCAACATTTCAAAAATATTTATTTGTAAATCTTCTGCAGTATCTGATTTGTCTCAATATTAAATGTATTTATTATTTGACATCTGACAGTTCTTATATTACTTTTTTATAGCTATAGCTCTTGAACTGTGGATAAAATGGCCATTTACTTAAGAAGAGCTTAAGTAAATGTTAATATATGTTTAAAAATACAATAGAGAGATGTATAATACCATTAATACACAATAAATGTTTAAAAATACAATTAATTTGTGAAATTTGAAAGACATCAGATTAATAAAAAAAATTCTGATTTTTTTAAAAATCTCTTTAAGTTATTTATTAAAGAATTAAAAAAAACCATTTACATAAAAAGTTTTATTAAAACCGTATTAAAATGAGGAAAGATAAATTTATCAAAAATTCTTTTCAGTGTTTTGTTAATAAATGTTAAACACACATTGAATTCATTGGCAAATTGAGTTTTGCCTGTCAGCAATTGATTAAAGATTGTTTAATGATTATCACACTCGCATTCTGTCTATATGAGAACCATTAAATGTCACACGCATATTAACGAGATGTGACATTTAATGGTATTCATACCATAAGCAATCAAGGGCTTATTTTTCGTTTGTTTCAATGAAAAAATACATGAAATTATTGATTTCTACAAATTTAGAGATTTATTTTTTCGTCAGTATTTTTTCAGACCAAATTTCAATGCTGAACAACTAATTGGAATCTTAAATAGGTAAATATCGTGTTCTCTGGGGTGTAAATGCAATAAGATTGTCCCACCCTTGCAACAAATTTTGCAGTTTCTTTATTTATAATTTATATTTGTCTTAGATGATATTTAAATTCATTTAATTCAATTAAATCGATGATAAATGAAAAATTATTCTTATAACAATTTTTCAGTTTTTGCTAGAGGCAAGACAGATTTTCAGAGTAAAAATTAAACCAGTTCAATGCTGAGGAATACAATGAAATAGACGTTGCATTTCATTGTATTGCTTGAACATTATTTGGTATGAACTCTTAGGAGTTTTCCACATTTTCTTACTTGCCACATGTCTATCTGCTATTCATGAAAAGTTCTCTAGAAGTATATCATGGGGGAGATATTAATCAAATTGCTTTCATTACTTAGGTTATCTTGTTTGTTAAGAATTTTTGTAAATATGTTCTCATTTTTCATTTCGTTGATGTATTCTTAGTAGGAGTGGTTGAATGCAAAGTTGCCTATTGTGAAATGTATATTTTCCAATGGCAGATTGTAGACAGTTACAACTCTAATAGAATCTATTAATCTATTGTTTCCTGATACCAAGGAACCGGCTGGAAATAGCCACCTCTTAGCCGCCGAGGCGTTACCCCGGGTGTACCACAGGGGATGGGCCACCATCGCACTCTCACACATGCCATAAGGGCCCGTTTATAGGGTAGGCATCATTCATACTTCATTCACACACACAAGGAAAGGACAAAGACAGGATAGAGAGAGAGAGAGAAAGTACACCCATGTCTGAACCGGTATTTGAACCCAGGACCTCTCTATCCGTAGTCAGGAACGCTGACCACTAGACAAGTTGGCCGGCCTATTGTAAAATGATTCTTTTATTAAATTGCATTTTAAAATTAATTTTTGTTTAATGTGATCATTACTATGTGGATTTTTCGTAAAATCTCTTTTTCTATAATATAAGTTTAATTTATTCGTGAACCTAAAAAATGTGTTATTTAATTAAAGCATAAATTAATAAATTCAGTGAATACTTATAATTCATCGCCAATTATTATGTATTACTCACCAAATCTACTGTGCAAATAACAAAATTCATATTTTATTTTACTATTTCCATCTTCTTAACTCAAATATCAATGATTTAAGGCATGTCATTACAGGAATATAAATATAAACAAATAATCTCAATAACTTTACAAACGCAATTTAATTAAGATATGTATACTGTCAAAAATGTCTATCTAGGAAAATTTCGGTCCGTTCAAAAGCACTGGATAAATATTTTTTTAAATATCAAATTAGCTGTTTACTCACGGCATTCCATTTAGCCATCGTTAAAAACTCATTAGTGTTTCTTACCCAGTTAGCCTTTCTGCATAGATCTGAAACCGTAACGAATTCATCCTGCTCATTATCTCCCCCGTCTTTGATGCGTCGGCGATTAAATATCTCGCCTCGGAATCCTATTTCGCTTCTCTGGTCCAGAGCCAGGGTCATTTTGGCGAGAATCCTTGACTGGGGAGGCGCTGTTTTCATTACTTTTCAATTAGATCATACTCCACATAAAGTGTAAGGAGTTTCGTCCCTGATTCTCTTCACTCCCCTCCCCCACAATCCACACCGTTTTCATTTTTTGAATCTAGGTTAATCTTCTTTAATTAACTCTACATTTTGTCTGCCTCTAATTTGCGGTTTTATTTTTATTTTTTTTAGGTTTTTTTTATTATTATTTCATTCGCTGTACCTGCGCAGGCTTGTTCTTTTTCTGCCGATGATTGATTTTTAGTCATCCTTTCTTAATAGAATTTTTTCGCTTTTATTGGTTCATTTTATAGGAACTGGTTGTAAACAATGGATGCATTGAATGGGTGGGAATTTGATTATTGTTTTCCTAAGTACTTAATTCCATAAAATAGTAATGTTATCGAATGTTCTTAAAATCGCTACTAACTTTAATTATACAGTAAGTTTTTTTTCATGTTTAAAAGCTGAATTAAAACATAAGAAAATTTGCAAGTCTCAAAAAAAAAAAAAATTATATCTTTGGAAACCTACATAAGTAAACAAAAATAGCAAGGAGTTCATGTGAAAAATTTTTAAACTAAATTGAAAATTGTATCAAATTGAATATAGATTTAAAAATTAAATGTGTCTGCTTTTTTATTCAATTGTTTGGTAACTAAAAGACTAAAAAAATTCCGATAGAAACTAATGAACTTTTCCGACCATTCTAATTCCTCTGTATTATTTTTAAATATTTTATAATTTTTTTACCTGCCCTTTTTAATATAAGTAAATGCATTAATTTGTTTATTAAATAATGCACTATTTTTAATTTTTCTAACGATAATGTTTGCTTTTTTTTTTATTAAATAAGGTTTTTAAAATGATATAATTATGTAACAGTACTACAGCACTTTTTTTTTTATCAGAATTATATTTATTTCAAGACTAATTGTGACGCATCAACTGAATAAATTAATAAAATAAAATATATTTTATTTTCAATCTTTATAAACAGATACATTAAGATTTCAGGGTTGTGGTTAAAACAGTTAGATATCTACCATATATAATCTCATTATAATCTATAATGCAGTATTCGGTTCATTAAATAATTTATAACTTGTGCATATTACATTCAAAATTTCTGAAAAGGATTGAACAGTTTCTTCTTTGAATTCTGAAATGATTGGATATCATTCAATCCTTGTCTAAGTGTATAAAACTATTTTTTTTTAAATTTAAAATCAACAATATTATTAATTAAACTTTTAACATTTTAATTTAAATATGATTAAGTATAAAAAAGTTTATTTTTTAATTTATTTCACCCACTCCGTTATAAATTTTATAATTTATATTATATCACAGAGTCATAAAATGAGAGCTGTTACTCTTCAGAAGTATTAGAAAGCCAGAGAGCTAATGGCGTCATAAATAATTTTCTGGCTATTTGTAACTTACAAATAATTCGAGAGCTCACAGTTCCATAGTTCGTATTTGTATATAAATCTAATAAAGTTATTTTGTAATCACTGTCTATATATTTTTTCCATAGAAAATTTCCACGGTAAAATTTAGCCTTGCATCTTTTAAAATGATTTTTATTTTTTTACTATATGTATTGCTATGTAGATTTCGATACTAGTGTATAATTTACTATTCCTCGAAGATCTTTAAGAACTTTTAAAATGGTTTTATTATAATAAAGCTCGAGGGTATTTTTTTTTAACCATAAAGTAGTTGTTTCTTTCGTTCCATTTAAGATTATGACTACATAACTTTATTACAATTCTCATTGGTTTAAAATATGCATGACGTCAAATAACGTTTTATCTATGTCACACATAATTCACACACACCGTCACACATCGTGTGAAAATGTGCTTTGGGTCCTCTGTTTGGCGCATTTTCAAAAAATCGCCAACCGGCGCGTTTTTGCGTGTTGTCTGGCGGAGTGGAATGCTCCGAGAAACACTACGCAAAAACTGCGTTTCTATGGCGACGAAACCGAAATTCGTGTTTTTAACGAATTTCATCTTTGGTATGGCAACGAAAACAAAATCAATGTTTTTTTTTATGAATTGTAAAACAAAAAATACACATATAATTGTATAAAAAATGTAAAAAAAAAAAAAAAAAACAGGATTACCACAAGGAGTGCATTTAGAATGAAATAGTCAGGATTACCACGCTTTGCGCGTCTATGGTTCATTTGGCGAGAAAAGGGTACCCAAACCACAGGTTAACCCGACATCGTTTTGAGACGACGTCGTCAATCCGAATTATCGGCCATTTTGCTGCTTGCCTTCAAATAGCATTCTTCGAGCGGCAGCAAAAAGGCGAAATTCACCATCGAATGTCTGAGTATAGCGCCGAAGTTCATTTTCTTAAAAGAGCGATTTTTTTTATATAAGGACCAACGCATCGGTTTGAGAAGCAGTTTTACATTGATTCAAGACATTAACATGTTGACAATAGAATAGAAGAAAAAACAAAACATACACTTTATGATTAGTTTAAATCGGCAAGGACGATTTATATATTTGAAAATTTACTTAATTAATAGAATTTTAAATTGATAATTGCAATATTCGTAAACAATCTCTTTTAAATTTCAAGACTAATGCTTTGCTTACGCCAGCATTATTTTTTTTAAACATGCACGAGCAGAGTATAACAAAAATTTTTTGAATTTTCTATTATTTATTTAGATACTATTTCTTAAGTGGTTTTCTTTAAACAAAATAATTTATTTTGTTGAATTGCATGTGTGTAATTTTTTATTATATTTTATATTCCATTTTATATATTAAATAATAACATGTTTTTAATAATGAAAAAAGATAGTAAAATAACAATAAAACAAGCTTCTAGAATATTGCAACTTGATTTCAAAGTAATTTGCCGACCGATGACTGAATGGTTTACGTTCCTGACTCCTCAGCTGTGGGTCTCGGATTTGAATCCCGGTTCCAGCATGAATGTCTCTTTCTCTCTGGGCTTCTGTGTCCTTTTTTCTGATATGATGTATGACTGTGGCCCATCCAATAAGCGGATTTGTCGCGGCGAGGGTAATGCTACTCACATCCGTGACTTGGTTCACAGGTGCTCACCGAATAACGATAAATGAGAAGCAATTTCCGGCCTTGTTGTGTGTAACCCAATGCGCTATTGAAAAAAAAAAATTCAAAGAAATTTAAAATTCATTTTACTTGGATTTTTCCCACTGCAAATTATTGAAAAATTCGAATGATTTCGTGATGAGGATTTGAACATCTTATCCACTATTGATTTACTTCATCATATTAGTATTACCTTGGGCCATGAGAGCCTAGTAGTTAGAGCATCTGCTTTCCGTCTGAAGGATGGTGTTTGATTCCCACTGCCGCTAAAGATTCACAGAATACATGCGATATACATGCTTGTTAAATCAGTGGACTGTGGTCGGTCGTTGAGCAGTTATCATAAGTGTAATGGTCAGAAGAAAATCTCCTCCTCCTTCAGATCAATGTCAAAATTGAGGGAGTCGCTCCTCTGGTGGTGCCACCTATCGGAGGAGTTTAGAGCAAAGTTGCAATTTCACCTTCGTGGTGCTCTGGTGAAACGCGCCATACGGACTTAAATACGCATAGCTAACGGCATAGCGAGCTTGGTTTGTCCAAGTGTCATAAGTAACAACATAACACTATATATATTATCTTTATTATTTTCGCTTTACACCCGCAGTCAAATTTGAGAAGTATTACAATTAAACGCGGATTCGTCGCACGCACTCAATAAGGAATCGAATCCACCAACTGATAGCTTGACGCTAATCATTTAGCTACTAACTCAACACCTCATCTGATTATAAAATGCATAAAATTTCTGTAGAATTCTCTGTTATAATCAACTTTATTTATGTATTGATTGAATAGTAAATGCAGAAAAATGTATCATTAATCATTTCCCATAGTCTTCAGTAATACAATTCACATACGTGATATGGATTATTATAAAAAAACCATTATTCATTTTTTTGTTTATCATCCCAGCTGATCATGATTTACAAGTTTAGCACAGAATAACAAATGAAAATTTTAGTTATATAAATGAAGTAAGTGATAAATGAAAAAATTACTCTTTGATAGATAACCATTTTCTTTAGGTTATTTTTTATTTTAATGCTTCCTCTCAAAATCAAAATGAATAAAATGCGATATAAACATTTGATATATTCGAAATGCTATTACAATTTTTCAGACAATTTTGATTTTTATTCGTAGTGTATAAGTAGACTTTTAGCCCGTCTTTTTTCCTCAAAATATTTTCATTGAATTTTTCTTTAAGTTATATAAATGTAAACTAAGCCGCAAATAAAGAATATCAGCTTCGGTAATTTCTGCTTATACCATTGACAAAAATAATTTTAAAATCATTTCTAAGGAAATAATTTCTTGTTCTCCTTACATTATGTATTTCACAATATTATTTAATCTTACACATTATTTAATTTTACATTTTTCACAATTTTTTAAAATTCATATTAAAAAGTATATAGCTGACTTATTTCTATAATTCATGTGAAGTGTCATGAATAGAATGAATTATATCGTATATCATTAATTATATAGCAATCATATCGCATATTAATTAGATCGTTATCATTTATGATAAAAGATGTATACTATTGTTATATAATTTGAAATTTTGTAATCAGTTATTTAAAAATAATAAAAAAGTTTAGTTTTCGCATGGAATGAAAAGAATATAAAACAAAATAATGTACCTTTTATTAAGATAAATGAGATATTTTGCAAAATATTAGTTCAGGGTTACTAGAATATGTATTTGTAAATTACAAGTATGTAACGACGTAAGAAAATGGAAGTTAAAACAAAACAAACATTTATTACATTACACATAATTAATATTAGTTACAAAAAGAAAACACTTAATAATTATAAAATTAAATCAAGGTTACATAGTATCAGGGTGGTACAAAACAAACGTATTTAGGAACCGGATGGTTCTTCCATGCCATTTCTCACATCACTATCCTCATCTCATTCGATATTGTTTGTAAGTCTATTGGGCAGCAGCGCCATCTACTGTCAATATTGTTAATATCGGTCTGTTACAAGTATAATATTATAATATACAAAAGTAAAAAATATTAATATATTATGCATTATTTTTAAGTTGTTTTCTGTTTAATTCTATTAGTTATTTTTTGAAGAAAATGAATTATTTTATGTATCATTTTTATAAAATTAAAACTCCAAAAGTAAAAAAATATCATTATTTTATTTAAAAAAAATTCTTATAAATAAAAGTTTTTAGAATGAGGATACTGTGAGATACATTTTAATATTTGACATATATTGTTGTGCAAATATATAATATTCACATGTATATTCCACATGATAATTTCATTACAAGATTTTTTACATCAACGAATGGGAATAAAGGAGAACAAATTATTTTTAACTTATATTAGATCTACCGGAATGTCCATTTTTGGCTTTATTTTAGTTTTTGATTTTTAATTAATTTATATTAGGTCCATTTTTGGAATAAAACCAACTACAAATTTTTGGTAACATCAATAAACTTTATTCAATGATATAATTGCCATTATTTCTAATGATTATTTGCTAATGTGAGGGTAATTTGTATAACCCATTTTTTTAAAAAATGTTTAATCTTTTCATGGGAAAACTTGAAACAATGTTTGATTGATTTCTCCTTCATTTCTGAATTATTTGACGTTTAAAAAATTTTGTAAGGACAAAAGCAAGTGATAGCTGGAGGGTGATAAGCCTGGGGAATATGATGCATAGGAAAGAATATCCCAGCCTAGTTCTGTTACTTCTTAACGAACTCTTTTTTTTGGATTGCTGTCTTTAAATTATCCAGTTGCTGAGAATACTTTTCCGAACTGAGTTTTTCGTTTCATTTTGATCGATCATAAGGTATTGGTCCTAACATTCTCTTATGCAGAGTCAAATTCTTAGAGTTAGAAGGGCTAGGTTTATATACCACACAATATACCCTTATCCTTATGATGTTTTCGTAAGTAATCCACTTTTCATCCGTAGTTATCATCTGGTTCAAGTAGGACTCAATTTTGTTCCAAACAAGCAAAGATTGCCCTATGATGACTGGATCATCAAAATTCTTCTGACTTAATTCACGTAGCACCCATTTTGAATATTTCCAGACTAATTTTATCTTCCGATTATGGTCCGAAACAATTTCTTGGGTTAAATTAAATTTTCTGCAGTCCCCATGTTGTCAGAAAAAGGTTTTGCTCAAACATGGTTTTAACAACATCGCCATCAATCAATGTATAGAACTTTCCGGTAGACCTACTATTCAATTTTGTATTTAAATATTTATTGAAAGTATAATAAAAACCAATTCTAAAGTTCTATTATTAAAAAGTGCATATTACAGAAATAAATAAAGAGCTATGGGAAAAATTAAATATCTGTGGTTATAATAAGAACGGTTTATAATAATCTACGAATAATAATAAAATCTGTATGGTAAAAATAAATATCTTAGAATAATTTTCAATGTTAACATTTAAATAACATGGAGTAAAATATATTTGAACCTATGAAAACTGTCGTACATATGATTTTAAGTACATTATTTTCCAAATAAACATAAGGAATTATTTTAAGAAAAGCAAACGGAACCGAATTATTTTTATAAGATTATCCTGCCTTGAAAGAAAACAAGCTCTATCTCTCTCTCTCTAACTTTTTTTTCCTTTTTGTTTTCACTTCGTATAAAAAAATCTTAATTCTTACTCCTAACCTATTCAGTCTACAGCGTTGAATCCTGAATGTATGTACCATAGGAACTCAAACTTGACATCTGGTGAAGTGCCAATAATGTCATGGATTCCCTACTCTGCTTCACTATTTTATCCACACTAGATTTGAAGTCTATGACCTCCGAGACAGCTTTAAGCCAAGTTTAACCGAGGTTTTATGCTTTTCGACTTGGCAACATTAGTCAAGCTATCATTCATACGAAATTAGGAGAACATAAATTCCAATTTGATTAGTACAACGACTGTGAAATGACGTCTTTGACTCGAGATTTTCTTTTTCGTAAGAGAAAAAAGTTACAATTGTTCAAAACTGATATATTTAACGAAGAAAATAAACATATGGCAGAAAGAAATCAAGTTTTAAATTAGAAAACTCTGAAAACCATAAACTGCTATTAAAGTTTAACAAGAGTTCAGTGTGAAGATTATTATGGGAAGCTTAGAAAATTGGTAATAAAATACTAAAAAATAGAAAAAAAGGAAGAAGTAAATAATTTAACTGGGGATCAGTGTTGAATTGGGTGCCCCTTAGTTTGAAGAATATAATTTATTTTTAATTTATATATATATATATATATATATATATATATATATATATATATATATTTTTGCTTTTTATAACTCAACCAATCTCGAAACATAAAAATTATCTTTTCGAAATATATAAGAGTTAAATTTTAGTAACGTATCAAATCTGATTTTAATAAATTTTTCTACTCATTTAAATACCGAAAAAATGCAAGATTGTGAGCAAGTTAGAAAAATTGGTGATAAAATTTAATTTCTGGTGATAAAATTTGGTGATAAAATTTAATTTCTGGCAATCCCACTATTTTTAGTCTTATTATTTATTTATTTTATTATTACTTATGAAATTATATATATTATATAATAATACAAATTATATATTATTATTTTGCTTGTGTTAAACACGTCTTGGCGACCATGTTGTTGCCAAAACAAATCGCCGAAGAACCAAAGCGGCACCCGATTGCAAACTTTTATCTTTAGCTGTTATTTATAAAAGTTAAGCATTGATAAAGGTTCTTTTTTTAATATTCCTTTTCTGGGATATTTAACTTTATCTTAATGTGTTAATTTTACAATATTCATACATATGTGTGGATAATGTTTTCATTGTGAAATAAATAAACGTCTAGTCGAAGTGATTTCTGAATTTTTCTTTTCTTTCGCTAAGGAAAAGTGGCTCCTAAATGATCGCTAGTGATATAGTCATTATTGAATAAATAGTTATTTAAAGACCATAATATTTTGCATATTTAACTAAGATATCTATTTTTATCAATTATAATTGTTAAGAAATTAATTATCTTAAAATAATAATTTCAAATATGTATATATAATATATATATATATATATTATATATATATATATATATATTAACAAATATATGGCCACAGGAGCCGTATAATCTAGGATGCAAAATTCTGAAATTGGTGATTTTTTTGGCAGATTTTTTTTATGTATTTGGCAACTTCGTTTTTATTACGTCCTACATATGAAGAACTATAAGAATTATGCAGAAAATTCTATTTTCGTAGCCTTATATTTACGTAATTGCTTACGTCACACGATACGTCATATTGAGAACATTTCTTCATCGCCAAACAAATTCAGAATTGGGTATCATGGGTTATACGGCACCTGTGCCAATGTATGAATTACCTTACCGCTGTTGTGGAAATTTGGAAACGTACATTACCAAATATAATTAAGGAATTTCAAACTGAGACCGATGATGTCATCTCGCGCCACTATTTTCAGCGAATGAGTGACCAGAATCTGTACCCTTCTGATCGGGTTAAGTTTCCTCGAGGCTTTTTTGGATGAGCTCTCTCAGCAAGCAGACGAGCTACAGAGTCATGGTTGGTCTTTACACACACACACACACACACACACACACAAAAAAAAAAAAAAAAAAAAAACTGTTCACGTATTAATATAAGTTATTCTTGAAAATCTATCCATTCAATAATCCTTGTTAACTTCTCAAAAACAAAAATATAACTACGAAATAGATTGCACACATGCATACAGATATATATATATATATATATATATATATATATATATATATATATATATATATACATATGTCACTTTTAATAATTCATGAATTATTAAAAACTTTCCATTTCTAGTACACTTTTTAATTTTTTTAATTAATCTTTATAAGTCTTAAGCACTTTTTTGCTAAGAAATATTTTTAGAATCAAAATGACTGAACCTATCATTTATAATTCTACAAATGTGTTTGAAGCCACAACCCCAGGGGATGACAAACGAAAAGTGGGCCAATCATTTGTCTCCATTTCTCTGGAAAACCTCGAGAGGGAAACCAGCAAAGAATGAAGGAAAAAAGTTTCCAAACAAAGAAGCATTGGCCCACACATGTTTTGTTCTGAGCTACGAACAAATTCTATTAACAAGAAGTGACAACTACTCCCTCTGACGTAAGACATGGAAAGTTCCTCGGATCTATCGAGGTGATTTCCGAGACCACACGGATGACACTTGCTGCAAGGAGAAAAAAAAAAAAAAAAAAAAAAAAGGAAGACTGGGAGAGAGAAAATGTACGAAAAGAATACCCGGCAGACGACTTTTCTTTAGATAAGATCACTCAACTCCACCCAACTCTTCAGAGGGTATAGTGAGAAAAAGAATTCAAAATGGCAGTAATTTCCCACAAGAAAGACATTAAATAAAAACTCATTCAACCAGACATCGGTCTTGAAGATATTTTCGGAAATAAAACATAAAGTTAATAAATAAAAAAATAAATATTGAGTGGTTTTTGTATCTCTTAGAATTTCAATTATATCGCGCTTGGCAATTTCACCCTTTTCATTAAACAAGTTTTACTATAAATATTGCTCCTTTTAAGAATAGTTAATGAATTAGTAATAATAACCATATTATCGATGTATGAAATAAAGATCGATTAGTTGCTGCAATTCCTTAGAATGTGGCATTTCCTGCATATTATTTCTTATCGATATAAGTTATATTTATGATATGATATGTTGCCTTATTTCTTATTGATATAGCAATTTTCAAAGAATATCAAAAATCTTTTCATGATATTTATTGTTAACGCTTAGTAATTTCCTATGTGAAAGATATATTTTTGAAGCTAAAAAAATTGGCATTGTTTTTCTAGAGAAAATTGCCTTTTGAAATCAATTTAGTTATAATAAATTTTCTCTGTGAGTGAGAAACATATTCCTAATCTTAAACAAATCCTATCACTGTATTTTTGTTATTATTTTTCATATTTTCTATTAAATAACTGAAAATATGAGGCGAATACCTTATCATCGAAATGCTTTCAACAGCACTTAGATTTGTAAGATACCTCTGCTGAATTCGAAACTAAGTCTCATGGCTTACAAAAAATCAATTTATTTCAACCTTTTTAACGGCAATCAATTTTTGCATTTAATCTGACAGTAAAATGAAAATATTTTTTGACTTCGTTAAATGTTTCGTAAATAAACACTTTATTTCGATTGCTTATCCCATTTCGCCTTATTCTGAGAAATGTTTTTGTCATCAAATTTTTAACTTTGCGTATATAATTTCGTAAAAATATCCAGTGAAATTCCAGTCAAAAGAAATAAATTTTTATTTTTTATTTTATTATTATTATTATTATTATTATTATTTTGCTTTTTATAACTCAACCAATCTCGAAACATAAAAATTATCTCTTCGAAATATATAAGAGTTAAATAAATTTTAGTAACGAATCAAATCTGATTTTAATAAATTTTTTTTACTCATTTATATACCAAAAAAATGCAAGATTGTAAGCAAGTTAGAAAAATCTGGCACTCATTGAGTAAAGAAAATCCGTTAATTTTTTTTCCGTATTTTTTCTCGTAATTTTAAACCATATTTTCCGTAATTACGGATATATATATATATGTATGTACGTATGTATGTATGTATATTCAATCTCTTTTTCTATAATCCGATCATATTATTAATTATTTCGATCTCTTTTTCTTGGAAACATTCTTGAACTACTATATGGGGTAGTATATGAATCAAGTATAAAAATAAAAAATAAAAATTATTTATTTGAAGTAAAATTCAAAACATCAAACAATGCAAATAAAATTTGAGAATGCAATATAAAAAAAGTTTTACATTTTTGTAAATATATAAACTATTTTAAAGTAAGATCAAAATACACTTATATTTATTTCTTTGAACGAATATTTTTGTTTTTGATAAGAAAATTTTTCAAAATGTAGCATAATATCCTTTTTTCTAGCACATTTTTGTGTCACTTAAAATTTAAAGACCTTTGGAGGAACTTTCACTGGTAGATGGTTGAAGAGTTTAATTAGACACTTTGATTACATTTACTATTCAATTCAATGTATTAATGGTTTAATTACATTTAGCCCTGAAATATTTTTAGGAAAGTTACAGTAAACAATATCTAGCATAATAAGGTTTACATAATATATATATAATATAATATAGCATTATATATATATATATATATATATATATATATATATATATATATATATATATATATATATATATATATATATATATCTTGTTGATAAGACTTACCTCAAGAGGAAAGAATCCGGCAAAATTATTAAGTACTTCTTTATTATAAATGTGAATCTTCATAGTAGAAGTGCGCGTCTTCAATTATTATATCACTAATCACCCTAGCTACATATAACTTATTGAAAATTGTTTCAAATTTAGTTTTTAAAAGCAGTTAGAAACATTACCAGCATAATTTTAAAAATAAAAACCTGCTAAAATGTACTATCATCTTTCTTTGAATTTCTTACACCACTCCTTAGAATGATTTATGATTCTTGCTTAATTTGAAGATCTACTTTTCTATTTTTTTATAGTCGAAGGTTTTTTTTTTCATCTTCCATAACTAGCTTTTAATTCCCTTGCTTATTGTATGAGTAACTCAGATATATAATCAAGAGCCAGTACATTCCGGTTGGTAAACGAACCGTATTTGTGAATCACTTTGAATCAGCTTCAAGTCAATTGTATATTTTATAGAGTTTTGTAAAAAGAAAGCGAGGATTAATTTAGCTAAATGGAAACAGATCATTAAAAAATACAACGAGTGTTTATTAATTTTCTTCTTTTGAAATTTTGTTACCGTATTTAGATTTCCATTTCATCGTAATTTCGGACGAGAAGAATGATATGATGATAATGATGTCGTGTCTATGGAGTACGTGCAATAACCCTAAATGACCCCGAAGGCGTCGAGGACAGCCCTGGTGATCTCTACAGCTTTATCTGTAAAAGGAAGCTTCACAGGAACCTCTATGCTGATATTAAAAAGCTTGGCCAGCATTGCTGGACAGCTGAAGATGTGCTGTGGAGACAGTTGGGCCTTATCTGGGCAGTGAGGACAGAGCCGGGTGTAGCTCCTTTGTCCATCTGTAGAAATTCTCATGCCTTTCAAATGTTTTGTTCTAAGTCTGTTGGATTCTGAAATGGAAAATTTTCTAACTTGCTGGAAAATTAAATAAATTTAGTTGAAAGCAGAATGATATGAGAAAGATAATAAAGCTCTAAGTACTAGATCACCATATTTATTAGTGTATATAGCAAAATGTAGTTTTAATATTCAACTAATGTAATTATTTAAGCCACTATTCATCGAAGCAACATGCCATGATTAAAATAAAAAAATATTTCGTGAACAAACTTCCAAATATCGAGTTAAATTAAGAAAAATCATGTATTATGTTATCGAAAATTGCTTTATTCCCCGCTTTTTTATTTAAATTTTTACTTTCTTCCCACATATTTAATATCTCTATTAACGAAAAAAAATTGTTCTCCACTGTTTTCTTTTCTTTTTATTTTTTTTTTATCCGAACAATATTTTTATTAATTCATCCAATGAAATGCGGATATCAAAGCATTATATCTATCACTGAAGCCATATAAATAAATTCAGATTAAAAAAAAAAAAACATCCAGAAGCATAGATTGGGAAAAAAAAGGAAATACATAAGTGAATAGTCAAAGAAATCTAAGTGTTACCGGATAAGAAATTGCTCGTTGAAGTTGTTATCTTTTTCGGTAGTTTTTGCACATCGTGTTTTTCCTCATTGAGCTATCAGCGAGTTTGGTAAAACTTACAGGCCGCTCACGCAGCAGTCCATGAGAAAATAATAACATCGTCGGCTCCTGTATTTGATACCATTATCGGCCATGGACGTGAGAATTTTTATGTCTCCTTCTGCTTTTTCATCGCCTAAGATTCTTTGACCCGCTTGTGTCATCACTTTCCTTTTACTTTTCATATCGATAAGAAATATACGTGAGATTAAAAAAGCTTTTCCAATTTAGAAACTTTCAGCTGATAAAGACTTTGACTGGAGTCTGTGATTATATAACGTAATATTTCAATACCTGTGGAAAATTATCCTTTTATACGTTTATTAATTTTGAGATGTATCAAAGCTTAAGATTTAACCAGAAATATATTTTCCATTTAACATTATATATTTAACTAAATTACATACTTCGTTCGATAATTTTTATTTTATGAAAATATACTATTCTCTTTTATGTTTATAAGTTTTTGATTTATTGGATTGCTGTTTGAAAAATATTGGCTCAAAGAAAAACATTAAGTTGAGGCACTGAAAAACACTGTCCGGCTATCTATTCTGTCAATCAAAGCCATTCAACAATCAACCACCTTATAATTTTGAATCATGTTGAAATGATGAAGATGATACTTGATCTGGCATTCTCCTTTCTCCAAGCCACTCTATACCAGAGAACAGACATGGTGAATCCTGCTGAATCTGTAACATAGATAAAAGCTTTTTGCATGATTGTCTTCGGCAATATAAAACCCTCTATTTTCTGGACACGAACGTGACACCCCTCCTGATTATTAAGGCAGTACCATTCAAAAATATACTTGTTCAAATTTTGGAATTGTGTATACAGTGACTGCATTTATCTAAAACACATGTATCTATACTTAAAACAGCATCTTAAATACAATACTATAGATGCCAGTGCATGAGCTGAATAACTTAAAAGTAATTGAGTTCCTTTACAGGAATATATATATATATATATATATATATATATATATATATATATATATATAGTATCAACAAATTCGCACAAAAATGTATAGCTATTTTAATCTTATTAATTAAATAGCATGCTTTTTCTTTTGAGAGGGCAAATATATATTAAGAAATAAATTAAATATTTATTATTAAAAAGAGTTAGTACTGTGCAAAGATGTGTGAATCTTCATGTAAGGATATACATTGCCATAAATCACACGCTAATTTTTACATATTATGCATTTTTCTAAGAAACATTTTTCTATAAGGCTGTGTTATGATTTCAAAAATTTGATTCATGCTGGAAAAAGATTAATTATTAGAATTTATAACTTGAACGTTATTAACATGGATAAATATTAAAATCGTACATTTTTTCGTCTTTTTGATAACCCTATTCCAAATCCTTTTAATGTTAAAAAGTTAATGATACGGCTGTAAAAAAGAAAAAAAAAATGTTTTCTTGAAATATTGACTTGAGTGAAATTTCAGGATAAATGTGTTTTTCATTTTGTTAATTGTTCTATAACATTTATTAAAAATCTATAAGACACAATATTTTCTTTTTAAAAAAAGAGAGGTGGCTCCAATTTGTGCATTATCTTATAATCTACTTTTGCATTTTTATTTACACTCCAAACAATAAGCAAATACGTGTCTTTAGTTTGCAGAAATTTTCATATAACCTTTCGAATCGGTAATATCTCAAAGTTATATTTCTGCACCTTAGCTCGGATTCGACTAGTGAAGTCGAAAAAATATGGTCTCCTCGTTAGGGGAATGTAACTAGCTGTAGAAAAACCAACATTTCCCTCACCGAAGCTATATACGGTTTTGAGATAGTAACACTTCAACCCTCGTCCCATCCGAAAGAAAACACAAGACTACAGAAGAAAAAAACGAGCGAGGAAAAAATGGCAAAGCAAAATAAAAACTAAACGTTCCCACCTTTGCTTTTTAAGAGTGAGTGGCAAATAAATTCTCGGTAACGTCCGCCCAAGCGAAAGATTCGCCATGCCAGTTAAGATGCCGGCAACCGAGGACGGAAATCTCTTTTTCTGTTATAAATATAGAAACGGCACCAGTGTCGGAATTTTCTCACTCGTGTTTCGGCAACAATCTCGTTGAGAAATTCCGGACTAGTTGCTGCTGTGAAGCCTCTAACAATGTTGCGAGCTGAAGCACTGAGTCGTGACTTGTTCGAAGAACAATTTATCTAACCGCTAAGATCATCTGGTGCTTCTAAAGATGTAATTAGCAGGATACTATGACAGTACTTCTTCATTAAAATGTCCTAAGATGAATTGTATTTTTTGTGAAACATTCCATAAAGACTTTACTGTTTTGTGACCTTAGAATTTATTATTCTTGTAGTAATATTTAAGGTGCTAAATAAAATTTAAAAAAATTAATTTCTGAAGTTAATCTTTAAATATAAAATTGATATTTTGTAATGTGTGTAAAAAATAAATGATAAAAATCTGAAAAAGTATTAAAATTAAGCACTTTTTGGGTATTAACTTTGTCTTTATTAGAATTTATAATATAACAAAATGTTTAAAAATGGTGGAAAAGTTATGAAATCTGTAAAATTAGGGGTCAAAACTTTTCAATTTTTAACAGCATAATATTATAAATAAAGATATATAAATTAAGTGTTTATATAATGATATTTAAAATTCATTATTTAGATTTTTCAAATTATAATATGTTTATATTCTCAATCAACTTATCCAATTATTTATTTTAAATCACTCTATTATTCTTTTGGATTAGGATGTTTATATTCTTTACTTAACATATTAGAACATTATATTTTGCTGTTTTGTTCAATGGTAAAAGCATTTTAAGACTGCACATTTATTTTGTGATTATAAGTTATAATTGAAGTTCAATGGAATGAAACCTACTACATTAATCCTGGAAAATATTAAACATAAGCTTACATATATAATGTAAATTCATATTTTCTCAGTAATCAATAAGTAAAATGCGAAGATTAGTTTTATGCTCAACAAAATAAACAGCTAAGAAAATCTACTGTAGTTAATATATTACTGATTGAAAACTAAATATTTAGTTTGCAGCTGTCTGGTCACTTATTCGCCCAACATGATTAAATTAATTTAGACCAAAATTTCTGAAAATAATTTAAAAAAATTATTAAATAAGATAATAAAAATAAGATTATTAAATAAGATATTAAACTTTTTTATAATATATATGAATTAACATTTTCTTATAAGCATAAATATTATCATAATCAAATATAAATGCCAGTTACAAAATAATACCTTTCCAAAGTATGAAAGCAATATTATTAAAAATTATAAAATTCAGGATAAAAATTAACATTCCTTAAACTGCAATATTAAATTTAAATTACATAGCATATATGATTATAGTTTATAAATATGCAGATTGCGTAATAGTTACCGAAATTTTAACTAAGTCTGTGTGTTTTCCTTTTCATATGCTTAAAAAATACTGCATAAGTAAAGACATACCAGTTTATATATTTATATAATCCTTTCTTATTGGAAATATTCAAATTACTAAGGAAATCTTTAAATTATGAAAATTTGAAGCTTTAGTTCATGCTATAAATTTATTTAGTATATCGCTGTCTGGTTAATTTTTGCAAACAATTACTAATTTAATCGAAAGGAAAATCTTGTTGTTCCATTTACATCTGGAATAGGCATCAAAGCAACAAATTATTGAACTGAAGAACTCCAGATTATTCTCTGAAGAACTGAAGTACTCCAGATTATTCTCTGAAGAACTGAAGTACTCCAGATTATTCTTTGAAGAACTGAAGTACTCCAGATTATTCTCTGAAGAACTCCAGATTATTCTCTGAAGAACTGAAGTACTCCAGATTATTCTCTGAAGAACTCCAGATTATTCTCTGAAGAACTGAAGTACTCTAGATTATTCTCTGAAGAACTGAAGTACTCTAGATTATTCTCTGAAGAACTGAAGTACTCTAGATTATTCTCTGAAGAACTGAAGTACTCTAGATTATTCTCTGAAGAACTGAAGTACTCTAGATTATTCTCTGAAGAACTGAAGTACTCTAGATTATTCTCTGAAGAACTGAAGTGCTCCAGATATTTAGGAACCTTTCTTGATCATTAACAGTAGACACAGTTAAGAAAATATCTAGTCTGTATTAGAATTCTTTTCACGTTAGCAGCATGATAACAAACCAGCTTGTGTTATCATAATGCGATATCAAAATATATTTATTTATTTTCAAATTTATAAAAGTATTTATGCGCCAATATGAAAATAGTCATTAAAAATACTTCGTTAAATAATTCTTTTTTAAATCCTATTTCCAGTGGCAATCTATTTTGAGGGAGAGAAAGTTTTTATACTAAAGAATTTTTTCTATAGATACACGATCACTATAGTTAGTAGAATCTTTTGTTGTTAATCTGGTTGAAGATATTGAACTTTAAAATCAGTAATATAAATTCTGACGCGCCAGTAACTTTAGATACTCACCACTCCCCGCAAATGACGGCAACTTTGTTAGATAGCTCTACCCATTTTTTTTATGAATCGTTTCGTGGAAACCATGTAATTGGTAAAGTAACCTGATATCGCTTGGCATAACGATCTTCCTGATTGTTTCCTACGATCTGTACAATCATCCATTCTGCTGAGAAATTTGATCTTTTATCTTGTCAACTTTTTCCTAGTATTCATAGCTATAAAGTCAATATGCTAAGCATATATATATATATATATATATATATATATATATATATATATATATATATATATATATATATATATATATATATATATATATATATATAATGTATTACGTGGTTATCTCCTTTGTCTTGGTGAAATTTAAAAGGATTGTTGAATAATAGGCAGGTGTTCAAGAATAACTTTTATTAGTACATGATCATTTCTTAGTGAGATGACTGAACATAACACCTGTAGCATGTCTGCTTGATAGGAGAGCTCACCCGGAAAAGTCGCGAGAGAACTTAACCTCCTCAGAAGGGTACACAATACTGGCCACTCATTCGTTAATAATAGTAGCGCGAGATGACATCATCAGTCAGTTTGACATTACTTAACCATATTTGCAATGTGCATTTTGGAATTTCACAACAGGGGAATTCATACATTTGTTAAAAAGGGGCCAAATATGCAATAAAAAGGTAAAAATTACAGGAATCGAAAAATCAAATATGTATTATATATATATATATATATATATATATATATATATATATATATATATAATCAGATGGATTTGGATTAACAATATAAAAATGTTAAGTTGCTAATATATTATGTAAAATGATAAGTTGAAAGTATTATTTATTTATTATTTTTGATGTTTCCAAAAAATTCAGTATAATAACTATGCAGAATAAAATATTTGAACATATCATGAAGATACTTTTTGATAAATTTGTTAATTTGAATTGTATAAAAATAATTATGAAAAAAAAACCTTTTCATGGCAAAAGAATATAATAATACACGGAAATGCTTCGCAAATCATTGATGTATATAACATTGAGTAAGTAATTTTTGTGAGTTACATATTTATTTTAATTTTTTATATTTTCATGTCACAATTGAACAGCTTTATATTTTCATTTAATGCACTTGAATTCACAGTTAAAATACATGGTGACATATTTGAGTACCATCACTTGTGATATGATTATTAATTCATAATTTTTTCTGGCGCTATTTAGAACTTAAATAAGAAATATTCACGCTTCTCTAATCATTATTGCTAACTGGATGAATTGAGGAACACTCATTACTAAACAAAATTTATTATGTACTTTCTATTTTAAATTAACCTTGAAATAAAATTTGATCATTTATATTGGTAGAGCAGCGTTGGTCTGGTAGGTTAGGCCGTCGTACTCATTATCGAAAGGTAATGAGTTCGAATCCCGGCCGATCGAAAATCAGTGGTGTTCGCTAAAGTCAGCTGGGACACGTTAAGACTGAGTGTAGTTGCAATGTCCTCCAAGTGGAATGATACCTTTTGGAGTGCCAGACCAAGCATTAGGGGACTTCTGCTGGATCCCTGCTACAAAATCACGAAGACTCCACCCAGCTGTTTCTATCTAACTGGTAGAGCCCGACTCAGGGCTAGGTACAGGGAAGCATGCTCATGCAACAACGTTTATTGGTGTAATGTTATATCAAAGTGTGCAATGATTTATAACTTGTAATCTAAGCCTAATTGGTTTAGATGAAAAAATATTACACAAAGTTGTTATAAGATGCTAAATTTTTGTAAGTATTTGCAATCAAATGAACCAGATACCAAAAAAGAGTCGCTTAACTTCAAAAATAATTTTTTGTTGAAACTAAAATAGGAATTTCTTATTCTGAAAAGAGTATTAAGTTGTTAATACAATTATGCAACTATCTTCTACCTAAGCAACCAGGAAGTGCATGCACACAATTCAGAGCATTTCACTAAAAAAAAAAAAAGTATCTAAACGAAAAATTTCAAATATTCATGTTATTAATAGAAAATGATTTCTTATAATTGATTCTTGTTACGTCGCGTGGCAACATTAGGTTTTTTATTAGTTTTGCTTTTATATCGCTTTTATTTATGTCATGTTATACTTCTTCAGTGCTATTATTGAGTTCATTTTTAAAGAAGTACAACCGGAATTTTTATTTATTTTAAAATTATATATATGTATATATATATGTTGATATGTACGTATAGAGAGTTACCATCTTGTCTTGGTGAAATTGTTATTAAGAAGCGTTATTGAGGAGGCTGATTTTCAAGATAAAGTTTTTATTAATACATGAACGATTTTTTTGCGTGAAGACCAACCATTGTATCTGTAGCATGTCCGCTCGATCGGTGAACTCAACCAAAAAAAAACTGCACCTCCTCAGCTTACTGGTCACTCATTCGTTGAGAATAGTGGCGCGAGATGACCTCATCAGTCATTTCGGAATTCCTTAACCATATTTTATAATATACATTTTGGAATTCCACAACAGGGGTGGTGTAATTGATACATTTGTTAAAAGGGGCCATATATACAATAAAAAAGTAAACAAATTTGGATACGAAATATGAATATATATCTCTGTATCTATCTATATATATATATATATATATATATATATATATATATATATATATATATATATATATATATATATATATATATATATATATATATATATATATATATATATATATATCAGGACTACCTACAGAGGTAATTGCCATGAATACAGAATTTCGTCTTTGCTACTATATTTTGTTTTTAAAACAACTTTACTATGATTTTAATAGAAATATTTTGTATCCAATATACATCCGCGCCTAAAGTTATATCCTGGAATCAATCATTTCTTAAAAGAGTGATAATTTATAGCTAAATATTTCTGCTAATATTCTCGATGATAAAACTTCCGTTCCACACTCGAAATCATTTCCGACTCTTAGATGAGAATAGATAAGGAAGCAGACACTATCGAACTCCATCTGCCCTTTATTACTCACCTCGCTTTTTTTTTATGGCTTTAAAAGAAAAAGAAGTGTAGAAATTACCGACAATAAACTTTTCGTGATGGATGCAGGTGCTTTGTTTTTCTAAACATAAGGTCACACTCGTAGCAAAATATCGCAAAACGGTAATTCACAATCACGATCTGAACTGCGGAAGGTCACAGATTCGAATCTCAGGTGCCCCATCCGCTCTGATATCTCTGGTCTCGTCTATGCCAATCATTAGAAAGCAGCAGGCGCCGGGGAAATGGCGCTTTTTGTTAGATAATTCAATTTTTCGATGTTTTTTACCGAATCTTTTCTTTATTTATTTTTACATCCTATTATTTTCTTCCATCTTCGCCTTTTTTTTATTCTAAACACATCGATTACGATCTAACTCTAGATAACGGCAGCTGAGTTAATTTCTAGGTTGCAGATGTTTGATGTTTGAGGGCAAAATGCCTGTTAATTACTTAATTTTATCAATAAAATATATACAGTTGATTTTTGCTTCGTCTTGTTGCAGAACTTCTAAGCAGAGGTTTGAATTGATAATTTAACATGGAAGAAATAAAAGGATTTCTTATTTCAAAATGAGCAGGTGGGATTTGCGCTTATCAAAATGAGTGGGAGGGTGGCTTTTATTAAAAAAAGTGTGTGCTTTTAAGGAAAGTTTTGCATTTTGGATTTATGACTTTCGTGTATTAAGCATATATTTGATACTTATCTTCTATTTAAACGTTCCAAGCATGTAAAGTCTTCATAAAATTGAAAATAAATAAATATGTAGTTTTTTTCTATATATATCCTAACTTTTAATTTCTTATTGATTTAATGGTAGGATTTGTTGTATAATGTGTTTAATAATTTTTATTAAGATATGTTTTTTCACTATATAACAAACATAATTCTAAATATAGTATTAATTTAACAAAAAATATCCTCTCGACCGTTATAAATATCGGTTTCATCATTTATTAGTTTGATACATTTAATATAATTAGAAAAACAATTCTAGAACTAAATAATCATCTTATATCTGACTCATTCAATTTGTAGTAAAGAAAATTCGTGTCGTAGTAGTAAAATATTGTTATAGGATTTTAGTATTGTATTAATACTGATTGAGTTACATTGATATAATATATTAACAATGTGTATATTTTCTAGTTCAAAAATTAATATTTTATGAATATTTGTTAAATATGATTTGATTTATAACTTAATATATTGCATTTCGGTTACTTTTTGCACAAGAGAGCCAATTCAATCGGGAACTCCAGTCAAAAGTGGTTTTTGAGCCAACATAAACATCTACGCCCGATGTCAGTATCGAATCCAAAAGCTGTAACTGGAAATGAAAGATATAACCTTTCTGTTTCAATTGTTTTTATTGGTAATTTAAGGAAAAATATAATTCGTTCTTCGATTTAGTGTTTCCTGCTGAATTTGTGGCCCTGAAAATTTAATTAATTTGTAATACCAAAAGTTTGTTCCGTATGAATCTTAAATAAATATTCTTGAAATTAAATCGTATCTAAAGAAGATTTGTGAAATTCTAATAACCACTGCATGAGGATAACATGACGGAAAAAAGTTCTTATAAATTGAACAATTTTCAATTAAAATAAAAGATTATAACAGAGGCAAATTGTTTTTTTTTATATAAAACACATTTAAAACTTAATAAATTTTAAATATAATACATTAAACTACATTTAATAAAAATCATACCTCTAATAAGAACAAAAATAGTATTAAAACTTAAATATAATTCAGAAGAGTTTCGTATATTTACTTTGAAATGAAAACATGAGTAGTATGTAAAAATATTAAGATGAATTAAATTTAACTATAGAATTATACTCTTTAATGTTATGTAAAAATATTTTTAAGTATTTCTGCAGCGTAGAAATACTTTCATATGACTAATTTATGCAGGACTTTTCGAGTCCCTAATTATATGGATTCAAATAATCCATTACTTATATAGAATGAGATCAGCCATTTGATATAAAAGTGACATAATTATAGCAACAAAATAACTTTAAATCATTGTACATGTAGCAAGAAATAATTTTAGTAAAGAAAATATCTGAACTATTCTGTTGTTGTTATTTCTTTTGACATTTAGACAAGTCAAGCTCGCTATGCTGTTTGCTGCGCAAATTTAAATCAGTAGGGTAGATCTTACGTTTCGTTTAACCAGAGCACCATGGAGGCGGGAGTACGACTTTGCTTCAAGATCCTCCGATAGATGGCACCACCAGAGTTTTCCACTTCGATCTTAAGGGGGAGGAAATTCTCTCTAAGTCATTACACCCATGGTAAGTGCTCAAAAACCAACCACAGGACATTCGATTCGACAGATTTAACGAGCACGTATATCGTATGTAATCAATGGGTTTTTGACCGCATTGGGAATCGAACCCAACCCTTCCATATGGAAGGCTGATTCCCTTACCCGAAGGCCACCACGGCCTGTATCATAATTGTTCTTTTCTTTTCAGGGTTAGCAATTTGTTCATTTCTTTTCTGTTCAGAGCAATCAAATTCGTTCTTGAACGTAACTGGGCAAAATTGATTATAGTTTAAATAAGTCGGACAAGTCGTAGCGCCACCTGTTATTAATTGAAATAGTTTAGTTGATCATTTGTAATAAAAAAGATATTAAATTTCACGTTTTACAAATTAAACATTGTTTTTGAGTTTGATTTGGTTTTATATTGTTTTTAATTGCAAAATTGTAATAATTTTTTAATCAACTTCTCGAAATCATAGTAAGGATTTTATTCTCAGTGCTATATATATATATATATATATATATATATATATATATAACTTTTAATTATTGCCAATGGTCTAAAGTACAATATACACCGTTTATTTCTTGAGCGATCTTCAGTCAGCTTTAACTTGTTCAAAACATAATAAAAGTATGCAACTTAACACTCGGCGTTAGTTTTGAGAGTATTAATATCCGAAATCTGAAGTGGGCATCTATTCCCTTCGTAGAAGAAAGCAGAGTGATGGATTCGATTTACCGACGCCAGACAGACTAACATCTTCCTCCTGCATCAATTTCTCTCAACAGATACAGTCATTTACCGGATCATAAACCGCGTCTTTTTTTTTTTTCTCCAAGATTTTCCTGTATTATATTCCGGTAGTATCGTTAAATCCTTGCATTTTTGTTTAAAAATGCTTAATGAGTTTCATATATTGTTGCAGTTTCATGGCTATAAATTGTCTTGTGTCGAAAATGAGAAATATATGTATCAGCAAATTTTATTATATGAATTCTATTTCGTTAACAACTAAACAGACGGGAGTCCCGTTAACAGACATTTTAAATAATTTTTGTCAAATATTAAGAGTTTTTTTTATTAATTTAAAAATGTTTAAGCTAATTTAAAATATAGTTTTATAATTTTTAAGTTATAAAAAAACTATATAGTTCACCCACATTTTCAAAAATATAAAGATGCATATTAGCGTTTTTCTAAATAAATGTTTCAGGTTAAATAACTCAACAAAATTACATTTTTTTTGTCATTGAAAATTATAACCTATATAATGTATGTCGATACAAGCCGAAAGGGGTTTGCAATTTCCGCTTATTATTTATGGATTTAAATGCTCCACAAAGAACAAGCGGAATATGGCGAGTTCTATAGTTTTGAAATTAACAATCGGAATATGCCGAATTCTACTGCTTTGAAATTAACAATCGGAATGTAGTGAATTCTACAGCAAGCGGAACAGGCAGATTTCTGCAGCTATGAAATTAACAATCGGAATATGGAGAATTCTGCAGCTATGAACGGCCATACCATGATGAAAATACCGATTCTCGTCCGATTACCGAAGTTAAGCTATGGTATTAAGAAGCGAAAAATGGCGAATTCTGCAGCTATGAAATTAACAATCAGAATATAGCGAGTTCTACTGCTTTGAAATTAACAAACGGAACAGGTAGAATTTTGCAGCTATGAAATTAACAATCGGAACAGGCAGAATTTTGCAGCTATGAAATTAACAATCGGAATATGGAGAATTCTGCAGCTATGAACGGCCATACCATGATGAAAATACCGATTCTCGTCCGATTACCGAAGTTAAGCTATGGTATTAAGAAGCGAAAAATGGCGAATTCTGCAGCTATGAAATTAACAATCAGAATATAGCGAGTTCTACTGCTTTGAAATTAACAAGCGGAACAGGTAGAATTTTGCAGTTATGAAATTAACAAGAGGAACAAGCAGAATTCTGCAGCTATGAAATTAAAAATCGGAATATGGCAAATTCTGCAGCTATGAGCGGGCAATGGCCATACCATGAAGAAAATACCTGTTCTCGTCCGATTACCGAAATTGAGCTATGATACTAAGAAGCGAAAAATGGCAAATTCTGCAGCTATGAAATTTTCAAGGAGAATATGGTGAATTCTGCAGTTGTGAAATTACATTAAAATATCAGAAATTTAAAAAAAAGAGCTCTCTGTTACTACACTTTTTTTAAAAAAATTTGTATTGTCTTGTGTTAGCTAGGCTGACAATATGTTGTGACTGCTCCACTTTTTCATACTGAACCAAATTTGGTGTGGAGTCCGACTGCGACATACATGCCGTAAGGACCCGTTTATAGGGTAGGCAACTATTCACACCTCATTCATATACAGAAAGGACAAAGGCACGATAGATAGATCAAGAAAGTATATCCATGCCCGAACCAGGATTGGAACTCAGGACCTACCTATCCGCAGTCCGGCACTCTGACCACTAGACAGGGCGGTCGGCAATTTATTAAAAAATGATTGCTTATTTAAAATACATTGAACTGTCGGCTTTTAAATATAAAAGAGAATTGTGCATATCGATGACACACTGTGCCAATCTCGTAACATTATTTACAAGAATATATTATCTTTCTTTTGACCATCAGTTCTCTAGATACTGTTCAGCTAAAATATATTTGGAACATAATACAAACGCAATTTCAGTATTCCCAAAATACATTAAATTAACTGATTGTTGCTGTGCTTAAAGCTGAAAATGTTGCCGTGAAACATTAATATATAATTTGATGAGTTTTTCATTCATGTATGGCTTAAAAAGATGACTTTACATCTACTAAAATAAAATAAAAAACTCCGCTTCCAGGAAATAAAATATTTTGTATTTGGAATTTTTAATCGCTTATTCACGTACTTAGATATTATACAAATCCTGTTTTCCTATGCTTCATTGGTGCATGAACAAATGTATGGCAATTACCATAGATGTTAGATATATATATGTTAGAATGTAAAATATACTTGAATGTTACCCTGAAAATATTCGCTTTATAAAATGAAATTCCTCTGAAAAAACATCGTAATTTGATCTTGTTCCTGTTGAAACTAATTCTTGTAAAAGATGGTATTGATTTAGTTTCTGGAAATTCAAAAGTTAACCCGTTACCAGTAACTATCCGATAAATGTTGCCGGATGCGGGGGCGGGGTGACCACGTCTGTCATCGTCGCGGGTGTTCTCCGCACCCTCGTCTGCGGCCTCAAAGATCGCATATGTCACCAATTTGCCCCCGACCCTTCGCTCGTTGGTATCTATCACGAGAAACTCCCGACTGTTTCCACAAATACAGACATCAAGCATCGGACCGTTGAGTGGGAGGAGGAAAAAGAAAGAGTCAAATGAAACGAAAGGAATAAATGATAAAAGCGACGAAAGACGGGAGCCGTGTTGAAAAACTACAAGTTGGCAGTTGCTATTCGTTCCGATGAGGATATCTCATGTGGTGAGACGAAATTTTGCAGTTTCTGAGAGAAAAATAATCAAAGAGGCCCTTGTTGCCACTTTAATGTGTCTTCCGAGTAAAGTTAAGGGAGAGGTTTTATTTTCTGTTCGATAAATGGCATCATTGATATTTATGTGGTTATCTTACTTAACGAAAAATTCTTCTTTTCACGTGAAATGGTGTTAAGTGTTCGGCTTATCTTTCTGTGAGAAATAAAAAATTAACGTTGAGGAAAACCAGTTAGAAAGTGGAGTAGTTGTCTAAGTAATCTCATGTTATTTAATATATAAATCTCTTGATTTACAAATGACACAGCTGGAGATCCAAACTATTTGATTTCATATTTTATTAGTAATGAATTTAATAATAAAATAGCAAACCAATTTGAATTTATTAGTAATAATTTTTTTCTAATATCATTAAATACTAATAATAAATTATCAAATTTAAATAATTCAAGATAAATTGTTAATTTTTTTGTTCAGTTATACCAATTAATTTCACGAAAATTTCGGGTTTTGTGTGTGTTATTCCAATAACTATTATTATTCACTATTTTATCTTTTCGTTTGGAGATATTAGTTTGCTTTAAGATTTATTATAATAGTTTTATTAAAATACTAAAATTATTTTGATTTGATATTTATGTTTTATTTAAGGTTATTTATATATTCATAGTAATTTTTTAATAGTGAATATAAATAATTTCCGTAAAATATAAAATAATTTTAAAAAAAAGAAAAGAAAAATATTCATAATAAACTTTTAGATGATTTTTCCCATTTTGAACTTGAATAATTGCATCCTATATGTTATTTGATTTGTTAACAAAAATATTAATATATAATACAAAATATGAGAACGAAAATCTTTATTTATGACTAGAGAAATAATATAAGTAGAAAATTAGATACATTAGATTCGATAACTTTATTGATTAAAATATATTCAATTAACCTGTAGTTAATACAGTATTTTATAATAAACTAAAAGGAAAAGTGTAAATTTGTGTTACGCTAATTTAAAATATTTGTTAAATGAAAAATAAAGACAACAATTCCCACAGTAAAACATAAACAAATTTACATGAAAAATAACGCATTCTTGACTAAAGTTAAATAATTCTTATGTAGTATTAGTATTAGGACATACAGTAAATAATTATTCATGCAAATTGTTCATAATATTACTAATATATAATGTTTTATTCATAATTATTTTAGTTCCGTACGTGAAATTGAACCTGAATTTTTAAATAAAAGCAAATTTGCTTTTGTAATTTTTAGATAAAAAGTAATAAATTACAAAAAAAATATAAAAATAAAAAAAAAAATCTCTTTTTCTTTTTAAAGATTATATAAAGCATTAACTCTTATTATTACATGTTGCGATAAAATGATTTCAAAGCATGCTGGTTTCCAATTAGGAAAATATTTGACAGAAAAAGAACACTCTGTCATGTTAATATGTTCCAGACCAGTTTCGCATTTCAAAGACTTCAAGGTCGCTTAAAAATATTGAACCATAAATTATGTTCCAGTAAGTCATTTCTATCTAAGTTCACTTCATAAATCGGAAATGCGAGCAATAAAAATTTTGCTTTGAGCTTCGCCCAGAAAACCTGTTATTTTAAGAGCTGGTTAGAGAAACACTAAAGAAATATGCAGCGCTAAATTTAACACGATTTTGTGAGTAATACGGAAAATATATCTTAAGGGTGTATCTTATTTTGAAGAAAGAGAGAGTAAGTAGAAGGAATGAAGAATACCAAAACTGGGCGGAAAGGAGGAACAATATTTTAACCCGGCCATACTCATATTGTAATAACTTTTTTTCGGTTGCTTATTTCTGTCTAGTCGAAATCACATATCGCAAATGCTATATTCATCTCGTAACCTCTCAAATAAGGAAGAAAAAAAAAATCCTGCACTTTTTTTTTGCAACCTTTACCTGATACCAATGAAGAAAAGGATAGAATCGATATTGGTTCATTTGTAGGAACTTCTGATCACTCTCATAATTCTAAAATGTTGTTGCTAAAATCTGAATAATTTGTCTCCACGTGACGATTATCTTCATCCTACCAAGAGAGTGATTTTATATTAAAAAATTACTTTTTTATGTTGTTATTGCTTATGACATTTGGGCAAGCCAAGCTTGATATGCCGTTGCTATTTAAATTTAAGTCAGTTGGGTGCGTCTTTTGTTTACCCAGACCACCACGAAGGTGAAAGTACGTCTTTGCTCTAAGACTCCTCCGATAGATAGCACCACCAGAGGAGCTACTCTCTCAATTATGACATTGACCTGAAGGGGAAGAAAATTTTCTTCACACTATTGTACCCATGATAATTATTCTACGACCAACCTCAAGTCTTTCAATTCCACAGATTTAACGAGCACATAATCACATGTACTCGGTGGATTCTTTGGCGGCACTGGGAATCGAAGTCCGCTCTTCCGGACAGAAGGTCGATGTCCTAATCACTAGGCTGCCACGGCCCTTACATTTTTTCTTAAAATATTCAATCGAAATACAATGGTGGTCTGAATTAAGAAAAATTACATTTATTAATTTTTATCAAGAATTATCCATTCAGAATGAAATATTATGTAAGTGAACAAACTTGGTGTTTTGTCAATATTGGTTATAAGTTCATTTGCGCAAATGTTAAGTGAGCACTGACAATTTTAGATTGGAATATATTTATTATTCCCTTAATATATTCGTTCGTTCTTCTTCTTGAAAATATGTCACGTATTTTTCGTAAGATTTAGTTCAATTTCTGAATCAACCTGGTAAAAATAATAGTCAAGTACTTGTTAAGAAAGTAAAAAAATATAGTAGATGATAAGCAGGGTAACCGTAAGTACAAATTCTAATAAGTTAAATTCATTGTTTATGATCTGTAAATATAATGGAATACTGTATTCATTGAACTTAACTAATACTGTATTCATTGCACTTAACTAATACTGCATTCATTGAACTTAAGTAATACTGCATTCATTGAACTTAAGTAATACTGCATTCATTGAACTTAAGTAATACTGCATTCATTGAACTTAACTAATACTGCATTCATTGAACTTAACTAATACTGCATACATTGAACTTAACTAATACTGCATTCATTGAACTTAAGTAATACTGAATTCATTGAACTTAACTAATACTGCATTCATTGAACTTAAGTAATACTGCATTCATTGAACTTAACTAATACTGCATTCATTGAACTTAACTAATACTGCATTCATTGAACTTAACTAATACTGCATTCATTGAACTTAAGTAATACTGAATTCATTGAACTTAACTAATACTGCATTCATTGAACTTAACTAATACTGCATTCATTGAACTTAACTAATACTGCATTCATTGAACTTAACTAATACTGCATTCATTGAACTTAACTAATACTGCATTCATTGAACTTAACTAATACTGCATTCATTGAACTTAACTAATACTGCATTCATTGAACTTAACTAATACTGCATTCATTGAACTTAACTAATACTGCATTCATTGAACTTTACTAATACTGCATTCATATGAAGAAATACTTGAATTTGAAATCGTCCAAGAAGTCTGGACATATATTGAGAGTAGTTATTTTTAATTAGTCTAAAAAATGTCTATTTATTAAGCAGTGGGGGTTTATCTCCACTCTTTAATGAATCATATAATGTAAAATTGTAAAAAAATAAAGTGATGTTTATTTAGATATCAAATTCTGCATAAGATTTCTCATTTAGGTAGAAATTAAATATAAAAATATTTTTTGACTCTAAGTACTGGGATGAATGCTTATTGTTAAGTTTGATGCTTTGGAAAAAAAAACTCATACCGTGTCTTAATTTTAAAGAAAATTATACTCCAGAATTTTGGCTCTAAGTCGAAAATTGTAACATTTTTCAACTTTTTGCTTATTTCTTCATCCTAAAAATTATGAAAAAGTTTTAGAAATTAATAGCAGTTTTACTTCTTGTATTTTATTTTCAATCTGAATACATTGTTTAAATGACATTGCAGTTTTTATTGAAAACAAGGATCGCTCAATTTATATTGTTTCACTGCTGTGAAAGAGTTGCAACTGTTGCAGTTTCGCTTTATGACCATTTTTTTGCCCATGAAATTTGATTCGGCAGAAAGCTAACAATGGAAATGAATTCCGGACCACTACAAATATCCATGCTACAGATAGGAGTAACACTCAAGAACTTTTGACCTGAAGAATATAAAGCTTACCATTGAATTGGCAGCTTTTTTAGTAATTGTTTCTATCTTGACCTAGATTATCAAGTTAATGAAGCTCAGTACATTAATTCAATTCATTTACGCTAATTAAGCAGTTTGATTCAAAATTTCAAGGGCGTTTCATCTCAGAATACATTCTAAATCATTGCAATAGTGCAATTTCTGCGTTAGATAAATGAATTCTAAATTGTTTTCATGTAGCACATTTTATTTAAATTACATAGAAATATCGAGTGTGTTAGAATTTCTCTTCCACATGAAAAGGGATCTTGATCCCATTTGTAACAATGAGCTTTCGTCTCCCACCACTGAAAATGAAATACATCGTGAGAACGTGTATTTATTGCACCCAATTTGGCCTCCCTCGCCGGGGAGAGAGACAATTACACTTTATATCTGTTAAGTTAGATACCGCTTTAAGAACTAATTGCCAGGCACCGGAATGAGTTGGAAGCTCCTTTAAGCTCGATTCAGAGGTGGGCATATCGCATGGGATAGACCCCGGGAACTAAGTGGCATCTTTACGAGTATAGCCGAGAAGGACTAATAAATTACTACCTACGCGATGCCGCTTTTTCGGCGATGATTCAACCTCGAGAAATGCTGACAAATCTGAATGAAATAGATGAAAGTCAGATGGACATAAAAAATGGGGATTCTCACCAAAAAAGAAATAAAATGAGAAGTGAAACAAAGAAAACCTTAAAAAGTTTTGATGAAGGAATGAGTGTTTCTCATCATTAGATGACAAATTATGAAACTCAATCATCGTTATATAGTATCGATATTATTTCTACCATCTTCTCTCACTCTAATTCTCCATTAAGGACAATTGATTTATTTGATGTGGAAAGATTGTTAATCATAATATAGGTATTACTCATATATAATATTGATTACAATAATGCTGAAAATTAAAAGAGAAACATTAGTCAACTTCATTTATAAGTAGTTAATCAAAAGAAATGTCGATGAATTTATGTCATACTTTAATAAATTGAATGCATTTTCAGTGGATTAAATTTTGTTTTCACTGCCATGAGTTTGTGCTTATATCAATATATGATTTATGATGAGGGTGATGTTCTTCAATCATAAGTAATCATTATGAGACGAATTTTTATGAAGTTTATGAGACAAATTTTTATGTTAGCTTATGTCTGTCACGTAAGCAGAAAACAAACTTTTATTCAAGTTTCTCCATCCCATTCGGAAAGCTTTTTCAAATTGTGGCTGGCGAACTTGTACAAGTCAGGTCAACACCAAGTCTGTTGGCGATGTCAAGGATAATGCTCCCTGCTCTCAGAAATGCTAGTTTTACCAAAATAGTTACTATGACCTTATATAATACGTAATAATCGATCTGACTATCTGAATCCAGAATGCTCTGACTTTAGAAATATTTTTTTGGGATCGTACTTCATAGTAAGATTTATAAGATTGCAACTTACCGAAAAGCAACTTTTTGAGGATCTTCAAATACCTAATAACATCCTTTAGCAGTTAGACTATCAGTTTACGTGGATTCAAATGATTTATAAAAATGTTCAGTGTGGTTTTGAAGGTCTTTTGTAGAAAGTAATCTTGTTTTAAAGCTGTTAGAAATAAGTTTAAAAATATTCTTTTGGATTATACGTATATAAAAAAAGCTTTGTTTACTACTTTTTTCATTATCTCGGTGTGAAAGCATTTTTGTTACCTTCTCCTATTTCTTCTCTTTTTTTTTTTTTTTTTTTTTAAAGAAATTTCCGAACCCTCCCATTTATTTTTAAAAAGCAGGAAATGATACAATGAATGATATTCATCGTTTGGTAGATCATTGTTTTTTTCGAAAGTGGTGTGTTTTTCTGTTGCCTCTTAACAGAAGCGCGCGTGGAATAATGAAAGAGCTTAACAGCTCCCAGCCTCCGTTGCACCGTGACACCATTGGAGGTTCTCCAAAATGAAAGATAATGGCCTCAGACACAATGACATCGGAAGCATCAATGAAAATAGTTTAGTGTTTGTGCAGAACCTACGCGTGATCCATGAACTAAATTTAGTGTTGTCGTATTCTGACGATACAAGAACCTTTTCTGAAAGCGAGCCGATTTCAAAGTTATGAATCAACAATTCAATTTGATGAAACTTGTGTGTTAATTCCTTTCTTTTCACTCATATTTCAAAATCGTTTTCGTGAACTGTTAATTTACAGTTGAAGAAATTTAATAAGAGCACATTTCAAAATAAGTTTGAATAAAGTAGATTGTCAACAAGAGGAGAATAATTTTTGTTATTTTTGTTTAGAAATTGTATATGTTTTGTTTTCTCTCTCTTTTCAGGGATCAATATTTCCTCTAATTTATTTTGTGTTTTATAACATTTTTCTGCAAAAAGATTTTTATTTCTTTTTATTAAAACACCTGTAAATAAATATTATATATGATATAATGCTTAAACAAAGAAAATTTTAATATTTCTTTAACTAAATTATATTTGTAACCCATACAAACATATACTTTCACCGAACTTGTTATTAGACTTATCCATTGACTAATGCCAGATATAAGAATAAAATTTTTAAGCGTAAATTGTGAAAAATTCCTATATAAATATTGAATTAAAAGTCTAAATTTCTTTAATGGGTAAAGACTGTTTTAACGGTATTATCACTTTAAAATTCAAAATTTTATCTAAATCTTTTCAAAACTTAAAAACAAGGTTGTTTTGGTTTTTACAGGTATATTTTTCATTTACGTACAAACCATAATAGTTTTTAGGACATCGCATTGTTTATACTATCACTGTAACGAATATTAATCTTATTACACTGTAGATGAGAACAACAAAATGAGAAAAACATTTTCTGTGCAAAAATAAATCATATAATGAAGGCTGAAATTATCTAAAAAGTAGTCCACTGATCAAAGTCTTTCCTTCCGACTCGTGAAGAGTTTTGAGAAATTGGATTTGTGGTAGGAAAACATGGCTATCGCGCATTATCTGAGGAGAATGTCTCTAGGTATTTCCTCTGCCTGGGGCTTCTGCTGATGGTGGGAGGAGGACATTTTTTTTTCTTTTCACACAAGGACATCGTTTGTCTACTGTTATCTCTATCTTTTACGGGGATCGGAAATACTTGTGCTATGTGAGCCCCATGCGGCTGTCGGCTACTTCTATTTTTTTTTTTTTTACTGTAATCACTCATTTATCTTTTGGAATGGCATATATATTTGTTGCACTTGTACATCTACTATATCTGATAAATATTTGCTTCGATAGGACGTTATATATATATATATATATATATATATATATATATATATATATATATATATATATATATATATATATATATATATATATATTTGTACACAGCCGAATAAAAAATTCCTAAGAACGATTTTTGGTGCTTTAAATGAGAATGGAGTTGGAGAGGCACAGATACAATTTCGAGCTCTACAGACTTTTTAAGGAAGCTTATTTTGCATGTCGCTTGAGATTTGCGGGCTATATCTGTCGAATCGAGCAATCAGTTTTGACTTCAAGAATTTTTAATTATAGGCCCATTGCAAACATATCTAGAGGTCGTCCCAAACTTAGATGGACTGATTGTGTAGAGGAGGACTTTCATAAAAGTGACAAATTGGAGAACTGAAAACGATAAATTGGAGAACTGTCGCCTCCCGGAGAACACAATGGAGAAGTGTTCTGAGGAATTCCACAACAAGGGTAGTGTAACTCTTATATTTGTTGTTAAAAGGGGCCATATAGACAATAAAAAGGTACAAATTATAGGAGACGAATAACGAATATATATATATATATATATATATATATATATATATATATATATATATATATATATATATATATATATATATATATATATATATATATATATATATATATATATATATATATATATATTCCAACAGTGAGCACTTGGGTGACAAACATCAGAACTACAACAAGACAATAAACTGCTACTCATTTGTCGTTACCCAGCGGACACATGTGAACCAAGCCGCGCCATACCACCACAAACCCGTTTATAGGGTTGGTCACATTCAGACACCATCACAGAAAAAAAGACAGAGAAACACAGAGAACAGACAAAGAAAGTAACACCTATGTAGAACCAGAATTGGAATCAGGAACACTAACCACTCAGCCATCGGTCGTCATAAATTTATATATATATATATATATATATATATATATATATATATATATATATATATATATATATATATATATATATATATATATATTAGAAGACAATTGTAATCAGAATAACAAACATTGAAAGTAGATCAAAGAACGAAAGTAAGATGATATTTCAGATAACAAAATTGAAACCACAATAAATCTATAAATCGATCATCTTGTGCTGAGCTATCCAAGTATCTCTGTTATCCTGTGTCCTGAGTTAAGTGCAAGGTAATAACTCAAATAGTTCACGTGCATTTCGTCTAGTGTATTGCATTGTTGTCAAAGAGGATTTGATATTATTTTTATACAATATAGATGTTTAGAGACAATTGTGGTCAGTAGCGAGTCAAAAAAATGGCCACAAATTCGTCCCTTCTCCAAAATGTAATGTTTGTGATTTCATCGATCCATTTTTTTGTCTTTGTTGTCTTTGTTTGTTTTTTTAACCAACCGTTTGGCGGTATAAAAAGAAATTGGTTTACCTACTGTTTGTAAAATTTTGCTCACTTATTTAAGCGGGAATTAACTGTTTCATTCTCTGCAATCCACAATGTGCTAGTAGCCATATAAATGCAACCTGTTTATGTTTTTCAATGAAATCATTGAGGACCAAACGCATATTCAAAATATTAGTTTATGCTCGAGCTTTAAATGAATCAATACTAGGAGGGCGTTCCTAAAATCTTATAGTATACCTGTGTGTGTTTGTTTGTTTATTTGTTTTTATAAAGTATTAAATTTAAACTATTGAGCTAATCGAATAAAATCCTAGCTAAATGTAACCTTCATTACCTATTCCTGGTTTTATCTTTGCACTGAAATCAATTGCTAGTTTGAATTCCTTTATATCTTTTTTGAACATTTAGTAACCTTGTAGCATCTTTTTGAAAGCGAATTCATTTCGAAATAATTTCTAAAAGTCTACCGACTATGGTGACACAAAATATATTTTAAAGTTTGATAGTTTCAACAAATGTTTGAAAAATTATGATATTACTTGTCCCCATCTTAAACATTAGATATCACTCGTCTGCAAAATATACTACTACATTATGTTATAAATTACTAAATCAAAATTATAAACTTTTTGAATGATTTTAAAAAATACATAATATTACCTTATTTGATACTAATAGCAATCTCAAAAATTTCCGTATTTAAGGACACAGCCAAGCTTCGGTTAATCTGTGGTTTTGGTTCCCCTTTGTCGCCAAATCTGCGATAGACGCACAAAGCGTGGTAACCCTGACTATTTCACACTGAATGCACTCCTTGTGGCAATCTTATCTTTTTTGCTATATTTTGTTGTACAATTATAGGTGTATTTTTTGTTAAACAATTCGTAAAAAAAGTGTTTTTGCTCTTGTTGCCATACCACCGATGAAATTCCTTAAAAACACGGATTTCGGTTTCGTCGCCATAGAAACGCCGTTTTTGCGTAGTGTCTCTCGGATCATTCAACTCAGCTAGACAACACGCAAAAACGCGCCAGTTGGCGACTTTTTGAAAATGCGCCAAGCAAGGGACCCAAAGCACATTTTCACCCAAGCTTCTAATAAAAAGAATATATATAATCAGTTTCAAGAAAACTTTTACTATTTCAACTTACAAAAAATGTGATGCATTCCCATTAAGAGATAATTTGTAATACATAGCAACTATTTCCGTTATAAAATAATTTGTAATTTATTTATAATTCTGAAGAAATTTATAATTGTGAAACTGTAGCAATAAAGATAAAAAGTATATGCTTTCTTTACCCATTGCTTTAAAAAAAGTCCGCTGTATATTATATAATTTGTAAATTGAAAATTATTTTTACGATTTCTTTTCATTTATCTAACACAATGATATTAAATCACAGAAAATACAGAGTTAAGAAAATGGAATACTTAAGACTAATTTCAGGAAAAATGTTTCATTTATTTTTTTACATTACCGCGAAATGCAAAGTGAAAAAACACTGGATTCTTGAAAGCTAACTGATAAGATATTTTACGGAGTTGTAAAATGTATAGCATTCAAATAAAATCCTACCGATGATTTAGAAGCTATTATTCCCGAAAGGGAAGATTCTTGAAATGGCCGTATCTAATTGTTATCGTACGGCAACCTATTTTGAATGAGAATCATAAATTTGTTTATTTACATTTATCGCATTTTGAGAGCTGATCTTTTAATACTTCTATATTGAATATTCTGTCTTCTCTCTAATAGTTTGTCTTGCACACATTAAGAAGTTAAACTAGTTTCTTCCGATTGAGAAATTTATTGCTTATATTAAGCTTTTCATAATCACCAAATTGCATTAATTTTTTTAGTAATAATTTCTTATTTTATTTTAGCAACAAAAGGAATAAAATAGCGTTTATTTTAATCTTTTTTAAATTTTATTCCTTGGAAAAACAATGGAAGTAAAAATATTTTAACAATGCATCTTGATGTTTTTACCCTCGTGAACTTCGATCATATAATCATTTAACATTGTTACAGATTAAATAACATAATTTCAAATTAATAAGTTGCTCGTAATTGATTAAATATGAAGCTATAGGTTATTTTTAAAATTATTGGTCGGTTAATAATATTTAATAAAGTATATATATATGTATGTATGTATGTATGTATGTATGTATGTATATAAAGATAAAAAATAGTTATTTAATTTTTTATCGTAGAAATTAAGTACATTTACAAATTCTTCTTTATTTCTTAAATTTAACTACTCCAAAAATTTTTTATCTTTTCAATTTCAAGAAATTTTGAGTCCAAAAATTAAAGTTGCAAATTTGGTTTTTATTTTTCCGACTAAATTTTTTAAATTAATTAAAATTACTCATTTTTGGAAATGATGTTTGATATCTATCTAATCTAGTTTATTATTGTCCATAACTTATCTGTGAATAAAATAAAGAGGGTCATAAATAAATTTTATATAATTTAATAAAATCATATCATTATTCTTCAAAATATCAAACTTTTTTTTCAAAATGGTTTACTTCAAAATAGCAAATTTATTATACTATTTCCTCATTTTTCAAAGAGGAGTGAACATTTTTAATAATTTCAAGCAAATGTTTTGACGATTTGATATTTCAGAGAAAATTATTTTAAAACGGTATGATATAGGGGAAAAAATTATTAAAACTATTTTATGCTTTTCATGATGGGGGAAGGTAAAAATTTACAGCGTTCCTTATTTTAAAACATTTTAAATAAAATTTTAATAAATTTATCTTACATAAATAAATACTAACGCATATATACCATACATATTTGTTTTATAATAAAATACTTTTTGAGCAAAAGAAGGTAATTTAGTAGATATAGAATTTATTACACTAATTTTTATGTTATTTATAATTGCTTATTAGATTTTAAGAGCCCGTCAAAAATATTTGTTAAGATCATACAATATCACTCAAAGCATTTCTATATAATTGAAAAAAAGTAAAAAATACTTTATGCTGTTTTGCTCGGATATTCATAAATTGTTAACTTGGAGTTAAAATAAATTTGCTTAATCTGTTAATAATGGTACTATTTTGTTACAAAATCTTACACGAGATATTTCTAAACAAGAAGCTTCATTAAAAAAAAAAAGAATTCGAAATTTCCCTCAAAGAATTATCCATTGTTATTAGAATAAGATAAATCAGGCGGTATTCTTTCGAAATGACTGTGTGCTAATGTAATGAGGCTTAAGAATCATAAATAATGAAAACGTAAAGCAAAACAATAAAAAAAATCACAAAAGGAGTCAAAATGTAATGTTCGTCATAGCAACTTTTTATTATTTAAGTCCACTTTCCCCTTTTCATTTCTCATTTTATTGATGTTTCTCAGAAAATCCTTATTATTTTACCCTTTCTACTTTGATACCATGTAGAAAAGAATGAATTTGAATGCAGAAGTTCCGTTAAAAATATTTATGTATTAACACACCTAATGAATTATTCAAATGGAATAAATACTCGTTAATAAAAACATGGAGGCAAAAAAGTAAGAATATTAACAGAATATTGATGAATCCTTCAGTGCTAATAAGCATTGAGACTTATAAAGAACGGTTTAGGGCAGTGGCACTTAATGGATAGGGCATCAGCCCTCCGTCAGGGAAGGTGGGGTTCGATTCCCGATGCCACCAATGACCCATGGAGTACATGCGATATAAGTGCTCGTTAAATCTGTGGATTCGAAAGTCTTGTGCTCGGTTGTTGAGCAGTTATCATGGGTGTAATAGTCTGGAGAAAATTTCCTCCTCTTTCAAATTAATGTCAAAATTAAAAGAGGGGATCCTCAGGTGGTGCCATCTATCGGAGGAGTTTAGAACAAAGTCGTACTTTTACCTGCGTGGTGACGAAAGACTCACCCTTCTGACTTAATTTCGCATAGTCTTTAACGAGGTTGGCTTGTCCAAGTGTCATAAGTAACAACAGTAAGAATGGTGCTAATTTTTTTTTTTTTTTTTAATATTTATAAAAATTTGCAGTAATAATATTATTAATTTTTGAAAATTTTCATATTCAATTGTAAGCACTATTGAACCCAGGAGATGGTTGTTAAGCTTTCTCTTTCTGCATGCGTAGGTGAAGAGACCCTCAACAAGCATGTCACGTAAACTCGCTACTAATGAAATAGAGTATGTTTATTCTACAAAGACGCCTCTTAAAAAATCACCTGTTCCCACTTGATTGCAGACTAAAATATTAATTTAAATATCAATTTGTTGACTGAAAAATGCATTGCTTTGTTATTAAAAAAACTGTAAGGTGATCAAAAACTATTGAAAACGTATTATTAATCTATTTTATATATTTAATTTTATCTTCTATTTATAACGATTTTTGTGATTATATTTTATTGATACATAATAAAATTGACTTAAAACATTATTATTTATTTATTTATTTATTTGCTTTTTTTTTCAAAATAAATGAATGCTTTTATTTATATTCATGTTTTATTTTGTTAATATTGTTCCATACATATTATTATTAAATGGAGAAATGATGAAAAGAAATTTTAGTATTTAATTGTAAAAATATATGTCCCTGAAAAATTTAAAGGTTGATTAACTTTTTAACTATTTGTTTTACTTTACTGAGGAATACAAATTTAACTTAAAATAGAGGGTGTACTTATAAATTTTATTTTTTCGCTAAATTCATAAAACTTTTAAATGTTAATAAAAAAGTTTTTAAGAAAAATCAAGCATCAATTTTTATGCTTTGTATTAATTATAACTATATTATTGATAAATATAAATGATCAGGGAAAATAATTTGTATGCCTAACATAGTTTAAAATTGTTTAATAATTAATTTGATGCTAAAAATAAAATTTTAGAATTAAAATTCAAACTCTTCAAAAATTTTCTAATATTTGCACATATATAAGAAGACAATTGGCTGAGGGGTAGCGTTTTTAGCTCGAAAGTCAAGGGTCCGAGGTTCGATCCTCAGGCTGGGCAAGTTCGACTCAGATTTTCATCCCTTTAGTGGGTCGATAAACTTAATACCAAGCATGCTTGGGAACTAAGCACTGGGGGTTTCGCATTAGGCTGACCACCTGGTCGGGACATATGCTTTGCACCCCAGAGCCTCTGGGTTATGAAAATTGAGATGTGGGCACTGTAGGCCTTGGCTCGCATGGGCTGTCGTGCCACAGAATTTAGTTTTGTTTACTTATATATACACAGATGAAAACTTTTACTAAAATAGTCATGATTTCTATCATAAATTAGAATATAGTTTTAGGTAAATATATTTGTATATAAATTTACACACACACACACGCGCGCGCGCAATAATTATTTAAGTTTCAATTGGCTTGGTCAATTTTTTTTCTCGTAGTGTAATTATCCATTATAATACACACACACACACACACACAAATATCTATTATAATCGAAGATATAAATTCTTATCAGACATCTAATAGTAAACATGCTTCTGAATACAACATTTTGCACTAAACTAAATCATTGTTGAATACGTTTCATATAGATATAAATATTTTTTCAGAATTAGTAGTGACTCGATCAAGAGAAATAAATACTTAAAAAAGCGAAGGGGAAAAAAAGAGAAAGAAAAGTTGATGGAGAATTGAAACTTTTGAACGTTTTTTCCACCTCAGATGAAATTAATGGAAAAAAATGACCTCACCCTCAAAAGTTAACTTTTTATGTCATGATCCGGATTAGGATTTCACCATGAAATCGCACGCTTAGTGTGAGAAGACACTTAGCGAATAATAGTAGAAGGAATGAAAGCGCGAAAAAAATCAGGGGGTGCATCATAAAAGAACTGATCCAGGAGAAGACTCTTTAACTGCTCTTTAACGGCATTCTTCTGGTCAGGTGATGTCAACCTGTTGTGGTGAGAAATTTTTCGGTTTTTATTTATTTTTTTTATATTTCTACAGGAAGAAATGTGTTGTGAAAGCTACGGGCAACTTTGATTCCGGTCTAGATGTGAAGCACAAAGTGAAATTCTTTCGTTAAATAGTCATTGAAATTCAGTTTCTTAATCTTTGGAAATTTCTTTCATGTCTAGATTTACCACTTAGGGAAAAATGGGAGGGCTGAAGGAGATTACAGTCCCTCCACCTTCAAGGGAATGCCCTCAATACCGGATGCGTGGTTCATTCCTTTTTAAAGGCGATCCGGAAAATGTGTTCTATATAAGTGCCTTACAAAAAAAAATCTACGCTCATTATATTTGGCAACAAATGAAGGAATTACAAAATAAGTTCCAAGAATATCAAAAACAATTACTTCAGTGTATACAACACACGTGGAATGTTAAACTGAAAACCTCTCTCTCTCTCTCTCTCTCTCTCTCTCTCTCTATATATATATATATATATATATATATATATATATATATATATATATATCAATATCTCAGTTATATTTATTCCCAAAAGAAGATAAAACCTATTTATAATATTAAATTTTATATATGTAAATTATGTAAAAAAATAAGCTAATTTTTTTTTCATCTTTTATCGTGTATTTGAAAAAGGAAGATTATTTTAAGGATAAATCAGTTAATTTTTTTGGAAAAGAAATATTAATTTTTTCTCTTTTCTTTTTCATTGTGGCAGCTTGCTATGTTTGCGAATTATTAAAATCTTACGTTCTTGAAATATCAATTTTTTTCTTTTTTTTAATTTTATTAATTAGTTTTTTGCCTAACTGATTGCACACACATGTGTCAGTTGTTAAATGTGTTGATTTTAAAATATTTCAAACTAGGAAGCTTTCATACTAAATTAATTTATTTATTAAGGAAATACTTATTTAAAAGTAGTTGATAACTATTTTATGAAACAAAATAAGAAAAAAATATGCAGTTTGAAATAAAGAATACATATTAACGAAATTAATATAAATATAATTAGCTGTGAATACATTATTTATTTTCAAGACATGTTTAGGAAATCAACAAGTAGTATTTTTTTATGGCAAAAAATTTTTTAAAAGAGTTAACGACTATACCAAAATAAAAATAAAAAATTGTTGCAAAAAATTGAAATGCTATGTTTTTATCCCATGTTTCTGAAATTATTTTTAATAAATAAAACTAATTTATCAAAGATAAAAAAAAAATTTAAATATATAAATTACAGCATACTTAATCTCTTAATATAATATTTATAACTCACAGAAGACGATTTATCAATGCAATACGATATGAAAAATCCATTTAATATCATCTGAGAATAATTTCCCTAGAATATAAAAACTTATTAATGCATCACAACTATAAGAAAATCACATATTTCCAACACATTTTTATCAATTTACAAAACAATAAATAACAAAGTATCTTTATACAAACAAATAGTTTTATATAAATTCACTAAAAGTTTTTTTCCCATGAATAAGGATATAAGTTTTAATACTGATCCCTAAATCGCGTAATTGATTTATAAACATATATAAATTTTTAACTGCATTATATGATGCATTTCACTTTTTATTATTTACATTGTCTATATATCACAAAAATAATTGGACATTTGTCCTTTACAAATCGAAACTAATCAAAATAAATTAAAATCACATGGACAAATTTTTTGTGGATATGTTTCTTATTTAATGTTCGTAACAATTACATAACTATTAGAACGGAATTACAACTATTTAGAACGGAGCAAAAAAAAAGCGCTCACATAAGTGATGGGACAACATTAAACATGCAACAAAAATCATCTGAAATGAGCAATAAGATTATTTTTTGTTTTATTTTTACTCAAAAGCAATTGGCAATAATTTATAAAATCATCCGGCAGTATTTCTCTCCAGATCGTTTTGGAATTGATTTAGAATAAATACAAATAATAATATAATATTGATTTATTTATAGAATAAGTTACAAAAAATTGTACTTCTCGCTTGCCAAAAACATGTAATATGTGTTGTCATCTCCAATTCTTATATATTTATCTTGAAAACGCCTTCTAATTGCTTAAGTCTGTTAAAACATTTTAGCTCATTTTGTCATTCTATTGATGAGGTAGTTATTGGGCGTTCTATTTTTTCTCAAATTAGTGTCAAGGTATACGTTGATTGCATACGTTGCTGACAATTAAAATAAAATATCTTGAATAGTTTAAATTTTATTCAAAATTGAAATCTGTGACGTCAGAGGTATTTACACATGTGAAAATATATGAGCAATAATTTCGATCAATCGATCAATGAGCAATAATTTCAATTAATCGGAGTTTAATAACATTTCCTTTAGTTGTATTAATTCTTATTCTTTTTTATTATGAAAGAATTTGCTTTTATGTTAAAATTTTATTTTGTGATTAAATTTGAAAAAAATTGAAAAATAAATTGGAAAAATAATTTGGCAATTGGGAATCAAGTGAAAGAATCTTAAAAATTAAAAGATGTTTATTAAATTTATAAAAGAATATATCATTTCAACTCTCATTTTATCTAAAAAAACTAACTTTGGTTAAATGCAGTTTTAATAAGGTTATTGAATTATTTTTTTATATATATTTTTGGGGGTTAACGGTTTAGAAAAAATTCTAATGAATAAATTATTTATATACTCATTAAAATTTCAATTGCAACAAATGGATGGATAGACTGATTGATTGATAGATTGATGAATGGATTAATGGATGAATTGATGGTAGCATGGATGGATGAATAGCTGGATGGATATGTAAGAATATTTAATATTCTCAACAACAAATTTGCAAACTGGAAGATTACGATTATGTATAAAATATCGAACATTCCTTATTCCTCGTTATCTTAATAATAGCTTTAACTATAGAGAGATCAAATATTATTTCAAAAAATTTTAAATAATGAAACAACTTGCAAAGTCTTACTTTTATAAAAATTAAATTTCTTGTGTTTCATTAAAAATGGGTTATTTTTTACGCTAACGATTATTTCCTTCAAGAGATTCATAAAAATAGTCTAGAATTATTTTCTGCAAAATTTCACAAGGTCTGTTTTGCAACTCTTAAATATTAGAAATTTATTTACCTATTTGATTCATTTGGTTATTTATACCTAAAAACTACAAAAATAAAACTTTTACAATATGATATGGTTAATTAAGTTTTACATTACAATGAAATAAAACACTGCTATACTATATCTGTTGTATAACCAAAATAGAACAAAATTACGTAGAATTCTATAGCTATTTTACGGAGGCACTATTGACAGAAACATCATCATTTTCATCATTTGACATCATTTAAATTTTTTAAAGTCAATACAAATGATGAAATAAAAATATAAAGTAAAATAAACAATATGATAAAATTAGGTAGTATTTAAATCAATGAAATATGTTGCATAAAATATATAATGGAAACAATTCTACTTCTCGAATTATCAGTTTTTTTTTCTATTGGCAACGTTTTGAAACTTAGCTTGTGACTCTAAGACAGAAGTACATTAAATGATTTGGCACAGATGCCATATAATCCAGGATCCTAAATTCTGAAGTTTTGGCGATGAAGAAATGTTGCCAAGATTACTTATTATGAAATGTGCGAGTGACGTAAATGCAATGGTCGCCAAACGAGAATTTTCTGCATTATTCTTATAGGTCTTCATATCTGTGACGTAATAAAAACCAGGTTACGTGATATATAAGAAAATCCGCCAAAAAATCTCCAAACTGAGAATTTGGCATCCTGGATTATAAAGCATCTGTGCCAATGATTTTTATAACATTTCTGTAAATAAACTCAATTTTCTTATTAAATTTGTAAACTGAAATCAAATGATTTCATATTTCTTTAAAGAAAAAAAGATGTTTTAGTATTTTTCTCTCTCTGCGATTTATGATGTTTGAAATCTTGTAGGGTTAACACACATGAATAAGAATGGTATCAAAACTCAAATTACTTTAAACATCAAAGCTGATGTTAATCGTACCATTAATTCTCTTGCCTTGTTTGTATCATTATCCTTGAAAGTCTAGAACATAGTAAAATCGTCTCGTGTTCAGAGATAAAAAAAAAAATTTTTTTTTTTGTTTTCTCGCATTTTCCTTCTCTTTAAACATGTATGTGTTGGAAAAGATTACTAATCGATTGATTTTTAAGGAAAGTCGAAATGAATGAATCTATTATTTTATGGGTTTATTTAAAAACGAGGAAACTTTTCTGACGTAAATTTATCCTTTTACCTTTTAATGATTACACCTTCTATTTCCATTTCTTATATTTTTAAAAATTGACGAAATTTGCTGACATATTACTTACTTAAAATTATTTCGACATTTCTCTAAAATAGTTGAAGAATTTTAATCTTAAAATTGAGCTCCTATTTCATGAAACTGAGAATTTACTTTAGAAACCGAAATAGCATTCTTGGTGTCTCAGTATTGTGCTTACAGATAATTTTCACATTTTATTACCTTAAATTATATTGCACTTTCTTACATCAGTTATCGGTAAGTCATTTTGATACAATTCAATATAATTTTTCAGTTAATTTCTTAATTTTACAAAATTTACATAGAATTAAAATTTAAAATATGCATATTTAAATTTGTTTAACAAAGAGATTTTAACTCAGAATTGGAAGCTTCTTTTAAAACCGAGTTCAGCAATTCGAATTCGTTTCTTAATTTGAGTTTAGTTGTTTGAATTTTGAGAATTTCAAATTCAAGTCCTAAATAATTTAAAATTTGTACAATTGAACTCAATTCTGTAATTCGAATTTGAAATTATCATAATTTGTAAAACCCATCTTTACTTTTGATAGATTTTACAAAAGGTAAGCTATAGCTTCATCTTGCGTAAACCAAAAACTAGTGAAAACTTTATCGCCTTTATTCTTCTTCTGTTTAATAAAGAATAACTAAAAACTGCATAAAATTTTCCAAAAAAATCTTTATTTACACTGCAAAAAATTTAATTTTTCTGAATTAAATTTATAAATTTTGTATATGATAGAATATTAGTTGTTTGTGTGAGATTGCAAAACTAACTTGTCATAAGAATAGTATTTATTATATAGTGGAGAGCATTTTACAAACAATGGAACAGCGACTATTATCAAGGCTTGCAATTTGCCAATGGAAAAGGCATATAGTATTTGATGCAACCATTTTTAGCAAAATTTGATTTTAAGAAGTACTGTTCAAAGCTTATTACTATAAGTATTTTGAGAAATTCGTATAAATTTTATTTACATCAAATTAATGCAATTATGACGTATTCTTTATAACTATGTTTCTTTGATAAACAATAATAATTCCTCTAAATTCTGAAGAGTTCATTAATTCATAATTTTAGTAGCGAGTGATTATTGAAAGCTTCTAGAGAATTTTCTATAAAATATGAACATTTCATGTTGAGGTTTCTTCATAAAATTTTTAATCGTTTCTCACTTCCATATTTTGCTAACCAGTTTCAGAATAATTGTATATCTGTTTGCAATACGGTAATTATATATAGTACATTTTTCTTCTTCATTTTCCACAAAATGTCTTATACAGGGTCCCAAAACGACCGCATAAGCTCAGCACAGCTAGATTCCTCGTTGGGAGTGCATAAAAACTGCCCAAAGAAACGTTCCTGTACGATCCATAATTTACGAGAAAAATACGAAAAACAAAGTATGACGTCATTTCCGGTGCAAGAAATAACACTTTATTGAACATATCAACACAGCAGTATGTGCACAATTTAAAGCAGCTGTTCAAAGTGTCCGCCGTGCATGTCGAGGCAGGTTTGAGCACGCCGTGGAATAACTGTTATCACACGTTGCAGCATCGAAGCGAAAACAGCATGCAGACGAGTAACTAAGTCCATTGGTGATGTCACTACGTGCGCATCCATGGCAGGCGCACATGCATGAAACCATATGCGCGGCGAACGTTTTAAACATTATCATCTGAAAAGATATGCAAATGCTGCTATTGAAATGTACAATAAGTTGTTTCTTCTTTCACCGGAAGTGATGTCATACTTTGTTTTTCGTATTATTCTCGTAAACTGTAGATCGTACAGGAACGCTACTTTGGGCAGTTTTTATGTACTCCCAACGAGGAATCTAGTTGTCCAGAGCTTATGCGGTCATTTTTGGACATTCTGTATACTGTTTTCTGTATATTTTATAAATTATCCATTTAAATTTAACAATTGCACTGAAGATCATAAATTATAATTATATTGCAATTGTTTAATCTAATTTGTGAAATATTTTTGCAAAAATTATTTGTTTTTGTCTAATGGTATTTTTATTTATTTTCAGGTTACTGTTTCTCAGTCTTGCTTTTGTTCTGATATGCAATTTCACACATGCATCGGTAAGTTTTACATTTAATCCTTTTAACAGTAAATTTTAATGTATTATAGTTATATTCAAACAAATATTTAAACCCATAATTAGCATTATGATGAAATTTCTTTCATCGTTTTCCCAATGTATGTGGTATTCAGCGAAATAAGTGTTTAATTTTTGACTCTATAACATGGAATCTCATCAAAAGATCAAAAATACTTTAAACCACGTTTATAAAATACTTCATTTGTAAGTATGTAGTAATGATGTATTTATTTTTTGTAAACACATTTTCCATTTAGTAAAATTTTAATTCATTATAAGAATTTTTTTGACTCGTTATTTAAAAAAATATAATAGAAACAAATTAATATTTAATATCAAGTACTATAAAATTAAAAAAAAAAAAAAAAAAAAAAAAAAAAAAAAAAAAAAACATTAAGAATTTATAATTTATTTGATCTGTTTATGTAACTTGCTTCCATTAAGGATATTTAAACAAGGTATTAAATATTTTATTTGAAGCAATAGAGACAAAGTAAATAATAGACAAGTATAAATTGTTCTTTAGCACTGAAAAAAATTATTAAATTTTTGCATTTTTGTAAATTTTGGTGCTGCCATCTGCTGACAGAAGCTAAAAGATCTAAAATTTTGTAATTAATTCTTCAGATGAGATTGCATTAGTGCTTAAAATAATACACCAAGAATAAAATAAATATTGAATACAAACTAAAAAAAATGTTGCAGTTTTTATTTATTAAAAAATCAAATGAAATAAGTTAATAATTGATTCCACAGAAAATTTACTTTCGCTAAATATAATAACATATCTTAAAAATTAACTTTAATGAAATAACATAAAATATTCAAATTTAGATAGATATAATCACTGTATATAATAACTCTTAATAGTTTATTTCGAATCTACGAATCTCATGTTCTTATAACAAATGCATTTAACATAAGGGTAATATAAAAGAAAAAAAATTTGTATCAGAAAAAAAAAAAAAAAATTTAACTCTTGTTATTATTTAAATCGTCAATTATTTATATATTTTTGTTGAAATATTTATTTTCTGATTTCAAATTTTGGAAAAATATTACTTATTTTATAAAAACCATAATAAATTATTGATATTATTTTAAACATTTTCTATCTAATTTTATATAATTTTTAAATTAAATTTTAACTATAGACTAAAATGTAACTTTAATGACAACATTTTTGTTGCAAAAAGCTCTGTTTACTAATATTCAAATATTTACAATGTTCATTATTTTATGTATTTTAGAAATATGATCGAAATATGTGTGTTTAAAGCTATTTCTTTATAGATGGTTATTAATTGCAGCAATTATACTGCAACGTATTTTATTTTTCTGGTTGTTAAAAAAGTGTATATATTTATCAACATTGATGATTAGGGTTAAAGTAAAATTGTTTGTATATTGCCCGGCCTTCATTCTAAACCTATTTGAAATCAAATATATCATTCGCCTTATTTGCATTGAATAAAGCGGTAAGCCTATTATAGGTTTTCTTATTTTGACAGTGATTAATAGGGGTTAAAGATATGATATTCATGACGTAAATAAAATGTGATCCACATTTAGGTAGTGTCAGCACATACATTATTTTTAATAAATAAAGTTAAGAGTTTATAAAAAGTAATATAACTGTAATTATATATATATAGTATTTTTTTATCACAGTGGAGCTTTGTAACAAAATTCATGTGATAATTTGTTCTCTTTAAATATTAATTATTTATATGAATATATATTATTGTTGTATAATGATGAGTATTTATACTATAAGCATATATACTAATTTGAATTAATAAAATCTCTTGACATATTTATAAAATTCATCTCATTAATTTTAAAACATTTTACTTTTAATTTATTTTTCTATAAAGAGATAACGTCTCTCACATTAGTCCTCTCATAAAAAAATAAAAAAAACTCTATTAATTAATGAAATTTTTAAGATTCGAAATCATTTTTGCCTTTTTAAACTAACCATAAAGTGGATGTTTTGTCTTTTTCATCTTCCTTTTTCTTCTGTTGTATTATCAACGTATTATGACTTGAACATCTTCTCAAACTGATGCTTTGTTTTTTATATAAGAAATATTTTCATTAACAAAATGAGCTTTGAAACTACTTTCAGACATTCGATGGTGAACTTCGCCTTGTCTGCTGTCGCATGAAGAATGAGATTTGAAAGCAGGCAGCAAATTCTCTGTAAATCGGATTTACGACCTTGTCTCAATACGCTGTGACGTAAATGAAATGTTATCTGACGTCATATATATTTTAAACCAATGAGAATTTTAATAAAGTGATGAAGCCATGATCGCAATTGAAACGAAAGAACAAACCACTTTACGATTTGTTTGTTTTTTAAAAACTATATTTTTTATTCTTATTATTTGTCACTAAAAATAAAAGCTTCTTTTTTTCTTTTAATTTGTGAATAAGGTACAAGATTTTTTTTTTATTAAAATTCTCACCATGTCATCTGATTAATTTGTTGATTTATATATTTCCATGTACGCGTTTGTACTCAAGCGATAAAACAAACATTTTTATGCCTTGTTTTTTAATTATAAATTTCACGAAATCATCATAAACTGACATTAACGACTAACGTGTTATTCGAAGGACTGAATAAATTCATTCTCTATTCTGAATTATTCAGCAGATGAGTGGAATGATTTTTACTGTTGTGAAAATTCTCATGACCATAAGTGCTCCGTGAATTTGACAATCAGAAGAAGATCTGTGATTCATAAATCGCTATGCTCCTGAAGAATTTTTTCTTCTTTTCTTTGGGGGAAACAATTAGTTCATTGTACTCCTCAAAGCCACGTGTTTTTCTTCCTCATATTCTTCACCAAACTGTCTTCTCCCTGCCTCAAGTAATGTCAAGGTCTCGAAAAGTGATATGTCTTGTAGACGACATTTATGAGAGCTCGGGTCACGACATTTGCCAGCACATGATGATCGGGATAATAAGAAACGGCTCGAGTAATTACTTTCATCACTGTGAATTGTTTCACTGATATTAAGTTTTTTCCAATTAAGATGAGACCGAGAAAGGAGATGCACTGTGTTTTACGTTTGTGTTGATGAGATATGATATGTTGTTGATGGTATGTTTTTGACATGGTTCTATGCAAACTGTGCTGATAAAACTTTTAGAAACAATTATCTATATTCTTTTCTACTTTCTTACATTCCCTTTCATGGTATCTTTGTTATCCTTTTAGAACTAGTCTGTTTAATGGGGAATTTGTATTTCCTAATTTTGCAAAAATGATGGGTAAATATAATTATTGGTTCTTCACATGGAATCTAATATATAATTGACAAAACAGAAAGTTGGGAAGATAATAAGTATGATGTACACTTTTATATTAATTTCTTTCTTTACGAATTCAAAACTTTTATGCAGGGAAAATTTCATTTATTTTATTATAAACAGATAATAATTGATTATGAATATCTAATGATTTATAATGAATTATGTTTGTTGAAGGAGTAAATTCCTATCTTGGTTGCAAATGAAATATTATTTAGAAAATAAATATAATAATATCACTTACCATTTATTTCATAGACAAAAAAGTTTGAATTCATATTTAAAAAAGGCCCATTGTTAATAAGAGAAAATATTATGTGTTTGGAATATGATGTTGCAAATTCCCTCTTTTGAGCCTTAATCCACAAAAAAAAAAAAAAAAAAAAAAAAAAATAGATGCAATAGTTTTTTGTATTTTTACTTTCTACTGGCCTAGTTTTGCTAAGGAAAATTCCTATATTCTTCCTAGTTACTCCTATACATTACAAGTCTTTCTTAAAAGACAATATTTCAAAGATTTCCGAAAGTTAGTCGTCGTAAAAAAATGCTTAAAAGAGAAGTTTTTAATCTGTGTTCAATTAGATAAATTAAATAGAAATTCAATAAATATTATTAATAAAATAAGAAATAATTATATTTTGTATCATATAATTCTATACTATATATGTATATGGCAAGAAGGATCCTTGAACAATTTGTAAAATTATTTAATTAATTTCACTATTTCATTTTAGTTAATTTATCGTTTCTACAAAGAACAACGCCCTCTATGTGTTCTTACAGTGAAGAATCTCAATTTTATTTCAAATTTTCATTTTATTGCCATATGAATGTTTAACAATTTCCAGTTTATAATCGTTTGCTAGTAAGATTTTTCTTCCTTAAAAATACATTTAATTACAATAATGTAACCGTACATACATTATAGATATGATACTTAAAATAGGAAAAATTATTAATTTAATATATTGAAATATAAAATATATCGCATGCTTAATAATTGAATTTAATTGGTAAATTATATCTCATGCATATAATAGAAATTCTACACCTGTTATGTTCGCAATAAAGTGCTTAACAAGTTATCGTATTTCTGACAGCACCATGCTGATAATAACTCTCCTTTCTTCATGCATTTTTAGTGTCGATTATTTTAAGTTTATGATGATAAGATCTATGAAAATAAATGCAGCAGAGTTGAATCTGGGCTGCAATCGGCATAATGAGGCAGGTGAAAATTCTCATGCTCGTCCTAGTCGTAAATATAAAGAGAATAATTTGAGATAAAAGGCGAGATAAAGGTGTTAATAGCACTAAATAAAGCAATCTTCCGATTTGTTCGTGAGGATGGCAGAAACAAATTGTTTCTTCAATGAATAAAATATTTTTGAAAGCTGGGAAAATAATTTTTTAATATTATTATTAACTATTATAATTCTACAATTGTTAAAACATAATAATATAGGAAGTGATGATATAATAAAATTCATCGTAATCGTTTGATGTAGAATAAAACGAGTTTTTGGGAGTTGTTTATCTATAAAAAATATTTTGAATGAACCGAAGCAATGAAGGAAGGAATGTAAATGTATATATTATTTAAATTTAATATTTTTTCTAAATTATAATTTTTCTGCAACAAATGACTACAAAAGAACAGCTTGAAGTATTTTCCATTTTATTATAATATTTTCAGTTGCAAAATTTTGTTAAAATTTTTACTCTTTTTTTTATTTTGAATTTTTGAAATTTAAATATAACTTAAGACAGAAGATAAAGATAAGGCTGTTATATAGAACTAAGTGAAAATACCTTCTAATTTGCTTATAATATTAGAAAATAAAAACTTTTCCACAGTGGCTTTAATATTTTTAAAAGCAGATTTTTTTTTTTTTTTTTTTTTTTTTTTTTTTTTGTATTTGTACATATTTATTTTTAGTGCGTGTGACTATAACTCTACAATTGTTAAAATATAATAGTCAATTTATGATATGAGAATTGGTCATATTTGTATATCGAAATAAAATGGGCATTTGAAAGACATTTGTAGATAAAATTATTTTGCATAAACTGAAATGACAAAATAAAGAATGAAAGTGCACGTATTATTTATAATTTAATATACTTTGTTATAAAATTACTTTTTCAACTACTACTAATAAAAAAATATTACAAAATAACGTGTGATTTTTTTTAATACTTCCATTTATATTTATCCGTATTTTTTAATGGAAAATTCTTTTAAATATTTGTTTTTTTATAAGAGTATAATGAAATATAAAATTTTAACTTTTTATATATACATGAACATAATACTTCTAGTTAAAATTACATATATTCATTTTTAATTAAAATTACGTTCCTTATAAAATCTTAAAAAAGAAAAAATTCATAAAGTGATAATGATATAGAAAATATTTATATACATAAAGCAATATATTTTGCTGAAAACAGTCCTTTGAGTATTGGAAAAATGTTAATACATTTCCACTATCAAAACTGATTTAAATTCATTAATAATCCTAATAAAAATTTATGCTTTCATCATATATGAATTTTAATTAAAATAAAATAATTCAAAAATTCATTTAGTTTTCTTTTTAAATTTCAATAAACTTAAATTAAAATATTAATTTTAATTTGTGTCAAAATTTAGTTTTTTAATAAAAAAATATTATACAAAAATTTTATTTTGTAAAATTCGACATTTTATAAATAAAATTTTGGGTCTATTTATTATATACAATAATTGTTAAAAATTTTGAGGTGGTTTGTTTTATTTATATTTTTATAAAGTAATTAAGATACTGGGCATTAATTTAATCCTACTTTAGTTAAAAATTAAGTTTTTAAGTTAATAATCAAAAGGTTTTTTTAGTTATTCTTTTTTTTAAAATATTTAATTTTCTATCTATTAAGGAATTTTTCATGCAAAAAATATTTTTATTTCAATTGATAAAATTCACGAATCAAACTTTGTGATTAATGGGTTATTGCTCTTTAACTAGTGTTTAGGATTTCACGTTTTCGGATAATCCAATTGAATATTAGTATTAAAGGAAAAATATAAGAAAAAGAATAAATTTTTTTAAAAAATTATTACGTTTATTTAATTTTTTATCAGAAATCTTATTACTCTTCTAATAAAGTATGACTTAAATTTAAAATTATATTTTAATAAATATTTAAAAGAGTGCAATCAAGTTGTGATACCTGAGTCTGATATTTTAATAAATTAGATTCCTTTTTCTACAAACACAAGTAATATCTGATTTAATTTAAATATGTTTTTGTGTGTACAAAATAACTTCCAATTATTCTAATTAATAGTCCTTTTTTACCATGTGAGATACGAGTTCATTATAAACATGAATGTTTATATTAATTAGAAATACGATTCTTTGACTAACCCGTAGGGGAATTTCCGTTTCACTGTTGGCAGCAATTATGATCTTCTGAAGAAATCCTTTGGGTGCAGTTAATTAACTGCTTCCGTAGTTCCTGCGCAGGAATGGGGGAAAAAAATCCATGATTTGGTTTTAGCAGTAATTAAACCTAACTGTACGAAATTTCACACAGATTATTGAAACTGCAAAGCTTTAACATTGATGATTGAATTAATATATTTTCAAAATGTACTAAATTAAAAAATGACGTCATAACATTAGAACAAAGAACATTTATCATATGAAAAATCAATCATTTTATATTCATAAAGGATGGGACAGTGACCCCGGCTATCTCGTTTACGTTTATGTATTGTATTTTCCTGTCCTGTCTTTGTCTCATGTCTATTTTGTGATTTTTCATATGTTTTATTTTCATTATTCCTTGTATTTGCCCTGCCACTGGAAATAAAATAATATTCAGAAAGGAAAAAAAAACTAGAAGACTTAAATATCTGGTATTTGATTATCCTATATGAAAATACTAACGAAATACACGGCACTATGTTAACAAAATTTCTTTCTAATAAAGAAATGAAAGCAAAAAAATATCTTATTTTACAGTTTAATTCTGGATCTTTATTGCTGTATATCCAATAAATCGGTTGCTGATGTATCTCAATAGCAACTTTAAAATCCCACATACTGGACCCACATTCTGATACTTACAGTAACTAAGTAAGCACAAGAGACTACAAATCAAATTCATTTTTACGATGCTTCCGATCACTAAAGACAATTTTTTTGGAGTTATTTCCTTCTGAAGATGATGTATTTTGAATTATGTTTCATCTTAAGCCATAAAGGCGAGGCATCGGATAACTGGAGTTGCACCACACAGAAAGCGAGCTTCTTTACGAGGGCACGATTCAACTTTATCTTGTACCATCTGCGGTCGATGTAATAAACGAGATTTTCCGATGCATACTTCAGAAGGTGAGGCTTGATATGGGGGCGTATCAGCTAGATACGTATCTGCTCTTGCTGGGTGTCATAATAATGTCAAACTTAGGGTGTTGGGCGTCGTCATATTGCATCTACTGGAAGTTCATACGAGCACCTCGTTCAGCTAAATCAAAACATATGATCTGTCAAAAACACCATGAATTATGAGCTCTCTTTATGTAATATTCTACTGAAAATCTATGTAAGGAAATTCGGAAATATATAAGGGGAAAATACATTAAGAGGTTTGAATTACATGAGAATAGAGAAAGTTTTAAATGAAATTTTGAGTTCACATATCCATCCCAAAAGCATAAAATTAAAGTGTGATTTCTATATTCACGAACCAATTCTGTATTTGAAATTTTCAGATGTAGATCTATTCTTCCATTAAAACTCATCTTTTAAATCAGGTAGACTGTTATTTTAGAATTATTTTAAACTGGAATATATAGTCTAATAAGAAATTTGCAATTTATTTTTATAAAAGCGATTTAATTCTAGAAAATCTTTGCTCCACGTGTAATTTACCAATAGTAAAAAGACATTTAATTTTTATGTCTAAAATTAAGTATTCAATTGTTTTGTTTACAGTTTTATTAAAACTATAGATTAAAATACTTGGATATTGGATTGTAAAAGAGATGCAGAATGAATTAGCTACTTCATAGAAATTTCATTTATGGAAAATCAAAATTTGACGAAATCACAAAGAAAAAGCACAATTTGCAAAAGTTAATTTGAATAAAGCTTTTTGTAAATGAAATTCAATTTTCCATACATTTGAATAATGAATGAATCATTTTTATGCCATTATAATTCTGTCATTATCTAAGCATATTTAACTTAATCCCTATTGAAATATTTATTTCAAACCCCATATTTTTTCCAATAGTCGGGGTATATCGGGATGTATTGTCTCCTTATACCCAAAGAACCGGCCAGAAACAGCGACCTCTTTGCCGCCGAGGTGTTGTCCCAGGTGCACCACAGAAGGTGGGCCACCATCTCACCCTCACACATGCCATAGAGACCCGTTTATAGGGTAGGCACCAATCACACCACCTCATTCGCACACAAGGAAAGAACAAAGACAGGATAGAGAGAGAGAAAAAGTACATTCATGCCTGAACCAGGATTCGAACCCAGGACCGTAGTCAGGCACTCTGACCACTAGACAAGTTGGCTGGCTTGCAAACCTACATTTATCATTAAAATAAATAACCATATATATATATATATATATATATATATATATATATATATATATATATATATATATATAGATAGAGAGTAAATTTTAGAAGTAGACAGATATTTTCATACTGCAACAAGCCATAAATAAATAAAATAGAGTTTTATCTCTAAAAAACTGCTGATTATTATGAATAATAAATAATTAAAAAATATATGAAAAATTAATGAACTTTGAATTACAAAATATGTAGAAGCAGATTTAATTCTTCCCACAAAATTTCATTATTAAATATCATTATTTAATGTATTTTTAAATTTAAAACTTTCTTCATAAACTCATCTTTACATATATATATCATACTTCATAGATTTTTATTCTTAGTTATATTTCTACGAAAGAAAGTTTATTAATTCTTTAAAAAGAATTCATAGTATTCCGAATTAGGTATAAATTAATTCATTTTTAAATCTATCGAGAAGAAAATGTGCAAATTTTTATTGCTTTTAAATAGATTTTATATATATATGCGTATGTATGTATAATTATTATATTTTTATTAAACTCAAAATAAACAAAGTAAAAAAAAAAATATGGTTTTAAAAGTTCGGGAGTTTGAATCCCACCTTCAGCTTGGATGTTTGTAGTAATTTGGAATCCGCTTTTAACAGGAAGTCCCGGTCTACTCAGACCTCGTGAGCAAAAAATGATCGAGGAACGACAAACAAACCAAAAGTAAAAAAATAAATAAGCGATAATGATTTGCAATGAAACGCTTAAAAGCAATCAAGCTCCTTTAGATTATCTTAATTTTGACTACATTTTAAATTCTCTCTTACGAATTAACTTTCTTAATCAATGATATCCTTTTTTTTTTTTAAATCTATTTACAGAGTCGCCATAGAAAACGCCACGTTACACACCATAAATTTCCAGATGGTAGCATCGCTGTGGGCTTACATTCCGATTCAGAAGATCAAGGACCATGGAATGAGTGGGGTGAAATTAGTGAATGTTCCAGAACTTGTGGTGGAGGAGTGGCCTTTCAAACACGAACATGTTCTACAACATGGTATGTGAAAACAACGTAATATATATATATATATATATATATATTTTATCAAAGCAGTCCTCTCGTTTCAATACATTTAAGATAAGGCTTATTTAGAAAAGGATGTAAACACTTTTAAAAATTATACTTTTTAAACTCTAAAAAGTAATAAACATCATTATTACTTTTTTAAATTGCATTGTGGGATTGTAGAGATAAAGAAGTATCCCCGATACGACAACTTGTTTTCTTTTTCTTAGTAGTTATGCATAGATGAAACTTTAGAAGTGAGAAAAGAATTGCACCATTATTATTCTGTTCTTGAAGAAAAAAAGTGTTCCAGAACTGTGTTTAATCGCTTAAATTAATTATATGACATAAATAAGTTTACGAATAGATCAAATAGGCCTTAATTATGGTTTAAATTAATTACAAACCCTATAATAAAGACCTAGGTGTTCTTCGGTGCAGTGCTCTCCTGACCACATTTTATCTTGTTTGGGGCTTACCAAGCAAGCAAAAAGAGAATCCCCTTCTGGTGCTTGACTTTTTAAGGTTGAATTAACTCGTGGATCTGATCTAGCTTTGCTGATCACGGGGATTGGAAACAACAACACGATAAAGATTTCAAAATGATAATTAGCGCATGTTTTAAATTAGTCAAACACCTACATCCTGATATAAGACATTCTATCCCATACAATTCATTTCATTTCCACCAAGAACAAAAATTCGCAAAACAAACAGAATAAGAATTTTATTTATATAAACGAAAACACAAATTATGCCCAATTCGCTTAGTTAGCAATTTGTTTTAATTTTAAATATACTATGAGATAACGAGCATAATACTTCATTAAAAACCTGATATGATTTCATAAAATTCTAGAATTGAAAACGGAGAATAAATTATTTTTGATTTAAATGATTTCTGTTAATCATTTTCAAGCATCTAGAATGGTTATAATTAATATCATACTTCAAAACAGTGACGAAGTTTCCTATTTCGTTACAAATGGTAGAGAATCATTAGTAATCGAAGAGAGTCATTACTGAGCGAAGAGAACAATACTTAGTATTTAATGCGATCTACTTTTAATTAGCTAATAGTTAAAAATAGACGCAAAATAGCTCTTGCGATTCAGTTGATACTTAAGAAGAGATCCTAGAATTACTCTTATTGATCAACCTAGCAATAGACTGCAGAATTACTTTTTACTCATGGTGGATACAAGATACTTAAACATCCACCCCCGATTAATTTCGTAGATTTATATTAAGTGTTGTAATTTCGTGCCACATATATCGACTTACTTGAGTAGTTCAATATCAAATTGCTAAAATTGTTACTGAAACCAAAGTAGGTAGTAAAGAAAAGTTAAACTAACGATACTGTATTGTTGTTACTCATGACACTTGGACAAGCCAAGCTCGCTAGCAGATAGCTAATGTGAAATTAAGTCAGAAGGGAGCGACTTTCGTTTAATTAAAGTACAAAGAAGGTGAAGGTACGTCTTTGCTGTAAAACTCCACCGATAGATGGCACCACCAGAGGATCCACTTCCTCAATTTTGACTGTGATATGGAAGGGGAGGTAATTTTTTCTGAACCATTATACACATAGTGACTGCTCAACGACTGCTCACAGGATTTTCGATTTCACAGATTTAACGAGCACATATTTTGCATGTACTTGGTGGTTCTTTGGTGGCAATGGGAATCGAACCCCAGTCCTTCCGTTGCCTTAACAACTAGACTACCACGGCCCGGAATGTATAGCAGCGGTGATCTGGTTGGTTAGGGCGTCGTTTTCATTATCGGAAGGAAGTGAGTTCGAGTACCGGCTTAACAGAAGATCCGTCGTGTTCGATAATGGCGGCTACGGCACATTAAAAGTGGGCATGAACGTCATGTCCTCCAAGTGAAATGATACTTCTGGTGGTCTCAAGCCAAGTATTAGGGTTTTTTTCTTTTTCTTAGTTCCTGTTTCAAAATCACGAAAGCTCTACTCGGCTGCTTTTTTTCTCTAACTGGTAGAGCCCAACTCAGAAATAGAGAAGCAAGCGGGTGCTATAGCAACTGCCCCGAAAAGTATTCCCCGATAATTCCATTGAGATATTTTTAGAAGATATTATAATATTATGCAAAAATTACAAACATTTGATTGCAAATATCTCAAACATTTAATTATTTGCAAATATCTCAAACATTTATTAATTTGAGTATAGATTATTGTACACTGCTGGTCACCGTAAATCCCACACCCTGAAGTAAGCGTGCAAATAGATGAAATTTACAACATGCATTTGCGGAGGTGTTGTTTTTGTCTTGTGCCTGATATGCTGGCAATATGGGGTGCGCTGCTCCACTTTTCAGCTGAACCATATTTTGGTGTGGAGCTCGACTTCCTTAGTACACACCTGCTATACGTACCCGTTTATGGGATAGGCAACCATTCACAACTCATTCATACACAGAAAGGACAAAGACAGGATAGACAGAAGAAGATAGTACACTCATGCCTGAACTGGTATTCGAACCCAAGACTTCCCTATCTGCACTCAGGCTCTCAGACCACTGGGTATGGTGGGCGTCATTAGTGGAGGTGAGATATGCAAATGATTAGAATTTTAGTTCAGACGCACATAACACCCCGAAACGTATTCCCAAGTACTATTATTTAGTTCAGACGCACATAACACCCCGAAACGTATTCCCAAGTACTATTATTTAGTTCAGACGCACATAACACCCCGAAACGTATTCCCAAGTACTATTATTTAGTTCAGACGCACATAACACCCACCTGCTGTGCCAATTCAAATCACTATTTAAGGCTTAAAAATTTCAACAATTTCAAGTTCAACAATTGTATTCCTTAGGGTTTAAGAAACCCCCATCAATTATGGTTAAAATATCAGAAACCAATCAAAACGCCTAACTCAGCCCGGCCTTGTTGTGTGTAACCCAGTGCGTTATTGAAAAAAAAATTCAAAAATTTAAAATTCATTTTACTTGGATTTTTCCCTTAGCAAATTATTGAAAAATTCGAATAATTTCTTGATGAGGATTTGAACATCTTATCCACTATTGATTTACTTCATCATATTACTATTACCTTGAGCCATGAGAGCCTAGTAGTTAAAGCATCTGCTTTCCGTCTAGAAGGACGGTGTTTGATTCCCACTGCCACCAAAAATCCACCGACTACATGCGGTATATGTGCTCGTTAAATCTGTGGAATCAGAAGTCCTGTGATCGCTCGTTGAGCAGTTACCATGGGTGTAATGTTCAGGAGAAAATTTCTTCCTCCTTCAGATCAATGTCAAAATTGAGGGAGTGGATCCTCTAATGGTGCCATCTATCGGAGGAATCAAAATTGAGGATGCTATCAATTTTGACATTGATCAGAAGGGGTAAGAATTTTTCTCCAAAATGACTTATAAAAGAATAAAAGTATAATTATAATCGTTAATTTTCATAATTTTTCAATCGCGTAACATGCTTTTATATGGTTGCATATTTATATTTTTGTTTTCATTTATTTAAAAAAATTTAAAATTAGTGGAACTTAAATGTAATGTTTTTAATTTTTTTTTAAATAACAGCATGGAAATTGTGTAGAAAATGATAGTTCTTGCTGTCATGTGCAGCAGTCAAATGTAAGACTTCGTAAGCCAAATTCAGAATTTCTTTTTGAATAGCTGATTTTTCTTTCAAGATCAGGGGGAAAAACTGCTGTAGATAATTATATATATTTTTTAATCTAAAGAAATATATATATATATATTTATATAATTGACACTGCTTTGTTCTCTCGTACTAGATTGTGTTTATACTGGTGTTTCTTTAAGGTTGGTGCCACTGCCCTGTTCGTTGAAATGCATGTTTTCATAAAAATGTATATTATTTTGGCAATTACTCAGCTGTCTCCTCGTTTTAAATCCGGTTTACACAGATGTTTTTCTCAAGATTCCTCTTCCTGTTTATTAAAACACTAATTTTCATAAAAATTTATGTTATGTACATTATTGATTTAGCTTTATTGCTAGGTTGTATAATACGGATATTTTTTTAAAGTTGTCGCCACTCTGTGCGTGATTAACTAATATCCGTGTTTTCTTAAAAATGTATGTCATTTACAATATTGATTTAGATTTACTATACACAACGGTTATTTGATTGTCATTTTTAAAATGTCTGCATTCTTTTGAAGAATAAAAAAAATGATAATGAATATTGACCGAGTAGGAATAGTATTGATTTTTAATTATTTTACAAATTTGTTTTGTAATATGTAATATTTGTAAAATTTATCAAATTGGTTTTTCTAGTTATAAGTTTTGTAATATTTTCTTTAGTTTGTGTGTATACAATGAAATATTCAAAATTTCGATATTTAAAATCGAAAGTAACGTGAAGTGCTATGTTTGAAATTTGAATGTGATATAGGGATTATCGTGTGAACTCCCATTGCTTAGGTTGGTAAGATACAGATGATATGTAAGAATAGTGTTAAAATAGGAAACAGCGTCAAATCTATATCGCTTCATATGATTTTACCCTTTCCTCTCTTCCACCCGTTTTATAAAAAAAATATTTCTTTATCATTGGCTGCAGTTTCCTATGTTTAATTTTATATATTACATGAAAAATATTAATAAAGAACTGAAGAAATGAAATTATTCTATTAAGATTTCATTTTATGTTATAAATATGTGAGCTATGTAAGAGTTATACATTTTCTTCGTTTTTTTATTCATATTTTATATAATAAAAGGAATAAACAACAGTAGAATTAATAATTATACTACTGTTGTTTATTCCTTTTATTATCTTTTATTTTATTATCAGTATATAACTTAAGTATTATTAAATATTATAGATTTTAAAATTACTTAAGTAATTTTAACTAAATAATTGCGAAAACTAAATAAGGCACATGTGCCGTATAATCCAGGATTCCAAATTCTGAATTTTTTTGGCGACGAAGAAATGTTGGCAAGATCACGTACCATGACGTGCGTGATGACGTAAATACTAAAGTTAAAAAAATATAATTCTATGCATAATTCTTGTAGGTCTCCAAATGTATGACGTAATAAAAACGAGGTTGCTAGATACATAAGAAAAATCAGCCAAAATAAATCGTCCAACTCAAAGTTTGGCATCCTGGATTATACGACACATGTGCCCTAAATAATATTTAATAAACATATATTTAATAAATTGAACACATTATGAAATCATTCAATATATGTAATAAAGTGCATAAATGTATAATATTAAGTGAAATCAACATAAAAGTAAAAAATATCAAGATATTCATGTAAAATAACAACAAACTGAAATTTGTTTATTTTTTATTTACATGAATAACCCCTGCTATAATCCTTAGTACATTATAAAATAGTTCAAAGGAAATCATTTGTTTTTTAGTTTATTAGTTGATCATTTTAGTTTGAACTACTTTTTCATATATGCTATGAAGTTTTAAGCATTATATTCTTATAATAACTATTCATTTCAAGGCAAAACGGGACTGAATCATGTAAAGGAGCAAGTAAAAGATATTTATCATGCAACATTCAAGTAAGTAAATGTCATAATATTTTTATTTCTTAGAAATAAAAAAAAAACAAAATTTTTCAAAATAAGTAATTTTTAAAATGTTAAGTTTTTTTTTCTTAAGTTATTATAAGTTTTTTTTTCTAAAAAATAATTATTAATATTTTATTATTCAACTTAGAAACATGATAACTATTATTTCAAGTTTTAAAATTTTTAAGTGATATTCTTTCTCTGTGCCAGATTAACTCTGCCAGATATTCAACTCAAATGGGCACAGGTGTCGTATAATCCATGATTTCAAATTCTGAATTTTTTTGGCGATGAAAAAAATGTTACCAAGATGACGTATCGTGACGAACGCGATGGCGTGAATACTAGGGTTACCAAAATAGAATTTTCTGCATAATTCTTATAGGTCTGCATATGTATGACGTAATAAAAACGAGGTTGCCAAATATATAAGAAAATCCGCCAAAAGATTGCCAATTTCAGAATTTAGCATCATAGATTATGCGGTACCTGCGCCCTCAAATGCTTTTCCATTTAATTTTTTAATAGCATAGTTAATTTTCTTCCAGTTTAGTTTCAGTATACATTATCTCAGTGCCGTTCATCTTTCAATATTTTTAATTCATATGAAACATGAAAAGCATAAGATTTCATTTTTATACTTGTATTAAAAAAAAGTGATTTATTTAGTACTGAATTTAAAAACTCTGAAAGACTAGCTATTCAATTGTTATTTTCTTTATTGATTAGGATTGTCCAGAGGGTTCTCGCGATTTTCGTGCAGAGCAGTGTTCTAAATTTGATTCCATACCATTTGGTGGAAAATATTTTACTTGGATTCCTTACAAAAAAGGTATTTGTTTTTGTTTTAAAATTGATATTTTGATAATGTGGTCTTTAATATGTATTATTTTGATAATGTGGTCTTTAATATGTATTATTTTGATAATGTGGTCTTTAATATGTAATATTTTGATAATGTGGTCTTTAATATGTAATATTTTGATAATGTGGTCTTTAATTTGATATATGATCCTATATAATCTTATGTCATATTATAATTATGTTATAATGCAGTTTAAGATCATATTATTGTGTAAATGATATATAATCTTATATCATTTATGTAATAATATGATCTTAAACCGCATTATATATATTAAATAGGATATTACCGTATTCAATACCATATAATCCGCAGCGGCGTATTATCTGTAAACCCCTTTATTCGAGAAAAAAAAAAAAAAAAAAAAAAAAAAAAAGAATTGTATAATCCGCGGCAATTTTTCCGAACAGTCGAAAATTTATACTACCAATAATTTGGTGCCAAATAATATAAAAACTATATTCATTATAATTAAAAATGTAATGAATTCTACAGAAAAAAAAAAATTCATAATGATAAAGGTCTGTTCGAATCCATCTTAACGCTAAGTGCGATTAAATGAGATGAAAGCACGATATCGATTAATTTCCGAGAAGATTCTAGTAAAACTTATCGATTTTTAGATTTTAATAACTTTTTAAACGAGGTTAGACATATTTTAAAAATAAACTATACTTGTTTCGTTAATAGTTAAATGAAAGAAATGGAATACTTTCTAGCTGCGAATGGAATATGTTTTTCCTTTAGTACCGTGCCTAATTTGTTTTTCACCTAACATTACACGCTTACCGACACATTTCTTTCATTTGCCATTCCTATAGTTTTCAATTTAAAATTTACTCTGTAAATTAATAATTTTCTCTTCCCTATGACAATAGATGAATTTGAATGTTTTCAGAAAGAAAGAGTTCATGTCAAGACCGAATGCGAAATGACGTTAACGAATTGCAACTTTAATAACCGTTCAGAAGAATGAATTCGTTTCTGAGCGTAATTGGCCAATGCTGCTTATTGTTAAAATAACCAGTTCGGTCCCAAACCCCCTAAAATAAACCCAAACAACTTAAATTAGAATTAAAATTAATTAACTATCTAGTTAATTTTAAACTGTAATGTTTTATTTCAAATTTCTTAACTGCAACAATTATTCATGTTCGTTTCATTTATTATCCTCTATCCCATTACCAAATAATTAGACTGACATGAATGATAGAAAAATAAGTTAATTAAAATTAAATTGGAGGTGCCTGCCCCTGGTACAGGAACTCCATCTTAAAGGCAAAACCCCTAGTCCTTATTGTTAAAATAAGTCAACTTGATGTTGCCGCCATCTATTATTTATTCTATGAAACACACACAAAAGGCATTTCTTCCAAAACTTTATTGTAAACTTTTCTGCTGAAAAATATTTTTTTGTCAGATTATACGCGGTGGCATACACCGAAATTCGGAACTTTTTTAACACATAATCCGCGGATTGCATTCAGGAAAATACGGTACTACTAATAATAAAATTAATCATATTATTCTTATTTGGAGGTTATTTTTTTAATAATTACATAAGTGATTATTTCATTGTTATTTGATTTGTTTTCTTCATTTTAATTTCATACTTTATTTAAATCTATTTATTGTTTTATTTGAATCGTTTTCATTTTTCATACAAAAGTTATGTTAGTTGCTTAGTAATTAAAATACAAATTGCATTTTAATTTGTGTTGAGAAAGCCAATGGAACTTTATTTTTTATAAAGAAAATAATGGAAATTATAAGGATTCATAATTATGAAGATATATTGGCTATAGAAATGCATTATAGTAAAAATAGAAATTAGGGAAATAAATTATGGTAAAAATTAAATGACCAAATTTAAAATTCCATGAAATATGTTAAATAGAGATGATAATTTAAAGGGTATAAACTTTTCAATAAAATAATCGAATTTACATTTTATTTTTCCATAATATATGAATTTAAAGGATATTAATTATGCTTATTTATTTATCTTTTTTTATTGAATAAATTGCATTTTGAAATTAAATTTATATTGATACTGTCATTATAGGCACATGATATAAATATGTTAAATTTTTTTACTCTTCGTTTTTGGAAAAACTATTTTAAATCTATAGGAATATCACTTATAAAATAAAAAATGGATTATTTATAAAAAACAAAAAATTTAATTTGCTGTTAGAAAATTTAAATTCATGATGAATGTTATTTTAATATTCAGTAGTAATTAATCAAATACTGTTATATGTTCTAAAATTACAAAACAAAGTTTTGTAGGAAATAAGTTTAAAATTAAGTTCTGTATATTATTATTATTATTTTGCAGTAAGTACTTATGTTGATATAAAAATGTACTGAAGTAAACTTCTCTATTTTGACAGGTTACAATGAATGTGAACTCAATTGTATGCCAAAAGGAGGAGATAAATTTTATTATCGACATTCTCAAGCTGTTGTTGATGGTACAAGATGTAGAGAGGATTCCCTGGATATATGTGTTCAAGGAATTTGTATGGTAAATTATTATTCCATTTCCGTTTTAGATATTTTTATAAACAATAGAATAATATAATTTAGAGAAAATGTGTGTCATATAATTAATAAGAATCTTTTTTTTATTGATATATTTTTGAGTTTTGTGAAAAATTTATTCTTACTTTGAGTAATAGATTTTAGATAAAAATTTTTTTTACAAATTTTATGTAACACTTTTTCAAATTTGAAAAATGTGACAAAATTGTCCTTTGAAATAAAAATTATGCTTAAATTAAGAGCTTTAGCTTATGAACTTAGTAGACTATTGTATACAAACTTCAGAAATGAAAGACATTATATTTTGAAAATTTTAATTTCAATGACTAAAGAGGCTTAAATATATCGATTGAAAATTTTTTGTTCCCTACTTATATCATTATAGTAATCTTATTGTAGATGCTTTTAATGACATATATCTTAAAATATACCCTTAGTGTCCATAATATAAAATTTAGAAACGATTATTAAGCAAAAGCCCAATTTTTGTGGAAACAAAAATCATAAGATAATTTAATAGTGTATTAAATATATATTGCTGTATAAAATAATTTACATTAAGAATATTTATGAATATTGATTTTTCCCATTTAGTAGCTTCAATATGTAATAAAAATATTTAATACTTTTATTTTACGAAGTATCAAGACAACTTGAATATTAAATTATATAAAACAATTTATGTTACCTTTCAAAATTCTACCACTTTAACTTTAAGAGCTCTTGTGTTTAATTTTTGATATTAAATTCTGAAAGAAAACTAAAAGGATAATTTGAATTTAATTTGAGGATTTAATGTCAAATTAAAATGATATGAATAAATAAAAAGATTAATGAAAACATAAGGTAATATTGCCTAAATATAAGTTGGAACTTGGTTGTCTTAAGCAAAATGCATTTGGCATGTCAAGTAAAAAAAAAAAAAAAAAAAAAAAAAAAATTATAACATTTAATATTTACATAATTTACAATTTTTTCTATAAATAAAATTTAAAGTGTTAATATGATCATAAATAATTGCATTGTTTATTCATAATGTATCCACAATAACTATTTTCCACTTATTGAAAGTAACATAATTAAAAAGGTGGGACAATTTAAAGTGATCAGATACAATGATAATCTACATTATCATTTTAAAATATCAATTTTAATTTATTTACTTCATATTAATGGCGAAATTTATCTTATGCAGAATATCTAAAATGTAATAAAACAGAATACCTAAAATTCTAAAAAAAGGTACCTAAATTTAAAAGGTAAAAAATATAAAATGCTTAAAAAATATATTTAGAGCTTACAATCTATCTTTTCCAAGGTAATTATTTAATATTCTATAGTATTTATATATATTAAAGATATTTTATAATTGAATGGAATAGAAAATGTGATTGGATATTTTACTTTTAAGTTGTAAAACTTATATGGGAACTTTGCTTTAAAATTTTGTTAAAAATATTATAGCAAATTTTTTGATCAATCCTTTTCTTTATCAACTAATTCATACATTATCTTCCAATACATTTTATGCTTAAAATAGGCTGTTGGATGTGACATGATGCTTGGTTCTGAGATAAAGGAAGATAAATGTCAAGAATGTGGTGGAGATGGTACAAATTGTAAAACAGTTGAAGGGATTTTTGATCAAACAAATCTGCAAGTAGGTAAGTTTATAAAATATTGTTTTAAAATTTCAAAGCATGCAAAATGAGTATTTTTCAATTATAACATTATGAGTTACTTTACTTTTACAATAAATATAAACTCTTAATAATGGTTTAAATCAATATGTATTGTATGTTTAAGAATTTACAAATATTAACAATATTCATATTTCAATATATATGTTACATGAAAACAATTCATGTAAAATCATTAAAAAAAGATCAGAAATTCATTTCGTCTGTAAAATTGCTGCCCATTTAAAAAATTATTTTTGTAAACAATTAAAATATTGCAGAAAAATAATAAAAATTAAAAAAAAAAGAATGCTAAATATTATTTTTCTGGAACTAGGTAAAATACATATATATTTATCCTCTTTTATTCATTGAAATATATCTATTTTTTTTTCTAATTCACTGTTTTCAGTGTATGCTGTTAAATCATTGTTTTCATGTGGTAGTCTTTTTTGCTTCTTTTTTGACAAAAACACAGCATATAAATTTGACAAAATATAATTTACATTATTGCTATATTATGAGCTAAGTGGTTTCAGTATATTTTATCACTTTATTGGAACTGTAACAGAGATAACTGTCTAGATTTAAATTTCCAGTGTCTTATCTCTATTGTTATATATATCGGAAATTATATGATTTTCAATCTTTGGAATTACTGGAAATTTTATTGCCAGCATCAAAAATGTTTTGGTTAAAAGAAATTCATAGATACCTTCAATTTTCATGATGAATTACAAGGAGCTAAAAATCTTCCAAATATCTTAAATAATTATTTTCCTGTTTTATTGAAATTGCATTTGAATTTGTACCCCTTGAATTCATCAAGATTTGAATATAATGTTTAAAATGAAATGATCATTATTCTGATTAAAATTGTTGTTAATTGCTATTGTATACAAGTTCTCTTAATACTGCCTACCTCTGAATAATATCTTTTAGATACAAATATTGTTCAACTGGAAATTATAAACTACGTAATTTATAGCAATCTACTTTTACTATATCAATTTTAACAGTTTGAAAACTGCAAATATATGAATCATTAAAATTATGACATCTAAGAAAAAAATGCTCAATTAAAGTTTTCCTACTTCGCTTTTTGTGATAATTAATGACATTATAAAAAATAATGAACAATAAGTTGATAAATATTTGTTAGGGCTCTTAAACCAAAGAGTCTGCAGGGCTTTATGACAACATATCTGCATTTTTATTCTACAACATAGTGAAATAAATCAAGAAAAAATAGTGAATAAAATACTAGCTCGCCTTTAAAAGAAATTTTAAATAAACTGATGTTTACTCTTAAAGGATTTTTCAGTTATGTTGTTATTATTTATTAACACAATTTAAATATAAAGTAATTTCAAAACACATCCTAACAATCCTAACTAACATATCCTAACAAATAAATATTAACTGTTATAAACTATTTCTTAAACATTAATAACTAGATTTAATATTTTAGAGTGAAATAAAATTCTCAATGTGTAATTATGAATTTACAGCATTATCATCAGTGTTAGTCAGATGTTAGATATACTTAATATGAGCTTTATAAAAAAAAAAATCTTAACATACAAATGTATATAAATGTATGTAATTAAATAGTATATAAATGTATGTATCTCCAAACTTATGTTTGAATTTTTATTTCCATAATTAACATATTTTTATCTATGGTAAATTTACATTTTTTTAATGATATGCTATTGAATATTTTGCAAACATTGTCTCATTTATTTTCAGGTTACAATGACATAATACTAATCCCTGCTGGTGCTACCACAATTAAAATTAATGAACTGGAACCAACCAACAATTATCTTGGTAAATATTGTAACTATTTTACTTTATATTTTGAAAATATTGATAGTAATTAATTGTTTTATTTATTACTTTTGATGGTTATTTCAGCTGTGAGGAATTCATCTGGCCATTACTACTTAAATGGAAATTGGCAAATTGAGTTTCCTAGGAAATTAAAATTTGCTGGTACTTACTTTTACTATGAAAGGATACCTCAAGGATATGTTGGAAAAGAATATATTCATGCCCCAGGACCAATTACAGAACCTATATTCATATCAGTAAGTATATTTTCAGTAATTTGTTTTTTATTCACTATTTTTTTACTTAAGATTTGAAAATTATTTCTTAAGTGTTTGATAAGTAATTAGTGTTTCCTAAAGTAGTTTTTTTATTTTTTTATAGCAATAGTCAAAAAATCAATTTGTGCTGATTAAAATTGCTTAATTTTATTTAACCTTAATTCTTATTATATATAAATACCAAATAAATATTATACAAATTAATATATTTTTAAAATTTAGATTAAATGATAGTAAATTTCTTTAAATATTTAAAAGCATGCTTATTCCATATTTTAGATATCTGAAATATTTTCTGCAAGGAAATCTTTGTAAACTTATGTGTTTTCTTATTAATTCTTTTCATTACAGCTTTTGTACCAACAAAAGAATTTAGGTGTTAGATATGAATATTCAGTTCCACTTGGGGTCAGTAATACTCAACCTGATAACTATGTGTGGGTTTATACAAATTTTGGTTCTTGTAGTCAGTCTTGTGGTGGAGGTAAATAATTTTTATTATTTTTTTTATTATATTTTTATCTGTAATAACAAAATTAATAATTTTTGAAGTAGTTTGTTCTTTTTTTCCAGAATAGATTTTAGCATTCACAAAATGTATAGATTTTTCAATAATTTTTAAGAATTCAATTTGAATATCATTGAAATATTATTGAAAGTATATAAGTTTTAAAGTAAATTTTAGAAAATGCATATAAATTGAAAGCCACTGTTGTTTTCAAAAACTAATATGAAATCTTGTACATTATAATGTAATTTTATAGACTGTTAGATTAATAATTACTTTCTATAATATAATATTTACTATAATATTATAATTGAGTGTGTTAAATGTTGTTATTCTTTTGTAAAAGAAAAGCTTACTTTAATCCCAGATTAATGGAACTGAAAACAAAGAAATTTTTGAAAGAATTAAATTTAATGTAACATTTCAATGGTATTATGAATATATCAGCAAATTCAATACCTTACTAGAAAAAAAAATTAATTACATTGTAATTTTGTTTTTAGTTTTGTATTTTTTAATTTTTTTTAATTTCAATTTAAACTTGAATTTAAACTTATTTGTTCAGATATTATAATTAAATATTAAATCTTTCTCATTTTGCCTGTATAAATTATTTTAAAAATGGATTTAAAACCACAAGTAACAGTTTAGTAAAAATGGAATTAATCATTTAGCAATTATATAGTTTTTAAAAAAATAATCATAAAAGTGCCTATTTTTTATTCAAGAAAATTTGAATAGTGCTGACATCTAGTATAAAATATCTTCAACTATATTAAAAGTAGTGTACTACTGCCATCTGTTGTGTGAAATAAAATAATTTTTTTTACAGCCATGTGTGTGTGTGGGGGGGGGGGAAGCAGTTTGTTACAGTATTGTTTGTGCATTACTTTTGAACACTCTAACTGAGAAATATCACTGCATAAGAAATAAAGGGCGAAAGCTCATTTTGTGATTTTTACGGGAATGATGAGAAAGGGGTTAATTTAAATTTGTTATTAAAAACTTCATTAGTATTTTAATAATAAAGCCTGTCATTTTAGGGTTGCAAACAAGACGTGTTAATTGTGCAACCTCCAGTTCATATGAAGTTGTTGCAGATTACTTATGTGATAGTTCAACTAAACCACCTGTTAATCAGACTTGTAATACTCAACCATGCCCTGCTCAGTAAGTAACTGCTTATTTTTTAAAGTTTTTTTTTTTTTTTTTTTTTTTGCATTTTTAGTTCTTAGAAATGTTGTTTACTTAAATAAAATATGACAAATCTATGAATAAAATTGATACTTATTTCCAAAAAACAAACATTGTTTTTAAGTGAATATTTTATTTTAAACTACATTGTTAAAAATCATTTTCAATTATTTATTTGCTTATGAAAATAATTTCCTTTTAAAATAATTTAAGTTATAAAAAACTTGAACTAGTTTAATGATTTTTCTTAAAAATATAACTATATAAGTATTTGCTTTCTTTAAGTCAATCCACAAAAATTCGAAATCTTTTATTAAATTGTTTGATTATTTTATGTAATTTTTTAAAATATATCTTATCTTGGAAATATAGATATTGAAATTTAGCTGTTTATAGTATATTGATAGTTTAAGCTGATTTTTAAATTCTGATTTGTATAAAAATAATCATTAAGTTAATACTTCACTAGTGTTATGTTAAAATAAATATAGTTGATTATGCTAATTCCAATTATTTTTTTTATCATATTTTGAATGTTATTGCAATTTTTATATCATATTTTTATGTGAGTGAGACATGACTTTTACATTTAATGTGCAGCAATTTATGTATATAAATGTATGCATATATTTATATATGTCTAAAAGTGACAAGATAATTAATTTGATAATGGAAAAATATTTTTAAGTTAAACAAAAAAATCATTAAAAATTATTGAAAAATAATTTATGTTTTTTTTTATTTATAGCAATATTTTCATCATTTCTTTTTGAATAAAAATTTCTCTTGCAAAATTTTTTGATTTTATTAAATGAACATAATTTAGTTGGCAGGTTTCAAATTGGGATGAATGCTCTAGATCTTGTGGTGGGGGTGTACAATATAGACAAGTTCATTGTCAGAGAGAAGCTCATGATGGCATGGCTATTGTAGTCCAAGAAAGTGAATGTGTGGCAAAAGAAGGAGAAAAACCTTTATATGCAAGAGCATGTAATGATAATCCATGCCCTACTTGGAAAATAGGAGAATGGTCATCGGTAAGTTTTGTTCTCATTATATGAATAACTCTCATTTAAAATAAATTTGTAGAAATGATTATTAATCAAATTTAATCTATTTAAAAAGTAAAAAGAATTATGTATTAAAACTTTTTTGTCATAATTGTATGTTAAATATGAGGATTCCACGTTATCAAATTTTAATTGGCTGTTTGTGACATTATATATTAATTTTATTAATTAATTTGATTAAAATCACAATATTTATAGCATAAGACAGTGTTGTCATTTTTTTAAAGGAATTTTCATTTTTAATGAAAGAAAATTTTTAATTGTTCAAGTGAAATTGTATAACACATTGATTTCATCTATTTTTATTATTTCTTTATTCCTAGTGTGACAAGATATGTGGTGAAGGACATCAACAACGGGAAATTTCTTGTGTCATGAAAATTGGGGAGCTAGAAAAAATTATTGATTCTGAGTTTTGTGGAATTGATAGACCAAATTCTGAGAGACAATGTATCCTAAGGTCTTGCGAGGAAACTGAATGGATTGTGTCTGAGTGGAGTGGTGTAGGTTTCTTCCTGAAGAATTTGCTGAAATTAATATTTTAATTTTACCCATACAGATTATTATCTACAGAGATCTTGTAAAATGCATTTATCTTAGTTTTTGTAATGTTATTCTTAAATTTGTTGTATTTTAAAGTAAAAATTTCTATTTTCTTTGTTTTTTTTAGTTCTTTTTAAAATAATAATTAGAATACTTATTATTATTTTTTTTTGTTTAAATGTACCCCTTGTTATTTTATCTTTCTTTCTGAATTTTTTTATAAGTATTGGTGTTAATTTCGGATTAATAAAATTACTCTTATTTTTCTTAAAATTATAAAATTTAATTTTGCTGTTCTTGGTTTTAGTCAATTTTTCAAGTACACTTTTATATATAACTTAAAAATGTGCCTTCATATATAAAAATAATGAATATTTGCATTTTCATATTTATATTTTTTAAATATTTCTAATTTTGTTGGAATTAACTTCTATTATTCCTTTATTTTTATATAATTACTTTAAATAGATTATTTTTTTTATATCTTTATCGTACTAGAGGGACTATGTGACATTATTCATAGTATGTTCAAAACTATTTTATTCAGAATACTGTGTAAACAATAAGCAGTTTGAAAACTGAAACCTCATTTAATTTAATGACATTAATATTGTTTAATATTTTATAGTGTGAAGGAGTTTGTGGTTTGAGTATGGAGTCTCGAGAAGCATTTTGTGCCAGTCAAGATGGAAAGATGCATGATGATGAGATGTGTTCAAGCAAAATAAAACCGGAATTAAAACGATCATGTCCTAATCAGTTAAATTGTGAGCATATGTGGCATGCATCTGAATGGAGTGAAGTAATTTTTTTGTTTATTTTAAATGCTGATTTTTAACTTAGTATGGAATTGATCTAAATTATATATTTTATTCTACTGAATAAAAAGAATTATTTTCTCTCAGTGAAATTCTTAATGATAACTGAAAGGTATTTTTCTGAAATGTTTTTTTTTTTTAACATTCTGTGTTAGATTTTGAAATATTAGTTCCTTGAATACTTTCTTAAAATAACTGTTGACAGTGGTCATGCAAGACAATTTTATTTCAAAACTTCTAATGATGAGCAAATTCTACTTTTTGTAAAATTCATTTAGAATTATTTTTTATTAATATATATTAATTTAATAATTAATGAAAACTATTTTTCCATAATATTTACAAATAAACATTTAAAAAAATTAAGGAAAATCATAAATCAATTTAAAAGTGATCATTAGATTTATTGTTATTCTTAAAATCGAAGTTATTACATTAAAAGTAAAGATTATGCAAAGTAAAGTCAATAAAAAATTAATAAATTATTTTTCAGTTCCTTTATAATATGAGAATATATGAATACATAATTTACTTTTATTTGACTGAAAATCCATTATTTTTTATATAATATATATCTCAAAAGACACAACTCTTCCACTGGAGCATTTGATGTTAATTAAAATCATTCAAGTTGAATACTTACATCAATTAGTGTGGGTGATTTTTTTTAATATTTCATATGACATAAAAATTGAATTATATGAGCCATTTTGCATAATTGCTTCTTTACTATTGCATTTCACAGTATCATAGTTAGTATGACTTAACACTTTTGTTTCAATGAATTTACATGTATCATTATTTTTTCTTTCTTAAGAAAACATATTCCTTTCAACTAGCATATTGTTTATATCATTTAATGGTCTAGCTTTTTAATTTGATTGTATTATTAACCATTCATGTAAAAGTTTTAGTTTCATTTATCATTTTTTTTTTCATTTTCTTTCCATAATAAGAAGAGGTGATTAACAGAAAAAAATTAAAGGACACAGAAAAATTAAAAAAGGACTTTAATTATAAAAATTCCTTTTTGAAGGGGAAAATGATCCCATCACACAATTAAATCTATGGTTATCTTATTGAACATGTAGTAATTTCATTATTTGATTATATCATATAAGTACATTTTTTTAACAGTAGCCAATTGATAGATTTGAATGATTTATAATAGTAAAATAATTTTCTATATAAAGTAGTGTGCTTCTTTGAACTATGTTACAGTTGTGCATCACATTATAAACTTTCAATTTTCAAAAATATTTTATCTATTTTTTATCTCTTTTTAAATATATTTACCCAGTGATTTTAATGAATTTTAAAAGTTCCAAAGATTACAGACTTATTGGAATTATATGAAATTGTAATATTATAAAATTTTACCTAAACATTATTAAAGCAATGAAATTTTAATTTGATTAATTTGAATTAAAAGAAAAACTTTCATTTATCAACTAATTTCTTTAACATGATCCCGAAGAAATGCTCTTTGATTGTGAAAACTTTTAGTAGAACAGTAAGTACAATTCAACTGGTCTAAGATTCTGAATTTTAGTTACTATATTTTTTTTCAATAAGCTAAACTCTGTTGCTCCATGGTATCAGAAATAACATCACTCTATTTTTTTATTTTGCAATTTTATTTACTTTAATAATTATAAGTTTTAAAATTATTACTGTTTACAAAATCCTTAAAAATGTTACAAATTATTCAGTAGGTAAATATGCTATATTAAAAAAATGCTTAAGCTTTTTTTTTTTTACAAAAATTTATTAGTTAGTATTTCAGTTTATTAATTTGCATTTTTTCTTAGTGTTCTGCAAAATGTGGGAGGGGTATGAAATCTAGAACTGTGTTTTGTGGATCATGGAAAGATGGAGAAATACGAAAAGTATCGGATAATTTATGTAATGAAACCAAAAAAATGAAAGCAAATGAGGAATGCTTTGGAAAAAAATGTCAAGGGGCTTGGTTTACAGGCCCATGGACTCGGGTAATTTTTCATATCTCATTTGTAAGAAATAAATATATATTATGTGAAATTTGCATTTTTTGTATTATATATATAATCAACAAAATGCTCAGTTTATTTTATTTTATCATATTTATATGCATCAATCTGTTAATGTAATCTTTCAATGGGGATTCTTCTATTTATATGATTTGATAGTTATTTATCATTTAAAAATATTTGGTGGGGATATTTGTTTCTAGTCTACATTTTATATAAAAAAAGAAGAGACAAAAGGACATAGATTATTGTAATTTATATTTAGTTTCAAACTGTAAAATTTGACCATTTATTAAACTAAATTTCATGAGTTATTATCTTACTAAAATTCGTATGTTTCAAAATTGTGTTACATTTGAATACAAACATTTTATTACACATTATTATTATGAAAGTTAAAGGCAATCAAGCAAAAATGTCCAATCATTATTCAGTTTTAAATATTTATATTCATGCTAAAAATAAAAAGCCTTGTTAATCATCAGCTGTGATCATTGGAATATCATTATATATTATTACGCTAGTGTTTTTAAATATTATATATTTAAAAAAAAGACATTCACCCTACCGCATTTACAAAAGTTTTTTTTTTTTTTTTTTTTTTTTTTTTTTTTTTTTTAACGATTATCGATACTAATAATGTTTATTTAAATCTAATCTAAAATCTTTAAGCAAATATTAAAATTTGCATGTTGATATATCTCTTAGTATAATAGAATTTCTTAAAAAAAACAAACATTTATATGAGTTTTTAAAAGGAAGAAAAGGGTTTTTAACTGGTTACTGACTTAAAGAGTGAGAAGCATTCATTAAATGTTATTTTTGTTAGATATACCTGCTCAAGCTAGAAGGTATTGGTATCATATCTTAGATGTATAAAAATTATTTTATAAAACTCTTCAGGTTTAAAATTACAGAAAATACACTTGTGAAATAGATGGATTATTGTGATAAAATAATAGTCATAATATTATATGAAAAAAATTATTTCCCCTGGATCAGAAATTATGTTAACGGTGTCAGTTTTTTCAATTGAAAAATAGAGTTTTTCTATTATTATTAATGAAGTAGAATTATAGAAAATTAACATAAATTTTTAATAAGATTTGCTTATGAAATCTTTTTTTTTACTCGACTATTTTGAAAACTCACGATAATTATGAATGTATTTTTAATGAATATTGTTTAAACTTTTTATTTCATATCATGATATGCAAGGTAATGCTGTAAAAAACCACATAAAATTAAAATTACCATTAATTTTGTAAATCTATGAATTAAAAATGTTTTGGTATTTCTTATTATTAAATAACCAATAAAACATGTCTTTTTACTTAAAATGTATAGTTTTTCTTATTAAAAAATTTAAAAAGAACATAATTCTAATGAATACTTTAAGTCAATGGAAGTAAGTTATACATAAAAGCTGTTATTTTTCATTTATTTTCTGAAATCATAAAATAAAACATGAAAAAAATCAGATTTTGTGAAAAATCAAAGAATTTTGTCTCGCAGTTTTTTTGTAAATACATTAAATTCTATTTGCTATAAATCTAAGCTAAATACTTAATCAAAATTATTTCATAAATTAACCATTAAATAAACTAATTCTTTCTTTTTGAACATTTATAGTGCTCAGTTCCATGTGGTGGTGGACAACAAAATCGTAAAGTGATGTGCTTATCTGAAAACTTAGTTGCACCACATGATGAATGTAATATCCAACAACAACCATTTGAAGTGCAAGCATGTAATATGCATCCGTGTGATGAAGGTACTTTATTTATTTTTCAATTTTTAATATCTTTTATCTGTTTATAATGTTTAATAAATTATATCATACTTTTCCATTCATTAAATATGTTATACTGCATTTATTAAATATTACATTATCCCATAGCAGAAATATTCCATGTGCATTTGAAAATGTTTTGTAAAATATTATGATTTTCATTGTTCTTTAATTGGTTATATTTTGTTATAGTTTTTACAAATTACTTCAGTTATAAAATTATATACATTTAAAATTTGAATATATATAAGATTTTCCCTACAAATATGCTTTATTACCTGTATGTATTTGCAGATTTGTTCCTTTGTGGATAATTTGTGTTAACACAGATACATAAATATCATTTTAATACATTGATTACCCATGATATATATATATATATATATATATATATATATATATATATATACATATATATATATATAATTCTCATGACATTTTTAAATACTCAGAACTAAAATTCTTCTGGATCATTTGTATGTGTATTATTTAAACTCCTTATACTTACATGTACTTTATATATATATTATTCTTGTTATTTGAAAGATGTTAAAAGATCCACAGAGATACAGCTTAGAAAAAAAAATAGATATGTGCATGTAACATAATTGTTATGAGAAAAATATTTTAAATTGAAGATTTTAAAACATAAAAATCTTTTAAAATTAAAAAAAATAAGTTTTTTTTTTTTTAATTTTATTTTTTTTAAAAAAAGAGTGATGCATTGATATGTGTTATACAATAAAGTTGCTTTCATTTAACTCAATTCTATTAATAATAGCCTATTACACCCATATAATTTATTTATCCAAGTATGAAAACTCAGTGATTGGTAAATTTATTTCATTTTACAATATTTTATGCTTTATGATACCAAGCAGTTGTTTTTAGTATGGGTTTAATGCAAAATCACTTTTTTACTTCAAGTCTTGTAACAATGAACACATAAAAACCATACTTCTTTTGATAATTTCAAACTGAAATTCTTTTGTATGTTTACTATGTTTTTATTATTAATTAATAAATAAATAAACTTATCATATATGAAGATAAGCGAAACATTTAAAAGCCAATTTTTTCAAATTTATTAAGTAAGAGATTTTTTCTAATTATTGTTGCATTTAAACTCTTGTGTATAATATATAATATAGATTATTTAAAAACTTTCTTAACAAGTTTTTAGAACACTTATTTTTAAACTTCTGAGATAAAAACATGCACTTTCATTAATATTAATTTTCTTATATTTAAAATGAATTGTCAATTTTAAACATTTAAATTGCTGTTAGGTGTTTTAAGGTGCCCTTTAGTTTATCCATAACTACAATATATATATAACCCTGGACAAACTTATAAACTTTGTTTATAATGCTTCACATTACATGTAGGCATGCTCAAGTTATAATTTTTTAAACTTAATATTTACTTTTTTCTTTGTTTAATTTTTCAGATGAAGTGATGATTGTCGGAGGGTGTCATAAATCCAAATATGGCTGTTGTGAAGATGGTGTCACAGTAGCTGGTCCAGATTATGAAGGTTGTCCTTCCATAACCTCTAAGCAAAATTGCATGAAAACAGAATTTGGATGTTGCAAGGATGGAGTCACTCCAGCATCTGGTCCATTTGGGTAAATATGGTGACTTTATTGTTGTATATTATCTGGTGACTGAATATGGTGACTTTATTGTTGTATATTATCTGCTGACTGAATATGGTGACTTTATTGTTGTATATCTTTTACAGTATTTATTAAAAGTAGAATTTCAGAGATATAATTTATTATTTTCTAGCAAATATTCTGTTGAACTAATAACCATCCTCTTTATAAAAAATAAAAAAACAATTTAATTGAAAAATTCTACTATTTATTTAATTTATTGTGAAGCATCTCTTCTAAATATATAAGACCGTTATTTATTTCTCTGTTAAAAATTACATTGTTTTAATCTTAAAAAAAGCTGACACATGATTTATATTCTCTTAAAATATTCACATTTTATTTTATATTTGTAAAATATTATAAATTATCAAAAAGACAATGTTATGTACAGTTATTGTTACTATACTTAATTATTATATTATCATTTTCAGTTATAAGATTTTTCCCATTTTTGTCAGAAATTCACTGTTTAATTGAAAAGATGAAATGTTTTTTTTACCAGGCAAGAAGTTATTGTTTGCAAAAAATTGTTAATAGACAATATTGAATTTACAAAAGTCTTTTGAATAACAAAAGACTTTTGTAAAATTATTTTTAATACTAAGAATATATAATAATTTTGATAGCTGAGCATCAATGGTAACTAATCATTTTGAATTAACATTTTTAATTAGCAATCGGAGCAATTTTATGATAGTGATTTTATGCATTAATTTTTTTTTATATTAATATCCTATAAACAGAAAATATTGGTTTGGGAAAAAAAGTGCTGGTCTAGAAAAAAATGAAATGATTATGATTTAAGAACAGTAAATATAAAAATTAAATACTTTTTTAGTATACAGTTACAAATATAATGTCTTAAGCAAATTATTACACAAAAAGTGGCAGAGAAAATTTTATACCTTTACTATAAATAATGACGAGGGAATTGCTATTTATTATTATTATTATTTTTTGTTTTATGTAAAAATTAAGGACTGATTTTCTATTTATTTCAGTTTTTTTTTAATTTACTTTGATTGAAATTATTCTTTAAATACTTGTAACATAAAAATATTTACATTGTGATTATCATATGATCTATTCATCTATTTTCTATTCAATGTTTTTGATTCTAATCATTCAGGAAATTATATATTGCTTATCTCAACTATACTATTTTTAATTTCTTCTTGCATTTTGAATAATTCAATAGCTGTTTACTGACTTTCATTATAAATATATTTTTTGAGAAATCTTTGATTTTTTTTTATTTTAAATTACATTTTTAAAATATAAACTAAATTCTCTAATTAAAAAAAATGAGGATATACCTATAATAACTAAGCTTTTATTATAAAACTTACTTCAGCCTTGCTATAAATTGCAAAGATATATATTGCCTATCATTTTAATAATTTAATTCTAGATTATATGGCAGCTTTAAATGTATTGAGTGTTTCTTCTATTAAGCTGCTATATTTTATTTTCCACTTTAGTAAAGGTTGCTCCAAGGTAGTCAGTTGTTCTGAGACAACCTATGGATGTTGCCCTGATGGAATAACTCCAGCTAAAACTGAAAGTCATGCAGATTGTTATGAACACTGTGAAAATTCTATTTGGGGCTGTTGTCCTGATGGTATCACACCTGCACAGGGGGAAAACAAAGAAGGATGTCCAAGAAGCAAATCTGATTGCAAAGATTCCTTATATGGCTGCTGCCCTGATGGTTTTACCTCTGCTACAGGAATAGATTATGACGGATGTGAATTGGACGTCTCTTCAGGAGAAGATTGCCTTTATTCTGAGTATGGCTGTTGTCCTGATGGTTTGACCAGAGCTCTGGGCAAAAACATGTATGGTTGTCCTAAAACTCTCAAAGAATCCGAAAGCTTACATTGCATTCTCACACCCTATGGTTGCTGCCCAGATGGCGTAACTCAAGCTGATGGTCCTGATCTGTTAGGGTGTTTTGAAGGCAGTGGAGAAATGGGAAGTGACTGTCAAAATACCTTATATGGATGTTGTCCTGATCATATCACTCCGGCTAAAGGACCAAACTTTGCAGGTTGCTCTGTTCTTAGCTCTAATGTCAATCATACTAAAACTGAAGATAGGAAGGTTGATTATGATCTTATTGAACATTGTCAAAATTCTTTATTTGGATGTTGTTTGGATGGAGTAACTATAGCATTAGGCCCCAATAAAGAAGGATGCTGTTATTCATCGAAATATGGATGCTGCCCAGATAACATCACTATTGCCGAGGGACCTTCTCATGCTGGATGTACTTGCAAAACATTTCCTTATGGTTGTTGTCCTGATAACATCACTATCGCAAAAGGACCTAGGTAAGTTATTGTTGTTGCATAAAAATATTTCTTTATTATATTGTTAACATTTCTAATGGAAAACTTTAATATTTAAAAGAAAAGGAATAATTTATGTACTTTATAAAATTGGTTGCATATTATAAATTTTTGTGGAATAAAATTAAAAAGGATATAATTTATAAATTATTTCAGATGAAAACTTAAGATAAAATTAAAACTACACAGCATTTTTTTATCACTTGATCTTTTAACAAAGCTACAAAAAGTTTTCATTTTTGTTAGTATATATTTTAATTTATATTTATATATTTATTTCTATATATAAAGAATACTTTCTTTTCCATATACACACATATATTGCGCATCATAAAAAACTGTAGCCAGATTTACAAAACTTGCTATTATTTAAATTTTTCAATGTGCATTTGAAGTGTGAAGATGACATTCACATTCATGAATAATTTGAACTGTTATTTGCTCTTTTCAATAAAATACTTAAGAAAGCCCTCTTTAAGTTAAAAGTTGTTTGAATGCACAGTGAATAATTGTTTAATTAGGAAAGAAACCACCTAATGGCCTTCTTAAAAGTGTGTTGGTTAAACAGAGCTCAATAATCAGTAACACAATTAATCAATGAAACAGATTTTATTAATCATAGTCATCAGACAAAGAGATATGATAACTTCACGATCATAACATGATTGGATTAGAATAACTATAACAACTGCAGCTGTTCATCGCCGAGCTGGCAGTCGAATGGATAGCGCTCTTGCTTTCGGTTCAACAATTCGTGGATTCGAATTCCACCTTGGGCATGGATGTTTGCAGTGGTTCGGAATCCACTTTAAACTGTAGGTCCTGGTCTAATTAACCCTTGAGTGCAAAAAATGACCATTGAGTGACAAACAAACAAACAAGTAGCTGTTTATCATGCATTTTCAAGCACAAATACTTAAAAAGAAATTAAAACAAGTCTATTCTATTATAATGTTTCTGCTAACTTATCAATATCGTCTAAACATAGTTTCTATAATTATGTTCCATTACTGGTGAATCTGAGCTTAGATACCAATGTTCATTAAAATAATTTTTTTCAACTCCTCAATATAGGAATTTTAATTTTTTGATTGATGTTAATCATGGACTGTGTCTGATTGCAGCAATGCATTGTTTGGAGATCAGTCTCATTATCCCCTCAATGGTATTACTGTCAATGCATATAACATACATGTGCGTTATCAACAATATAATTCAGGTTTTGTTATTGAATAACATACTGCAAAACACTTGGTGTGACAATTTCTGAGTTAATTAATTGTCTCTATCAATCATTTTTAACCATGCTGCAAAGTGCTCTGATGGTTCATTGGTATGCAAACAATATTTTGCAGATGGTAGTTCTGTCTATGCTTTCTAAATGCCCAGATACTATTCCTCAATTTTAACTACTCTTATCTATGTATGACTCGTACAAATAAATTTATGAGAATATATTGTCCTCCTGTGATATGACAGGTCATCAGAAGATCCAAAGACTTGCCATTCTAATGAAGCAAATTTAGAACATGTTGGGAAATTAAGTTCAACAATCTTGAAATATTACTTATTTTGTTCTTCCATCAGTTACGTAATTTATATCACATTCTATTCCAAGAGCCATAGATAATTTAAAAGTCTCTGTAACCCACTAAGTAACTACATGTATAATTGCTAACTTTTACATCATGCTAAAATTAATTCTTTTTTCTCTTTGTTAAACTGTTTTTAAATGAATTTCTAATAACATTTTAATTGCTTCACACATAATATATGTGCTGAGTATACTGATTACATTTTTTTCTGGAGGCATTTCTTTATCAGAGTGTATTTACAATGATAAAATTTTAAGTTTTTAGGAATAAGTTATATATAAAGTTCTCCTGTTCATAAATAATTTTCCTTCACATTTTTCCTTGTTTTTTTGACAATTTTTTCTGTTTTTAGAATGGAAGGCTGCTCTTGTGAATATTCTGCTCATGGTTGCTGTCAAGACAACTTTTCTTATGCTAAAGGTCCTAGATTTGAAGGTTGTGAATGTGCATCTATGTTTTATGGTTGTTGTTTAGATGGTGTGACACCTGCGATGGGACCAAATGGTAAAGGCTGTGAGTGTCATAGACTTCAATATGGTTGTTGCCCTGATGGAATAACACCTGCACTTGGACACGATTACTATGGATGCCCATGCAAAATGGCACCTTATGGATGTTGTCCAGATGGGAAAACTGTTGCCAAAGGACCTAATGTTGATGATTGCCCATGTGAAGCTATGACCCATGGATGCTGTCCAGATCATAAAACTGCTGCCAAAGGACCTTATAATGAAGGCTGTCCCTGTTATGCTCTTCTCCATGGCTGCTGTCCTGATAACCAGACTGCTGCTGAAGGTCCTAATTATCATGGATGCTCATGCATGACTATGCCATTTGGTTGCTGTCCTGACAAACAAATGGCTGCAAGTGGACCAAATTTCCAAGGTTGTCCATGCAAGTCAATGACTTATGGTTGCTGTCCTGATGGTAAAACTGTTGCTCAAGGTCCTGGGTATGAAGGTTGTCCATGCATCTCATTTCCATATGGCTGTTGTCCTGATGGTATTACTCCAGCAAGAGATGAGCATTATAGTGGTTGCAAATCAAATAAGAAAGCTCACAAGAACTCTATATCATGCAAGTTGATTTTTGTATTCCCAAAATAGTAATTTTAATATTAAACTTTCATATTTACTTTTATTTATTTTTCTCTGAACCTAGCAATTTATCTCTTGATATTTTACTTTATGAACCATATTTTTTCTAATTCTGATATGAGTTCTATGTAATGATAGTCTTTGAAGTATTTATTATAAATTTGTTTAATTTTTAAAATTATTTTGAGATTTATAATGTTTATTAATACTTTTTATTTGTTTTAATTATTATTTATTTGTATAAAAAGTGATACAGTTGATTAATATTATTTTAGATTTACACTTTGAGAAGCAAGTAATCTACTATTATGTTATAGATTGAAATTGAATTCTATCATTGAAATTCAATTTCAAATGATGTTAGGTTTTCATATTATTCAACATTGTGTTCAAAGTTCAATTAATTTGCAAAATATTTCATTGAATGTTTAAAAAATAATTTTTTGATGATTTTAGAATAATTGTTTTGTATATATATTATAAAGAAACACAATCGTTAGTACATATTCATTTCTATTAAATAATTTATTGAATTATTGATTTTATATTACATAATAGTTTAACTTTTTTTTATTATTTTTTATTTTATTACATATATGTAGACAGTTATGACAACCAGTTATATTTAATTATCATAACTGGATAATTTGATTTAAATATTTACTTAAAATTAAATAATTATCTTATGTAAATTTTCATGTAAAATTCATTTTTGTTGTAGCAATTTTGTATTTTCATAGATCACACTCCTGATATATAGATTTAATTAATTTTTTTTCCTCTTGTAGCAATATTGTTGTATTTAATTATTGTGTTTTATTTGTGTCATGTTTTCACTTATAGCTGAAGTTTGTAGTTTACCAAAAGAAAGAGGACCCTGTCATAATTTTAGCGTCAAATGGTATTTTGATGTTACATATGGTGGTTGCAGTCGATTTTGGTATGGAGGATGTGATGGTAATGGAAACCAATTTAATTCCCAAGAAGAATGTGAGGAAGTGTGTGTTGAACCAGAAGGAGAGGGTATGACATTTGTTTTAGAGATTAGTTTTTAAATTTTTTTTTCTAGAACTTGCTAAGAATAAGGGAATATTTAAATTGTGCTACATTTGTGCTTTAAGCTTCTTTTTTAAGGAGAAGGTTTTCTTATAATCGCGCGATATTAAAAAATCCACATAAAGAATTGTTACCTTTTATTATGAGTAATACAGCTTTATCGTTAAGAATATGTTCTGCATTATATGAGATATATTTCTTAAATTTTATACAAATAATTACAAATTAAAAATGTACTGAAATATTGAAATATTAGTGTTTGCATCTAAGTTTTAAATTTTTATTGATTATTAGTTAAAAGGTTTTTGCTTTTATAATAAATGTTTTCATTAAATAATACAATATTCTTTGTTTTTTTTATTTTCTAGAGGCTTGTAATTTGCCAAAAGTTACAGGTCCTTGCAAAGGATCTTATCCTTCTTGGTATTATGATAAAGAATCAGATTCTTGTAAGAGCTTTAATTACAGTGGTTGTCTTGGTAACAACAATCGGTACAAAAGTAAAGAAATGTGTGCAAATACATGTGTCAAGCAACCTGTTTTAGGTAGGTTCATGTACTCAGAGTTGTTATTTGCTCTAAATTTATATTCATTTCAATAAATTCTGAGACATTAACTTCATTTAGTTATTTTCATTTGCTTTGTTTAAAAATTGAGTACACTTAAATAATTTCAAAATGTTTCAGTTTATTTGTTTTCCTAGCTTAAGTTTTATCTTTCATATCATTTTCATGTCCTAAATTTGTTTGTATTGTATTGATGCCAAGTTATTCACCATAGAAATTAATTACTAAAAATATATGGAGGGTTCATAAATAAAAGTGAACAAGCCACAAAAATTAAATTTCAACTTAGGACTTCGTTTTTATTCAAAAATAGTTTAAAAAATAAAAATTATTACTATCATATATTTTTTTAAAAGCAAAGGAACTGTGGGAATTTAAAAAAATAGTTTAAAATAAAAAAAGCAAAATTTTAATTTTTTTAAAAATTTTTTTTGAAATAATCTTTAATTATTAGAGTGATCATGTAAATTAGAAAAAAAAATGTGTAATAAATTATTGCATTGAAAGAAATATTATTTTTTGCACAGCTATATAAAATATTACATACATTTATAGTGATATATTTTTAATTGATTTTAAAAGAAAAATCTAAGGGGAAATTCACTTTGAAGAATTTATTTCATATTTTATCCAAAACATTGAATTATTAATTATTTCCCATCTTATTTTTATTCAAATAATAATATTATACTACTTTTATTAAAGAAATTTTAATTCTTTTATTAATTTTTTAATTCATTTTTAAAAAAAAAATATTTACCTCCTTTTTTTTCAATATTGTATATTATTTTGTATTTTCCAATTTCAAGGAATTCAATTTATGAAGTAAAGAAAATATTATGTGTAAAAAAAATTGTAGCTTATATATTTTATTTGAATTATTTGTTAAATTTAATCATATTTCAAATTTCAGCTGCAAGCATGTGATTGTTTTATTTTCATTGCTGGTCTAATTCTAACATATGTAAATTAACATATGTATCTTTATGTTTCGTATATTTACTTTCTAGATGCATGTGATGAACCTTTAGACATTGGTCCATGTAAAAAAGTGATGCAAAGATGGTTTTTCCATAAAGAAGAAAATCTTTGCAAACCTTTCATATATGGAGGTTGTAAAGGAAATGGCAATAATTTTGAAAGTGAAAAGGACTGTATACAAAGATGCCTAGTTGAGAAGCCTAAAGGTATTGACTATTAGTGTGTTATCAAAACAAAGATTTAATTAAGCATGAAGTTAAATAAAAAATTTTAGTGATAATTATTAAATTTTATTAAAAATATTAATTATTAAAATAAATTATAAAGCTAAAAATTCTGATTTCATTCATATTTGGTTAAGCAATAATAAAGTGTAAACTCATGAGGCAAAATTTGAATTTAGTTTTGAATGCAATGTTTTCCAAGAGCATGTATAGGTTGTCTTATTTCTTTCTTATTTTATTATATAATATTAATTATCTGTATTTTATGTTTGATGTATTTCTTGATATTCTAATCTTTGGCAGCGGAATGGTTAACATTCTCACAATCAGTTCGCTTTTCTTGTTTCGGAATCCAATTTAACTATGGGTCCTCATTGAAGTACTTCATTCAAAAAGTATTCATTGAATATCTAATAAACCTGAGCCAAACCTTTTGACCTTATAATTTGACAGAAAAATTTATGCTACCATAACATAAATTTATCTTTTTTCTCCTTATTATTTATTAATTAACACTCAGTATAAAAACTAGTATTAGAAATATTTAATTTTGTTAGTATTTGAAAATATTTCAATATAGTGTGTGTATTGAATTTGATAAATCTTCACAGTGTCTTCTAGTCTTTGTCAAGCTTCATATTAACAATGTTTCATTTATTGATTTAAATCATAAAAATAATAATTGTTTGAACATGAAAAAATTTTCTTAGGATACAAATTTTAAATTAAAATTTGTACAGTGGTTAATTTGAAGTTTTTTTAAATTAAATATTATTCAACTGTGTAACTAATTATTCAGTTTTTTTTATTCAAATTACCATACTTATATAATTTCATAAAGTAATAAATACCATTAACAAACAAATGATGCATATCAGACTTCATTGAATATGAAAATTATGTTAATTTAATTTTTTACAAACTTTAGTAAGATAATGGGTGTTTTGTATATATATATATATATATATATATATATATATATATATATATATATATATATATATATATATATATATATATATATATTTTCTTAACACCAAATGTTATTAACTTTTCATAATTGTAATTTTGAAGCTAAATTGTTTATATACATTACTAAAAACTATCTTATGAATAAGAAATTCTCTGGAAACAGATTATTTATAATATCTATAAACTCTTATATTAAACTTTCAAAATGAAAATTGCATTCCATTTTGATATATCACCAAATTATTTCTTTGTATCTCGCTTGATAGTATGGTAATGTTTCCTTATTTGTTCAGTGTATACAATTGAGTATTTATATTGCTCTAGAGCCATATGTCAGTGTTTATAATCTAGGATTCAGGCCTATAATTGTAATTAAAGTGTCAAAGATTTTCTAATCATTAAAAGATTTTTCTTTGTTAATAAAAATAGTTTATCTGTTACACATGCGTTTATTATTACCTTCAATGAAAGTGTCAAAGTAATTCTATAAAACCTATGTGAAAATCTTATTTTAACTAATTTAAAATTTGTTTCTGATATTCCTATTTTAGCTAAAAGAATTTTAATGACACTTTTAAATACCAGATTCGTTAATTTGCATTTGGCTATTAATTTATTAAAGAACTAAAATGCTTCTTATTTGTATTTTTAGTCATCGTACTTGAGAAAAATCAGCATAGAAATTTTTTTTAACTCTTTTATAAATTTTAGAAAAAAAATTTGGAATGATCATAACTCTTGAATCTTAAGACAAGAGATGGGTTTCAGTATTATGAAAAAAAATTTGCTATGAATCAAAAGGAGATATTTATAATTTTATTTTGATTAGAATTTTCTGGAATGCATTTTTATAAAATTTTCTTTTTTAGATTTTACTACTGTTTATAATGCTACTATTGGGTCTCATGTAACTATGGTGTGCAAATCTGTACCTTCATCATCAAATGATGAGGCGGTGCTCTTGTTATGGTATAAAGGAGATTCAGCTTATCCTATTCATGGAGTTGATAGGAGAGAAAACAGCAATGGTAAAATCTCAGCAGCTAGTCGAGGAACTGATCCTAGGTATAGTGTGCAAGATAATGAACATATGACAGCACTTACAATTCATAAAATACGCAGAGAAGATGAAGGGCAATATAGATGTCGCATTGATTTTAAATATAGTCCAACAACCAATAAGTTCATGAAATTGACTGTAACAGGTAAATGATTCTTTCAGAGTTTCTTTAAATTTAATTTTCTAGTAAAGATTAAAATTTGAGAGCATTAAAAAAATTGTAATAATTTTCAATGAAGCTCAAAATTCATATTTTAAGACTGTTAAGCTAAATAAATTATATTTCATCAAATTTTCATACATCTATACATACATACATATACATATATAAATAAATATATATATATATATATATATATATGTATGTATGTATACACAGACACACGTTATTCATTGTGCTCCAATTAATTTTTTAATTGGAAAATCCTAAAATTTGAGATTATATTGGCTGTCAAACCTGTTTCATGAAAACAATTATTTTATATTTCAGAGGAAAATACAAAAAAAAAAAACTGTCTAATTTTATAAAAATCTACTTTAGAACATTTGTTAATGTCTTTGTTTTTCAACAGTTCATAATATGAATTCCCATCCCAAACATGGACATTTCTAATACTTTGGAATCAATATTAAATATAGATACAGAGCAAATAAGATATTATGAACAACAACATTAAATAACTTGATAACCATTGTAACTAAATCTCTCAATAATTGTTGATAGTTAATTTTGATAATTGAAACATTGAATATCTGATGGTTGTTATCTATATAATAACATTTGGTTGCAACATTTCCTCAGAAAATGCATGTGACATTGAGATTTCCAACAATGTGCAGTTAATTTCCCTTATATTTATAGGTTAATAACTCTTTATCTTGCTTTCCTTAGAAAGCTGAAATATCTTTTTGCTTTTCAAATCTAGAATCATTAGTAATTCATCCCAGTCTTTCTCTGCTTAAGAATGATGCTCATGGATCAATAACAATAATGTGATGTTGGATTAAGATGCACTCTATTTGTTGCCATGCATTACACCCTAAATGTTTATTCAAGGAAATCTGTGAATGCTTGTTCCTGTAATTTTATGTAGCACTATATTATTAATGACACATCATAGGTCTCCAAAAATGTTGTAGGTATTTATCCTGTTAGAACTCTCTTCTAATTATACTCAATATCTGATATTGTCATTATCTGGAGTTCTGAGTTATAGCCATGTATTATCTGGAGTTATAGCCATGTTATACCCACTACCATGCATTTATTCTACCTGTATTTATTCAATTTCTAGTAGTTGTCAAAGACCAGTAACATTTCCAATTTAAGCAATTATTTACAGTCATTGTTATATTAATATGTAATTGATGCTGTTTCCTTTAATCAAAGGTATTTTTCATACAAGTGTAGAATATTTTGAAAAGAGTAACAATTACAATAGAAAGTGTTACTTTTATTTTCTTGAAATTTTTTATTGTTTACTTGATGCTGAAGATGAATACATTAAACTTTATACTAATTTTACATTATATAACATCAAGTTTTATAATAGGGCATATGTTTTGATTTTTAGTGCAATATATGTTTGTTACATAAATTTTAGGTACTAATGAATTTTGAATTATATATTCCATATTCTTATTTATTTTTGAATAAAAATTATTTCTATAGCTGTATATTTGAATAATAAATTAACATCACAAAAATACTAATGTTTTATTTATTGTCTATATAACAGAGCCAGGTGTTTGCAGTTTGCCTCAAGCTATTGGAAATTGTTACCATTTCAGAGAAAGATGGTATTATAATATCAATGAAAAAAAATGCCAAAGGTTTTATTACAGTGGTTGTGGTGGAAATGAAAACAACTTCGCTTCTCTCATTGATTGTGAGAGACAATGCCAGTTAACATCGGATGATAATCTGTCAGAAGAATTTAGTTTGGGTAACATCTTATTCAAATTTAATTTGACTTAATTACATTTTTCTGAAATCCATAATATTTAAAATATTTGAATATATGCATAAACTTTTATTTAATTCCTAAAAATGGGAGTATGCTATGAAAATGTTCCACAGCTTATTTGCATTGTTGCTTTGATACATAATAATAATCTTATAATACATTTTTTATTGTTTTCATAATATCTTTTTAAGATTTTTCTTCCAAATTCAAATAATATATTTATAAAAAGTACTGTGTTAATTTTTTTCCTTATTTTAATTACATCTTAATATGTAATTCATTAATTTAAATAAAGAATTTAATAAGTTTTTAACTTTTATTTTTTCAAATCCAAGCATTGTGTAAGCAGAAAGTTTCATTGAAATATTTCTTATAGATGTTTGTACATTTGAGCCTGATGGTGGTCCTTGTAATGGAAGAAAGATTCAATGGTTTTATGGTAAAGATGGTGTATGCAAGCAATTTTATTACGGTGGCTGTAAAGGAAATGGCAACAGGTTTAATACCAAAAAAGAATGTGAACATAAATGTGCTGCTTCTCAAGGTATAATAAAACAACTGTAAAATTAATTAATTTAAAAAATTGTTAAATACTCTAAAAGTTATTATTAATACATAATTTAATGTTATTTAATTCAGTATTCAATTGATTTAACATTTATGACTATTATTGATGGAAATTTCATTTTACAATTTTTTGTTTAGTTAAAATGGGTTGGATTTTCTTATTTTCTTATATATATATTTCAGTATTTTCACTGATTTTATAAAATTGTTATAAAATATTATAAAATTCACAAGATTTTATGAAATTAAATGGAGTTAATAATCAATTTTCACTTAATAATTTCCTACTGTTCATATAATTAAAGTTTTAAAACTCTTGGTTTATATATATATTTTTAAAGCTCACTTTTATTAACTGAAGTATAGAATTATTGCATAATTCGCAGTATTTAAACTACATTTTTGAGAAAAAAAACTGTAAATACTGACAAATGAAAATTTTTAATAGCTTTAATATCACAAAATGTTTTAAGCATTATTATGACATGCAGTTTTTAATTAGTAATAAATCTAGCACACACAAATCTTAGTGGTATTGTAATAAATACTGCAACTAGTTACTTTAATGTTGATTTAATAAATTAAATTTTTTCACTTTTGCATTCTATTGTAGCTCTTTTACAATTTTTTAATACATTTTTATAATAATTATAGCTTTTTTTCTATTCAATAATAGTAAGTGTCATTAATATTTTCAATTTCAGATGTTTGTAAACTTCCAAAAATTCGAGGTGCATGTAGTGGCTCATTTCCTCAATGGTATTTTGATAAAGACACTGGAGATTGCCAAGAATTTTCATACAGTGGATGTCAAGGAAATGGAAATCGTTTCAATGATAAAGAAACTTGTGAAATTCAGTGTAAGAGTGTTCCTATTATCAAAGATGATGAATCGAAAGGTAAATGTGGTTAAACGTTATAAATATTATGCAAACTGTAATCTCAAATATAAAATTTTTTATGGTATTTTCTCAAATAATTAGTTGTAAGCAAAAGGGTTTCCTTTTACATGATAAAAATAAGAGCGCAAGGTATTTATAGTTAATTTTCCAAAACTACTTATATTTCATGAATAAATCCAAAATAAACTACTATAGTATTTAAAAATTTGTAGACATGAAGATTTATAATTTTGATCAGAAATTAAATCAACATTTTACAGATTGATACAGTTTTGGTACACTTTAACTATAGTCATTATAAATAGTAGTTTAAGTGAAAATGTCGTAAAAATTATTACTCAGTTTGAAAAATGTTTGCTTTCGTGTATTTTATTACTTTCAATAGATCCTTGTACCGAAAGTAAAGATCCTGGACCTTGTTTGGGTTATTTCTTAATGTGGTATTATGATTCATTTGACATGGCTTGCAGAACATTCATTTATGGTGGCTGCTTAGGAAACATCAACAGATTCAGTACATTGGAAGAATGTGAATCAAAGTGCCATACAAACAGTGCTTTAGCTATAAGAAAAGGTATTTTTTTATTTAATTACAATAACATGAAATATCATACATGATTTAAAAAATAAAAAAAAAGCTATCGTATATCAACTTTTATTAACAGAATAGACAGAAATTAAAATCTGTATAGATAAGAGAATAAAATTACTTAATATTTTTCTTTTGTAAATAAAATAAGTCTGCAAAAAGTTTAATTCAAATTTACTAAACTATTTGCAAAGTATATTAAGATAGGATATTTAGCTCATCTTGTCTCAGTTGATTTAAATTTGAAATGAAGTTTACCCCTAATAATTCCAGTATTAAACATGAATGCTATTTCAGTTGCCAGAAATTGTTGTAACGAAATATGCCGGTATTTACTAGTTATCATTCTAAAGATTAAGGAAATGTTAAGATATGGTTGTTATTTTATATATTTATTGCTTAGCTCTCCGTATCTATTTCTGTATTTTTAATGTAATAAAATTTGTTAAAATAATATATAGCAAAAGCCTTCATGACATATATTTATAAAGCAAAAGTAAAAGTATTTGAATATCAAGAAATTTGATCCAGATCATTCTTTCAATTGTTTTCACTAAAAATGTCACTAAATGTGTCTGCAAATCACCTTTACAAATTTTTTATCTACACAATTCTTTATTTGTATAATTACTTGAAAGTATTTACTTTTCTCCTATTAATCATACTTTTAATTTTCAGCAAAACATGTTGTTAATAACCCACCTATTACAGCTGCTGCTTCTTTTATCACAAATGAAGGTATGTCACATCTATTTCAATAGATAATGTTGTTATAATCCATAGTTATAATTGATAAATTAAATTTTAACTCATTAGAATATAGACATTTATATTACAATTAGATACCTGCATATGATGTTATTGGACCCTCCTGGACGAAACGTATAGAAAACACATAAGCAACCACCATGTTTTCCGTCCTCGGTTGTCTTTAAGTTTCTAATTAAAATTGCATTTCACTCTTAAGTCTTTAGTTGAAATAAACTTATCTAAAAATATGCATGAGAAATTAGTTTATAATTGATAATGCAGTTTTATATCAATGAATGTGATGAAAAATGTTTTTATAACAGTGAACTGTTATGATACTGAAGACTTTCATTCACTAACATTAAAATTTCTTGGGTTATTAACAGAAAGATATTTACTAAATAGTTATAGAGAGCTGATTTTGTAAATTTATTTGCTGTGTTTTTAAAACATTATATTTTGTTTTTTATTTTAGAATTATGAATGGTAAATTTTAATTATAAATGGTAATTAAGTAAATTTTAAGAAAAAAAAAACAACTAATGATTGCTACGTTTTCAGTAATATGATAAAAGCCTTCTGATCATTTCTATATCAATTAAATTGCAATTGTTATGGTTATTTTTATTGAATGTTTTTGTAAGTGCTAGTCAAATTTTGTTTCTATAATATCAATTAAAATTTTAAATTTTTTTTTTAATTTTTTTTCTTTTTAGAGAATAATGAATGCAATCAAAAAATTACTAATCTTTGAAACTCAAACTTTTATTTATAAAACTTAAGTATTTCATTTTTTAAACATTTTAATTTTTCTTTTTTATAAACTAGATTGTATTGAAAAATATTGTGGTTCAAATATATTATACCTTTGTATTTTATATTGTTATATTTATTTGTTCATTGTAGTCTAATTAATATTAGCTTTTATTCTCATTTATACAAAAATATTAATTATAAATCTTATTCGAAATTTATCTTTGAGTTTCCCTGAAGAAAATTTTTTTCTTTTCTTGAATTTAAAACAAATTTTATTAATTATAATATTACTTTTAAGCATTCATTATGCTAAAGAATTAAATCATTTCTGAAGAATTATCTGACATATATTATTGTTGATATTTGCTATGTCAAAATAAAATCTTTTTTGCATTAAATGATAGTCAAATGATTTGTAATAATGAATAATTGAATGCAACTAATTATATTGAAAAATAATCAAATGATTAGAAATTATTGACCCAGTTGTTAATATTTTCTTTTTATTTTCAGCTTAATTTTTATTTTATTTGAAAAGCATTAATTAATTTTGCTATAAATTATTTACATTTTAATATAAACATTTACATTAAAAAATGTAATCAGTTCAGGAATCTTTATTAAAATATGCTTAAAATGATGCTAAAAAATTTGCTCTGTTAAATGAGAAATTAGCACAAAAGTAAGATTAGTGTTTAAAAAGATAAAAATGCAATTTTTTTCGTACTATTGAAATAAAATTTACTCTTCACAATCTAGAAAAAGGACCATATGTTTCAGACTAGAAAGTTTCGGTTTTGTTGCTTAAATAATGAAAAATAGATATTCATTTTTTCCCTGCACACACTTATGTTTGAGTAGTTGCTTTGGGTTTGTGTGTATTTGTGGAAACTAAACTTTTAATTTCTTGAATTATCAAGTGCCTTATTTTGATTTGTTTGCTTCCAGAGCATAAGTTATTTTCTCTTGCAGAAATTTGTAGACAACCACCTGATGAAGGACATTGTAGTTACTCTCAAAGTAGATTTTATTATGATCCCATGAAAGCTATGTGCCTACCATTTGTATATAAAGGTTGTGGAGGCAACAAAAATCGTTTCAAAACTGCTGATTTGTGTATGCGATTTTGTTCTGGTGTTCAAGGTATGTTTTATATATATATATCATAATAAGAGATTCTAATATAAAAAAACAATTTGAGTCAAACAACAAAATTTAAAAGCATCAATAATTATTTAATTATTGTAATGTTCTTAAATTATTTCAGTATATAAAATTTTTAAATTTTATTAAATAAAATGTTTTATAGTATATTTTTTTTGCTTTGTATTTAATCTCAACATTCAATATTCAACCAATATGAGCATATTTTTAACTTTGTTAATTTGCAATTAAAATTGCATTTGTAAACAATAACAGCTGTAGGTATTAAACAACTTGTTTGCTTTTGCTAAAAAATATATTAGTGTCAAGCGGTATTTTTTCCTTCATAGGTCGTAACTTATTTAAATTTTCCTTTTATATACATATTTTTTCTTACCTTTTGTAAAGGTAAATAAAAATTATACTCAATAAATTGTTAGACAAAGTAACTTTTCTTCACAACAAATTATATAAAATTACTTTCATTTATAAAAAACTTTCTGTAAGAAATTTCATCTATTTTCTTAATTAATTTAATTCTATATTCATTTGAAACTAATAAGCAAACTATTACACTTTTGATTAGAAATGAATATATGATTAAAGAAGTTGATATCTATGATAGTAATTTAAAAGTATAATAAAGTAATATTTAATTGTTAATGATTTTAACTATGTAGGAATTGTATATTTTTGTATTGCGATGAAGATTGTCTTTTACTTATTTCATTACTCATTTTAATTGTTCAAGAGAAAAATCTTTTTCATTTTTCTATGTAAATATTACTTAAAAATTCTGATAAATATTTTTAAAAAATATTTGAAAATCAAAATATGTAAAATATGAGTTTTAAAAGGGGAAAATTTATTGATACTACTTAGAGATGTTGTTTTTTAGTTGCCTTATTAAAAACATAAGAAACTAGAACTATTTATAACTGAAGAAAATGTTATCTTGCTACTTTTATCATCTTTTGAAAAAATCAGAATGAAAATGTTTGGCGAAAGGAAATGCTAAAATGTGCCATATTCAAAAATAATACATTTTATAGAAAAATTGAACACATGACAAGATATTGAAAGTTTTTAAGAAACTATAAGTGTGATGTTATGAGTAAGCTTGATATTATAAGCATAAACCTCTGTTATTCGCATTTCATTATTCTTAAATATTCACTGAAATATTTTCATTCTGTTGAATTAAATTATATGTATATATTATGATACTTATAAGAAAACTTCATTACTTGATTGATGCTTGCTATTATACTTTATCATAATAAAATATGTATAAGAATTCTATAATTTAAGCTCCACAAATTGAAGTAAATTGCTGATATTGGGAGTAAAAAAACAAAAAGGTAACAATTTTACAATAACAGTTATTTTTGGGAGTGGGATTAGTTATAGATCGAGCCTTAATAGTTGTGACTGCAATTTTTTAATCACATTATTTATTTGCTCATAACTTTTTAAATAGACTGCAAAAGTTTTTTCTTAAACAGTAGTTAATATAATTTTCTAATTTTTTTTAACTAATGAAATACATTAACTACTGAGGACAAATGTAAAATTTCACATCTGGTTTTAATTTTCAAATTATTAACTTATTTAAGGCAATATGAATTCTGTCTCATTAGGACCTGGTGCTTTTCGAGATGCTGCTGTTGGGGAAAGTATTCCTTTTGATGCTAACAGAAATTGCCCTGCATCAAACTGTGCTCAGTTACAATGCCCACATGGAATTGAAGAAATTGTTGATGTTAGAGGGTGTATCTCTTGCTTATGCTCCAATCCTTGTGAGGTATACAATATTTTTTGTGCCAAAAAAATTAATTTTTTTTTTTACATTGATGTCTGACTAAAAACACTGATGTATAAATTTCTCATTTTTAGGAACATAACTGTCCAGGAGGATCCCAATGTGTAGTTGAAAAACATAGAACGGCTAATGGAGATTATGAGTCTCATCCTTTATGTCGTTTGAGTATGTCGTAATTTTAATCATTCCTGTTTTTATATTGATTTAATTACTTCTAAACTTGCTTAATTTTTCTTTCAATAAATTATAAAATTATATGATCTTTGATCGAAATAATTTCTGTTGATATTAAAAATTTTAAGATGCATTTCTTTTAAATGTATGAGCATTGGCTGGATTTATTTTGTAAAATATCAGGAAGTGCATTATTTAAATCAATATTTTTAATATCTGGCTAAAATGCTTTGAAATGAAATGTTTAGTTTATGTATGTATGTATGTATGTATGTTAGGTTATGTTATGTTATGTTATGTTATGTTATGTTATGTTATGTTATTTTATGTTATTTTATTTTATTTTATTTTTATTTTTATTTTATACAGAAAGTTGCAAAAAATAATCATAGTTTTAATGGCTTAGAAATTTTAATGAAATATTTCTATTTTAAAAAATATATTCTTCAAATAATTGAATTTATTGTGTGTACATTAAGATAATAAGTTTTACTAGAAAAAAATTTAATATCGTGACATTTAAATTTTCATTAAATCAAAATTTTCTGTGTTTTAAAATCTTGTAAAAATTTTTCAATGCTTAGAGGATGCTTCCTTTTACTAAGAATTAAAAAAATAACATAGTTATCATTAAATGTAGTTATTTAAATTTAATTTTAAAAATAAAACAAACATGAGGGATATTTACATAAAGGTGATAAAATAAATAAACATCTTTTAACTATATTTTAGGAAGTAATTTTTTTTTCGAAAAATGCTGTTTATAGACTCTTAATTTTTTATATATTTGAATTATTTGATCAAATAATACAAAAATTTATTTTTAGAATTTTTGAGAAAGTTTAAGTATTCATTAACTGACTTTGGTAAATGGGTTTTGAAACACCATATGTGAAATGGATCCAATAAACATAAATGCTGAATTCTCATTGTAAATTATTTTAATTATTTATCTTAATGAATGTCATGTTACAGATTTGCCTTAGAGATTTAAAGATAATTTGCTTTTAAAATATTTTATTTCTTGGCATTAAAGATTTGTTTATTATTTATCTTTTTTGTATCAAAGCCAAATTTAAATTTTTTTTGTGACATTTATTTTATTTTTTACTTATTGTAACTTAGACCCAGATAATTAAAAAAAATATCAAAATTTGTCTCATAAGCCTGCTTTATCTGTGGTAAACTTTATTTCAAAATGCATGCAATTTACATTCATACTAACAGAGTTTTTATTGAGAAAAATGTTTATTTTATTTTTTTAAAAAAAAAAGCTCTAAGTTTATTTTAGAAAGAATTGCAATATTATTTTAAGAAAAATATATTTACATCATTCATAGTTTTATCATTTGTTTCTCATTTTGTAGGAGTAAAAAGAGGTCAATGTCCTTCTAAACCACCTTCTGAACACTTAAATGGAACTTGCCATGATCGATGCCAGTCAGATGCAGATTGCCCTGGTGGTTTAAAATGCTGTTTCGTCTCTTGTGCTAAACTTTGTGTCTTGCCCGTTACTGCAGGTAAAATATTGGATATAAAAAAATGTTGAAAAAATTGTTATAAAAATATACATTACTTTAACAATAAAATAATTTTAGATGAAGAAGAAAATGAGGAAGAAAATGCTATTGAAGAACCAAGTAAGATATTTTTCTCTAAACATAATTAAAAACAAATAATATTACGAAACTTAAAAATTCTTAGCATATGTTATTAATTTGTTGTTATTGTCATGTGCTAGGTAAACTGGCATTATGGGGTGTGCTGCTCCACTTTTCTAATTGAACCATATATTTTGGTATGGAATCCGATTTCCGCAGTACACACATGCCATAGGAACCCGTTTATAGGATAGGCAACCATTCATAATCTATTTATACAAGGAAAGGACAAAGACAAGATAGAGAAAGTACATCCATGTCCAAACCGGGATTCGAACCCAGGACCTCCCAATCAGCACACTGACCACTAGACAAATTGGGTGGCATTATGTTAATTTAATTGTAATTAGTGAATAGAATTGGAAGAATAAATTATATTAAATTGATACAAAAATGGAAAAGTAAATATAAACATGTTAATCTTGCATTTTATTCTTCTGGTAAATTATTTATTTTTATTTTATTTCTTATTCTAAAAATTGGGCTTTATTTTTTAAAAGTTATAATATTTCTAAAATTCATAATTCATGAAATATTTTATTTAAGGAAACAAACATCTCTCTATCATTACATTATATTAATAGACTTTTTTCTTCAATATGTATAATTTTATTGCAAAATTTTCAATGAAATTGGATATTTCATTGCAAAATTTAAATCTGTTAGAATATTTAAAAAAAATTTTATTTTTGATTTAAGAGCTGTTTAAATTCTTTTTATCAACTGAACTATGCAATCAATTTATTAATTTTTTTCATAAATTGAGAATGTACAATTCTTTATTGTATTTTAGGCTTACCTCCTCAAATTTTAACTGCTAGAAAAGATGTGGCTGTCAAGAAAGGAACTCCTGCTCTTTTAAGGTGTGTTGTGAAAGGCCACCCATCACCAAAAGTTACATGGCATCACAGAAACCACCCTTTAAATACAGAAAGTGGGGATTATAAAATTTCAGTAGATGGATCATTGCATATAATGTCGGTGAGTGATTCAGATGAAGGTATTTACTCATGCACAGCTGAAAATGGAATAGGAAAATCAGTAACTCGTTTCTTCAATTTAATTGTTTATGGTAAGTATACAGTTAATTAGAAATCTTAGAAATATAATTTAATATCGTGACTACCACAAATCTAAATTTTGAATCCCACTTGGTTTCAGTAGAAAGACCAGAGTTTCATTAAACAACTCTTATGAAGTTATGTTGAATGTATTTCTTTTTAATTTTAATAAAATTGAAAGTATTTTAAATTTCAAAACAATTTTATAAAAAAATTGTCTTAAATGATATAAAAATTCTTATTTTAGTGGATACAAAAGTGAATATTAGTCTTGCTACTCCTGAGTATCAAGTCAACTCTTCTCTACAACTGGACTGCATTGTGAGTGGCACTCAACCAATGGTTGTTTCTTGGCATTTGGGTCAAAACAGCGAGCAGCTGGAATCAAATGAACATAGGAAGATATTTGATAATCATACATTATACATTGAATCTGCTCAATATAGTGATAGTGGAACATATATTTGTGAAGCTCAGAACCAGCATGGGAAAGCAACAGCCTCAATAGATGTGCGCATTCATGGTGAGTTGGCTTTATTGATAATATATAGTGATTATTTATTTTTATTGATTTTTGTTCATTAAAATAGTAAACTTGTTTTAAAACTTTCCATTACTACTGTTTATATTGTAGAAGGATAAATGTTTCTAAATTATAATCCTATTACTCCAAAACATAATTCTTTGAGCAAATATAGTATTATATAGAAATATCATAATTATTTTTCCTAATTTACTATTGTGTAAATATATCTGTATTAAAAACTCACATATGAGTAAAATTTAGTAAGAAAATGAAAAATATATTTAATGTTTTTATAAGTAAGGAGACAAATTAATATTTTTGATCTTGGCTCATAATTATTATTTAACTATAAAAGTTATATTACTATCAATCTTTTTATATAAATAATACATTAATAATAACTAATTTTAGCTTGTTTTGAAAATCAAACTTGAACTATAATTATTAAAAGAAACCACTTAAAATTTTAATTGGAAGTAATAAATAAAAAATTTATTAGATTCATAAGGGCTACTGAGAACTATTTATCATTGTTTATCAATAAAGATTTCTTCTGTTTAAAATACATTCTCCTAATATGTCATTTATATTTATATCCATATATATTCAGGAAAATACCAATTCAAACTATTCTTATATACTATCTTTATATCATTAAACTTCATTTTATTTATGACACTGAATTTTGTATTCATATAACTTTCATAACTAAAAATAGTTTTGTGGACTTGTTAAAGTATGTTTGTAGTTTTATAGAAGTTGTTACTTGCACGTTCTAGAGTACATACAAATGATTTTGGAAAATACAATATTGAAAGTTATCTATTTTGGAATTATACAAGAATATTTTCTTATTTCTGTGTAAACCAATTTAAATTAAAACATTGTTAACTAACTTTTCAATGCAACTCATTATGTTCTCTCACATTAATTTTATAATTAAGTAATATTCTGTTAATGACCATTAGCCATTATGAGCAGAGAATATTTTGATAAACAAACAAAAATTGAATCAAATAATCTTAATTAGAAGTTAAGTCAATTTAAGAAAATCAGGTTACTGTTTAAAACTCAGATTTTTATATTAATTTCTTAACTATGTATTAATTAAATGAAAATCGTTATTTTCAGTATAATAAATTTACCAAAATGATACATTTCAAAACTTTTTTTTTCTTTTATTATAAGAGTCATGAGGTATTGAAATTTGGTTTTGTCCAGCTTTTTTTCAAACATCCAAATTAATTTATTGTTTTTTGGATTTGAATCTATTTCCTTAAACTACTAAGTTCTATTCACTCTTGCCTTCGGTTCAACAGTTCGTGGGTTCGAATCCCACTTTAGGCATGGATGTTTGTAGTGGTTCGGAATCCACTTTAAGCAGTAGGTCCCGGTCTAATTAGTCTTTGTGTGCAAAAAATGACTGTTGAGTGACAAACAAACAACAACTGAGTTCTATTCAAATTTATTTGTGGAACTATGCATCAAACCATTATTTCTATAGATAATATGCATCATAAGTGTAGTAACCCTCTCTGTGCAACAATCTTAATATGTTAAAGTGTTATATTAACTTACAGTGAATAAAACTGACCATAATTTTATGTTGCAAGAATAGATCATTGACGATTTATCATTATTTGTATTAACCTAGTGTTTTTTCATCATGATACATGAGATCAACACAAGCTGTATTATCAATAAAATGGTTTTATGTAAAAATAATTCGAATTTCAATTTACTTTATAATATTTTCCTATTAAATTAAAGCAAAATAAAAATTAATAATTATAATACATATATTTCCTTTTATATTTAGTATAAGTTTTTAACATTAGTACTTTTTATTTTTTTTTATTTTTGGAATACAACACTTTATACCTAAAAAAATAATTATCATGAGATTCAGAATAATTTGTTGAGATTTTATTTTAATTTTTTTGTGTAGAATGTATAGAAAATATTTTAAATATTATGCATAATAATTAATTCCCCATTACTTTTTCATTATTTTATATTTATTTGTTAAATTTGATTGATTGTTAGTTACTTTTTTTTAAATATTTAAGCTTAAAGGAAATGTTCTCTTTTACAGATGTTCCTATTCCATCAACATGTAAAGACAGTCCTTTCTTTACAAGTTGTGCAATGATAGTTAAACAAAACTATTGCATTAACCCAACCTATGCCAAATTCTGTTGTTTTTCTTGTGCAATTGCAGGGCAACTGCAGAACGTTTCTGACGATACTGTTTCATAGCTTCATCTCATATTATAGAATTTAAAATGTGAACTTTTTAAAATGTTTGTAGGAACAAATTTGTACCTCAAAGTGAGGGGCTATGTTACAAAGTCTTCCTCTGGTAGACATGTGCACTAACTGGACTATAAAAGATATTTTAACTATAAATATGTTAATTATGAAACGTGATGCTGATCTTCTCCTTTGAAATGATCTTAGCATTCCTTTTGTGTGGAGAAATGTGTAAACTATCACTTTTTGTTTTAAAAGTATTACCTGCTTTATATTGAAGTTGATAAACTTGTAGTGCATCTTACAAATTTAATTTCTCCAAAAAGTTATGATGTTGTATATAAAAGCCAATGCTTTCAGTTTTGTTCTGTTATAGATAATACTTTATTTCTGCATTTTTTTTTTTTTTTTTTTTTTTTTGTGTGTGTATGCATTTTTTGAGAATATTATTTTTGAGTAATGTTAACATTATTAAATATTTTTAATGTTTCTTTAGAAAACTTCGCTTAATTTTGTACTTAGTTATTTTGATGTTATTATAATTAATGAATAATTAAAATGGAAAGCAGTTTTATATTTTTACAATGTAAGATTAACACATTTATTATGTACACATTTATTTGATTTTTATAATTTAGATCATTTACTAGTTTTATTTCATAGTTTGAGTGTAAAATGACAATCTTTTATTATATATATTTGAATGTAAACTGACAAGTTTTTACGCTAAATTACAATATTATTTATTAAAGATTTAAAATGGATTTATTTTTAGACATAATAATCATCGCCACAACTGTATTAAATTATTTTTGAGTATTTTTTCGCATGAAATAAATCTTGACATGACAGTTCTCTTGTGCAAGAGATTTTAATCATAAATCTTTTCACTGCTAAACAGTATTTAATAAACTTATCAATTTTATCTCACTTTTTATAATATTTAGATTTGACAGTATCAGCCAAAGAGAGATTATTGGAAAAAGGAGATATATAGTAATTTTGTTTTTTCTTGAGGTATAATTTAATATGTAAGTTCAAATAAAGATTTTGACATGCATTATCTATGAATAATAATTCTAATTATAAATTATTTAAAAGTAGAAATTTTAGTTTAGTAAATTTATTTGAAAGTTAATATATTTTGATTTTATGTAATAATAAAGACTCTGAAATGATATTCTTCAATATTTATTTGAAGTATTATTTTATAAAAACTAGTTCTGAAGATTCTACTCTATGAGTATTTTATGTTTAACATCCATTTAAAACTTTATTTAAAAAAATTGTGTGAAGTTGTGTGAGTATCTATAATTCATCCACTTATTTAAATCATTTGAGATTTACATGTATTTAAACATTAATTGTATCTATTCATTTTGTATTTTAAAATTAATATTTTACCCATTGGATTAGTTAATAACTGTATTAATTTTTTAACTTTTGTGTGTTCTCTTATAAAATAACGAAAAATAAAATCTTGTTGTAATATTTCTGTGTTAATATTAAAAATTATATCACATTTTTATGTTCATTTTTGTGGAAGTATCGTGTTTAGTGAGTTTTATTTTCTATGATTTTTTTTTTGTTTTTTTTTTTTTGTTTTCAAATGACATTTAAAAAAATATTAATATTTGTTAATGAACATTGTTATTTATAATTATATAACTGAGACATTTTTTTTTTAAATTGTAATAAATTATTTTCAACTTTGCATTTGTGTTTTTTCTCACTTTTTTTTGATGTTAAATTGCAAATGATACATAAACTACCATTAAATATAATCGGTAGAAAATCTTTAATTCTTAATTTTTTTAAATGTATATTTATAAAAATTACAAGCTTTCCAACAGTTTATTTGTACTGATTTAAATTATTTTTAAAAGATGGCTACTGATAGTAAGTTTAATTTGATTTTGTAGAATGTTCCTTCAAGTTTATTTAAAAAAAATGCGTTGAACAATTAAAAAAAAGGGAAGATCATATGAAAAATTAAATTAGATCTTACCATTCTTTAATAATATCAAATTTTTATTAATTTCTGATTATATTTGAGCACATGAACGAAAATTTATTCTCTAAATTTTTTTAACTTTTATAATGTAGTATTGTGTAAAAAAGATTTAAAAAAAAAGTTTTCTTGCGCATTCTCATCAAGTCGTACAAAATGTTTGTTGTCTTATCCTCTTTTCAAGTTATTTTATTTAAATAAGTACTATGAATAAATCAAATTTTGTTCTTACGATGATCTGCGACTCGTATATATACACTCACAAGAATCATCATTTGTACAAGCTTTAAAAAAGCAAAAGCGAATTAATGTTTTACAAAAACTGCATTTTGTGGTAAAAAAATATACTTTTCCCATAGATTTCTTTTTTTTTTTTTTTTTTTTATATTATAAAACAATGAGGTTTATTTTAAAAATGACCGATAGATGGCAATCGCACATCATACCAAGATTTCATGGAAAATAAATCAGTTATAAAATACCAAAATGGAGATGAATCCATCATTTGACGCCTATGCCGACAGATCTATTCTACAAATACCTAGTTAGAGAAAATAGGACTCTTGAGTTACGAAAATTCCGTACAGGAAAGTAAAATCAAAGCAAATAAAATTTAATGTTTCATTAAATGAGGCATTAAGTTTAGTACTATTTTTTAAGAAAAACGGAAATTAGATGATCGGCAACAAAGTGACAAACCATCAATATGCTCAACCTGATTCCATGTTGTACAAAGTGATGGAAAATTTGGCAGCCAAGTCATTAATGAAAAAGAGCATTTTTAATCCCTTGAAGTTTGAAGAGTAGCGGGGATTCTACAAGGGAGTCAACCAGCTACATTCTGCAAAGAATTGAAATGGTTGAGCTGGGCACTGAATAGGTAGCGCCTTTGGCCTTCTGTTCCAAAGTTCGTGAGTTCTACTTTAGGTGTAAGGACTGCTATCTCTTTTGAGACTAATAGGATTTAATCATACTTATCATTCTGGGCCATCTCTTCTGAAACACGTAATCTTGAATTTGGTTTGGAAATCAATTTCGTCAATATAAAATGGTATCTTACGCTGTAGTGAGATCACGTTGTTCTGTTTTGGAACAGACTTCTATCATATGCAGTTACTTTTTAATACAGGGCAAAGCCCGCAACATTTCGTAAGGCTCATAAAAAAATCTTTACTGTTAACCTTAGATAGAAGCTTACGTAATCATGAGATCGTAGAGTGTTGACTATGCCTATGCGGGCATAGTCAACATTCTACGTTGAGGGCTTTGCCCTGTATTTTCGAGCATTACTTTTTGTTTTTCTTCGAAATTTTATGATTGCATGAATAGTTTATTTTATTTTGCGTAGACACACACACACATATATATATACCATTCTCCGAAATTCTACATACAAATTCAGAGGAATGATAGATTAAGAGAATGGAAAATCTTTTTCTGACCTACGACACATGGAACAACAAAACACTTTAAGAAGAGGAAAAACGCGTGCTAGTTTCAATGTCGCGGCTGCGCGACAAAAGAAACTTCAATACTAACTACAAAATACTAATTTGAAATACACTACTGGCCATTAAAATTGCTACACCAAGAAGGCGACATGTTACAGACTTAAAATTTATACGAAAGGAAGAAGGTGCTGTGATATGCAAATGATTAGCTTTTCAGCGCAATCAGACTAAGCAGGCGCCAGTAGCGACACCTACATTGTGTTTAAATGAGGAAATTGTTCAGCCGATTCTTCAAACACAAATTGCATTTGAACGTTGTTGCCTGGTGAAAAGTTGTTGCGATGCCTCGTGTAAGAAGGAGAAATGCGTACCAGCACGTTTCTGACTTTGATAAAGGTCGAATTGTAGCGTACCGGGATCGCGGTTTATCTTATCTCAGTATTGCTGCCCGCGTCGGTCGAGAACCAATGACTGTTAGCAGAATATGGAATCGATGGGTTCAGGACGGTAATACGGAACGCCATGCGGAATCTCAACGGCCACCTATTACTAGCAGCCGAGAAGACAGGATATTATCCGCATGGCCATAATAGATTGTGCAACCACGTCACGAGCCGTGAGTCAAGAAACGGGGTCGTTTGGAAGACAACAAGTGTCTGCACGAACATTTCGACGACGTTTGTAGCAGCATGGACTCTCAGCTCAGAGACCATGGCTGCGGCTTCCCTTGACGCTGCGTCATAGACAAGAGCGCCTTCAATGGTTTGATCAACGACGAACCTGGGCGCACCAATGGCGAGACGTCATCTTTTCAGATGAATCCAGGTTCTGTATACAGCATCATGATGGTCGCATCCGTGTTTGGCGGCATCGTGGTGAACGCACACTGGCAGCGTGCATTCGTCATCGTCATACTGGCCCATCACCTGGCGTGATGGTATGGGGTGCCATTATATACACGTCTCGGTCACCTTTTGTTCGCATTGATGGTGCTTTGAACAGTGCACGTTACATTTCTGGTGTGTTACGACCCGTGGCTCTACTCTTTATTCGAGCCCTGGGAAACCCTACGTTTATGCAGGATAATGCCCGACTGCATGTTGCCGGTATTGTATGGACCTTCCTTGATACGGAACATGTTCGGCTGCTGCCCTGGCCAGCACGTTCTCCAGATCTTTCACCAATAGAAAACGTCTGGTCAATGGTTGCCGAGCGACTGGCTCGTCACCAAACGCCAGTCACTATGTTTGATGAACTGTGGCATCGTGTTGAAGCTGCATGGGCATCTGTACCTGTACATGCAATCCAATCTCTGTTTGATTCAATGCCCAGGCGTATAACTGCTGTTATTACTGCCAGATGTGGTTGTTCTGGGTATTGATTTCTCAGGATCTATCCAGCCAAATTTTTTGAAAATTTAATCACTTGTTATTTCTAGTATAATATATTTGTCCAATAAATATCATTTTGTTATCTGCATTTTTTCCTGGTGTAGCAATTTTAATGGCCAGTAGTGTATATTTTCTTGAAGCTTGAATTAGAAACGGAAGCAAGTATTTCTCCTTTTCAACCCATATGGAATGGGAGAAGTAACTTCGCACGTTCTGAGGTACGGACGCGCTGATCTGACAGGAAATGGATATACGATTCCTTTCTTCTTGCCAAAGAAGAATGAGCTTGGGAGAACATACAGATACCAATTTGACCAAAAGTAGTTTGAAAGATTCATAATCACTATGGGTGACAGTGAGGGTGTAGATTCATGTAATATAAATATATTTCTCCGAAAATGAAGTTTTGTCTGAACATCAAATGCTTTACTGTCAACACATTGCTACATGCTATGGCATGGACAAAACCTGTTCACATATTGCTGTTTCTACGTCAGTTACGCTTAGTCCCCATTTCATTTGTTCTACCGTATATCAAATATACATTATCATATTCCTGGTTATGTTGTTGTTAGTAATTCGACATTTACTGAAATAAACAACTAAATGTTGCATGTGATTATTATCTCAATATAGTCTTAATTTGCACTTTTGTTTGCTCTGTTACGTATCACTAGTTAACACAACTGACTTACCAGTAACTCAACTGACTCTCTTACCTCAGTAAAGAATGAAATATAGGAGATATTGAGTCTGTTATAAACTCTTCAGTTAATTGTAGGAAATGAATTCAACCCTGTAAATTCAGTAATAAACTGATGAAAAACCTTTGGAATCCTCATCGTTCAGATCCTATATGTGATTTTCCATCTCTCGACGTTCTTTACTGCTATTATATAACAAATTTTTAATAGTCATGCACCTAATATAATAAAGTAGTTGTGAATAAAACCCGTTAGGGTGTCACCTGGTAAAAGACTTTGAAGTTAGCTTTCCTATCACGCGAACGGAACGAGACAGGGAAAAAAGTGAATTATAAAGCTGTAGAGAATAAGCGATTTATTACGAAAATATATCTTGGGGATATTGATGACAAGAATAGAAAGCGAAAACTGCATCTTTATTTTTTTCCTCGGAATTTACTACATTGTGAGATGAGAAAACGATCTGAGAAAGAAAAAACAACACTTGTTATAACAATAATTGAGATATTCAAACTCCTCATGGACATCCGTAATGCAGTTTGGATTCTCGTCTGAATATCATGCTCTACACTTTGGAGAATAGATTGTGACATTTTGGCATAAACAACCTTAATGCATCCTTTAAGGTCCTGTAAAGCTTATAGAGGGTCACATGAAACTGTTGTTTTAAGTATCTTCACAAAAATAGTTCAATGGTGTCAGATTAGGGTAACATGGTAGGTAGTATGCTACATATTATACTCAATATTTCTGTTCCAGAATTCAATGATGAGGTTCAGCTTAGCTGGAGATATTTTATGAGCATCCAAGCCTTCATATTGAAACCATAGATTCTTAAGATTAAACAATGGTAATTTCTCCACAAAATCGAATATTACTTTATGTAGAAAGAGAAAATATGGTCTTTGTTAGTATACCATCAAAAAATATTGATCTGATAAGCTTGTAATTGTATGAGTAACATTAATAGAAAACGGTATTTGATGAAGATCAGTAAAATATCAAGGATATCCTAACACCGATTAAGAAAAGTTTTGCCTTTCAGTGAAAATTATTTCTCATCCGTCCACACTAAATTTGCTTAGAATGTTGGCTTAATCTTTATGTGATTCATAGCTGAGATACATCATGCCTACCATACCTTGGTACACCTTTCAAATAAAACCTGTTGGAGCAGTGATTTGTATGAATAATACCTAATTTAATTAGGATTTTTCCTAACATGACTTTTAGGGAGGCCAGTATTGACTTATCTATTTTGTACTGCATTTCGGATATGAGAATGTATATGTTAATACTACATCCAAATTAAACTTGTTCACATCCTACCTAAGCTGATATGGCAGATAGAGCTATACGCATCGTATGGCATCAGCATGCTAGATATTTATAATAGTATTCATATTTTGAATTTAATTTATAAGGGTCTAAAATAAGAAAAGTTATAGTGGAGCCTATCGAAACTAATTCTAAACAAGTGGAATGTCGTATTTTCTTAGTGGAAACCTTCAAAACCATCGCATCGCATAATGGAAATATATGGACGTCGGTTATCTTTCCGGATCTTTACATATTTGCCATCTGTCATATTCATCTTTGGACTTTTCAAGGTGTCATTTATTACGTCAGCTTGACATTTCCATGTTATCACAGAGACTCGATCAACTTAAACAGTCTTTTGTTGACATGTCGAGTCCATTGAGTTTTGAGGCCTTTTCTCCATATCTCCAAGTGTGCTCCTTTATCTGATACAAATGTGAACAAGACTCTCCAGAACAGGAAAAGTATTTGAATTCATCGACAATCCAATGACAGACTCATGTGAAGCATTATATATTTACCATAATAATAATGAAATTTTTGAGCACTTAAAATGAAATCCAGTAATTTAAAATTTGCTTATTGCAAAATTGATACCAATTTATATATGTTGCATGATGATTCGTGAACAATTTTTGACGATAAGTAATTTTCTCTGTACAGGTCTTTTTCAGCTTCTACATTTTTCTCCTGTTAAAAATTTATAAAAAATTTCCTTTATTCTATTCATTAAAAACATGTAAATATTCATAGTATAAAGTTGCCGTTATTGTGTTTCAACCCCAAGATATTTCCTAAAATCTGATGGAATTTAACCTTCTATAAATTTATCAAAAAGAATGATTTTTCCATAACCCCAGGTGCTAAGCAGTACCAGAAAAATCATTAGTTGTGATCTGAGATTACGTGAACTGTAGAAATGGTTCAAAAAGGGGAATTAACTTTTCTGCCGCTAATAGGATTTATCTGCATAAAATCGTAATCATCTCTGGAGTGACCAGATATATCTTCGACGGGCTACTTCCAATGAACTTCGAAGAAATTACCTTTTCCTTGACCCTTTGTGAAGTATTAAGAGGCGAAGATTGGACACTTAGATACTTAATGGATTATTAATAAGTGTTGTGACCCCTTAATGGATTTTTAATCATTCCCGGGTGCAGTCCATCCCTAGTCGACCCATACGATTTTTAATTGGCTGATTGATCGGAAGTTTTGTGGACTATAAGTGACGTCAGAGAAGAGAACAAGAAATTTCTGGAATTGAACGATTATGGAGGAGAATCAAACAGTGTGAGGCTAGAGGCGAAAAAATATTCTTCTTTTTGTTCTTTAAGGAACTTGCAATTGCTTCTGGTCCTCAGAGATGTACGTAGCGGATGATGCCAAGAGAATCTTGAGAAGACACCGGGTGAGTCCCATTTAGTAATTTATCAACGATACCTGAGGAAAGTCTCTGCTTGTCGCAGTTCTAATTTTGCCACTCCGAGTAGCCATTACTCTTTTGAAAGGATCGCTGAGCACCCTCGAGATTCGAACGGGACACTGAAGATTGTTGATATCCGTGGAATTTGCTGCTTGTTGTTCGGATCATCTGAATCCTGGAGTTACTTGATTTTATGAGATTGTTTTCCGAGTGCCAGACCAGGCTCCCTTTATGCAACGCCGATTGATCAGTAATTATAGCTAAATATTCCTGAATTTGTAGAACACTCAATTTTTCTAGCACCCCACAAGGTGATAGAAGAGAGCGAGAAACTTCATTTCATCTCTTTCACACACACATCTATATAGACATTGTAAATCATCGTAATTATTTATCGATTGTGAATATAAATATTTAATCTAGATTTAATAGTTAAAGTGAGCCTGATTTCTTTAGTGAACTAGACTACTTTTTGTTTCAGACTTACCAGTCTAAATATTCTACAATGGAAAAGAGCTTCAGAACATGTATGTGTGTGTACATTACTGTTGTGATATGTTTGAGAAATTATCGAAAAGCTTTGTATAAAAATGTGTAGATCATCAACAGATTTAACTGTATTTATTACAAGTCTGAGGTTCGAATTTAATAAAATTCAGTGAGTTTATGAAGTCACTTTGATCAATTTAATAAGGACAGACGGTAATTTATTTTAAAAGGTTTTTTTTATCATTCATTCAATTGATGTATGTGGGCCTCAATATTTTGTTACAAAAGAAAAAAAAAAAAAAAGAATTTTACAAAGAATCGGATTTTCTATATTCTCTAAAAATGGAATGAAAAGTGATTTAATTGCGAATCTTTTAACCTGATGGCTGGTTCTCCTTTCCATTTATTTTAAAAATATTCAAATCAATGATGCCATCATAATAAATGAAAAATAACGAATTATGTGAATGATAGAGGACATTTACATAATTCATAATAACTTTTTAAAATTATTTTGCAACATATAATTTTACTTTATATGCGAAAATTCCTCTATTTTCGTAATTACTAAAAATATAAATTTGTTATAATAATTTTTATTTTACTATGAATAACAAAATCCACCATATAAGTAGATGTCATTTTTCAAAGAATTCGAAAATTTTCAAAGTTTTAAAAGGGTATCATTAATAAAATACATTTCTATTAATGGTAATCTTTTTAAAACATAAAAACACATATTCATAATTTTTATTTAATGTAGTTGCATATTTTTCTAATGGGATGTATGAGCTCAAATAAAAATTATAAGTGTGGAAAACAAAAAATATTTGCTTTGAAATTTCATTTAATATGTTAATTAAAGTTTCATATAATATAATAAAACAAAGCGCATTAAAAAATAAAAAAGCATAATTGCATCTAATTATAATCTTCGATCAGATTTTTTAAAAATTTTTTTATAGAATTATGTTTGTATACATAAATCTGTAAAATATGATTAGCTAACTGTGGGTAATATTACGATTCCACAAACTTCATTTTTGAAAACAAAAATTCATAGTGTGCCGAGCTTCTGGGTTCGTGTCGATTAAGAGTTGAATAAAACAGCCTCTCAATGAACACAAGACTTTTATTCGTAAAAATTCCACGAGATACACCAGCTGTAACAATCACAATTATACAGCTACAATTCATCAGATACAATAAGTAACAGCTTCCAATCGCAGGTCTCAAATACCTCAGGCAGAGAACAGTTTCTCTAGACTAGCAATCACGACTAATCGTCTTCACAGAACTGACTCCTTCTATGTCGGGCTGCGGTATTTATACCTGATTTGGCGGGGAAATTTACCAGTTTCGCCAAGGTTCTGGAAGCTTCTAGGCTATCTTTCTAAGTATTGGTTCTAGAGCTTAGGTGATGAATGTTTCTAAAAGTATCTATTTCTCGCCAAGTCGCCAAGATTTTTCGCCAAAACATCGCCAAGTCACCAAATTATTAGAAAACCCTCTTTTAACGTATAACACGTCTAAATACCGCAATTTTTGCCCAAAATGTAAGTATTTCCGATCTGCCTGAGATATTTTAAGACAACTACAATAATTATTTATAATTTGTAACAATAGTGAAACTAAAAATCAATCATATAAGATACCAAGAATTAAACATAGACAGTATGGAACTTTCTTTAATTTTGCAAGCTTTGATTCTAGATCGAGTCTCAAAATTTCCCTATCACAGAGAAAATTTGCAATGCTTTATCATCTTTTATATCTAATAATTCCAATTCTTCCTCATAATGCATGAGTAATGAATTTTTTACCGAAAAGTTATTAAAGTTTTAAAAACTGTATTTTTCTTTACAAATAATCTCTTTCTTTATTTTAATCATAAAAATTATGTGTAAATTATTTGTTTATTTGCAGTATTTCAAAGAAGAAAACAATTAAGGTTACATTAATGATATATAATTTTAAATAATTTTAAGTTCAAAAATATAAAAATTTAATGAAATTTACGTTAAAATTTATAATAAATAAACAAAAATCTCTCAATAATAAAATCTGCCAAATTTCTGTTAACAATGGAGATAATTTAAGAAATTGTCAGCTAGAAACCAGAATTAAAGTAATTTATGGCTTCCGTATATATTATTAAAAGAGCAACATTTGTAACTTGCTTTGTCATTTCTATAGATTTCTTACCTATTGTATTATTAGAAACCATGGAAACTGAAAATCTACTTCCGCAAAATCTATTATATTATACATTAAATATTGGAAACATTGTTTGAAGAGTTTGTTTCTTTTTTGTCGTTTTGTCGCAATGGAAGAGCTTTCTGCAAAATAATGGAAATCAATATATCAAGATGGGATAAAAATATCTTCCCGCGTTAAATTCACAAACACTGCATGCTGACAAGTAAGGTAAGTACACTCTATAGAAAATATTCCCATATATATGTGAATGTTAATATATATATATATATATATATATATATATATATATATATATATATATATATATATATATATATATATATATATATATATATATATATATATATATATATATATATATATATATATATATATATATATATAAAATTTAAAAACAGCCAAAATTTATTAATTTTGTAATTATGTAATTTTATAAGTGCAATATTTATAAATTGCACTATTGTAGTAAAGGTTGCCCCCTAAAAATAAATTTTGGGGCATAAATGTTGATGTTTATTTTTTTTACTTGTAACTTTTTTTACTTGTATTTTCTTATTTTTCATAGTTTCTTTATAAGGTTAATGAATATTTTATATTTAAATATTAAGATTAACACAAAATATATATATATATATATTTCAAATAAATCATTCTCAGAATGTATAATCTAAAGAGTAAAATTGTCTTTTTGCGGTACTAGGGTTTCAAACAAAAATGTCGCTAGTAGTGTCTCCTGATTTTTTGCCTTCAAAATCAGTAGATTCTACTGTTTTTTTTTACCTTCAAAGTTGGTCGTTATGATATATATATATATATATATATATATATATATATATATATATATATATATATATATATATATATATATATATATATATATATATATATATATATATATATATATATATAACTGATTCAGCATATTCTTTTCCTTTTTTATTAAAAGTATGTTTTTGAACTTCGAACTTTAAAATACAAAGAAAAGGATACGACACGCGTTTTAGTTTTTTAACTTTTTTAATTCAACTAACATAAAAACACAAATTAATTTCCGTTACAATAAAAAAAAACAAACATAGCGTTGTAAATTATAAGGAATTTTGTAACAGCACATTTTCTTCTATCGCAGCGATTGAATAGAACTATGTAATACCGGTAGAGAAAACAAGCAAAGTGTTGTAAATTATTCGCCATCAAAGACATTATTTAATTAATTTTTACAATGGAGAGAGATTTAGTATGTTACTCATTGATATACAAAACAATGACATAAACATGAGGGATTAATTAACAATTAAGAAAAATGAAAAACGAAGTCCAATAAAACATCTAAAACGTGCTGAGTTGTATATTGTAATAATGAAATTTATCGGTTGTACTTTAAGTAGTTCTATGAGCTGAGAGAGAAAAGCAACAATTGTAAAATGTGACAACGTAGTATTTGACTGCTGAGTGATTTGTACTGATGAAGCTGTTTTTTTATTGTACATGAGTTATGTCATATTTCATCCTAGTTATTTTCATATTTCGATAAAGAGATTGAGAGTTGATAATTTAAAAATTCTATATTCTATTTAAAAAAAATGGCGCAGACTTTTAAATTTAAAATACTGTTGTTATTCTTCGAACAGTAATATTATTTTTGAAAATTCGCAAACAACTTCTTTAAAACCCGATATTCGGAAGTAGCCTTGTTAATTGCCTAAGTATATGAATGGGAATATAACCGCGACAGGTTATTGAAATTTTCTAAAATTGTTATTGTATATATTTTCAAAATAAATCGAATACCATGAAAACGTTCACGACTGCATTTACATGTTAATATTCAAAATGAGATCATTTACTTTCTTAATACAAGAAATATATGTTAACATATAACTTTTTAATAAAAATAAATGGCATAGTTTTCTTTATACAGCTTTGATTTTTAACATTTTTTAAATAAAATTTCTCATTCGTACTCTTATCATTAATTCATTTGTATTTTTGACTAAGAAACATCTTTTTAATAATAGCCTTATGCATTTTTTTTTTTTAATATTTGCCTAAACAAAGTTTGTCTTACAAAAGAATTGCTAAATATTATATTCAATCTTCAATAATCTTCAAGAAAATGTACGATTTTTTTTGGTTTATGTTTTGCCTAAAAATGCAAAACATTCTATAAAATGATATCACTCCCTACATTGCCACTATTTTCTTTAATAGAAATATTTGGATGTCCGATTGTATACTAATGTTTTAATCATTTAGTATAAAAAAAATAAGGTTTGTTTAAAATAGCTTATTTTCATTTGTGTAATTTTATTCAAATAATTCATGCGAAAATTATTTCTCAACTTAAGAATAATACTAAACACTGTATTATAATGAAGGATATTACTGAATATAATTCTTTTTGTGAGAAAAGAATTGAATTTATGGTAGATTTAAGTATGCAAATTTCTTTGTTGCGTTGTGAGTAACACTATTCTTTTAATTATGGCCCATGTTTTAAGGAAACTATTGTCTCGTACGTCACGTCCTTGATGTAAATCAGATATAAGTTGCACAGTTCTGACGAAAATAGATTCAAAACCAGTTATTTCGAAAAAAATGGATTTTCAGTCATTGATAACCAAATCTGTTCTTGGGTTTTTATCTTTTGTAGCTTCCACTTCGTTGAAGGTAATTATGCATAAAAATAACTTTTTCACTGTATTTTCTATATTGATCAAATATTTAAGATTTCTAAATTATTTTCGAGACATACTCAATTACTTACCACATGGCATAAAATATTATTGAGTAAGAAATATATAAATGGCTCTTTTTTGTTTTTATTCATTTTTCATTTAATTACCTCAAAATAACAAGTCACATTAAGAAATTTATCATATATAAAGTATGTGATTTAATAGTGTTTAAATAAAAAATTCTTCAGAAGGGAAAAAGTACGAGTATCAGTTTTGATGTTACTAATAACATCAATTGCTATGAGTTCATTTAGAAAAAAGCAGTTTCATCTAGATTTAATGCACTATATTGGATTAAAAATAATTTGAGGAAATAAAATTTAAAAACACTAAACTTTTTTTTTACATAAGTTTGTAATATTCGTAATTTAAGATACATTAAAATAAGAAAAATTTTAAAAAGTAAAAAATAAGTGTTAGTTTAAATATCTCGTATTTGCGCAAGAGTTTAAAAAAGTTTAACATATACGATAAAGTTAATTTAAAATTAGGATAATATTTTTTATTTTAAAATATGTTTTTCTTCAACAGTTAAAAACAGTTTATTTGTTAATATGAAATACATTTTTCATTATGCATATTAATATCAAGTTTAAAGTCTTGTCTTCAACTGTTCAGTGAATGAATGTGTAAATTCAATACTAAAATACGTAGAAACACGAGTGCCCCATTTTTTAGATTTTTTTCCGACTCGCCTTTTATATTATCTTCCAAATCAATTTGACAAACGATGTTACCAATAGATTGATTAAATTAAAATACAATTAAAAATTGACCATTTTAATAAACAGTCTGTTTTGCGAATGCTTAAGACTAAATAGTTAACCTTTTATATAAATTCCAGGCAATATATGACTTATTTGGAATAAACTGAAGGTAACTGTCGAAATTTGTTCGTTGTAACAAAATTTCTGTGCAGTAAAATTTCTTATCACAAAAATGCGGTTAGACATTTTATGGAATTTTAGATTATTTAGGGATTTTCTTGTGTACTATTATTTTTTTGATTTTCCACTTTGCTTGACTAAAATCGTGAATATCTTTATTTTATTGCTAAAAAATATAAATTTTTAATTTCTCTGTGAAAAGAAATCTTAACAATTTACCCTCTATTTCATTTTATCAAGTGCCTGATTTTATAAACTTGAGGTATGGCGAACAAGCTTTGAATGTATTAATAGAATTCACTGCGCTTTTTTCTAGATCAAGTCTATTTATAAAAGGATATAAAACACAAGTTAATTTTTAGAATTTTATAACTCAATAATTATTTACCACTAATCTAATTTAAATTAACGAAAATGGATTTAAAAATCTTATTTTTATACTGAAGAAGATATAATTAAATAAAATGTTGATATACAAAAGAATAAAATCATATTGTTTCTACAAAATCATAATATCCTTTAATTCTTATGGATTATTTGTCGGTTTTTTTGTAATTGATTTATTAATTATTCTTCACACACAAATAATAAAATTCTAGAAAAATTTTATGTGTGTACTACCATTCAACACCAAATTTAGCTCAATAATTATAACGAGAAAAGTTTTTAAAATAGTCAGTTAAAATTGTCAGTTATTTAGTCAGTTAAAATTGAACTGTACTTGGTGTATTAAGTTTTTAGTCAAGCTTTAAGTTATTATCCATTTTATATATTTCAACGTTATTGGCTTCTTTCAATTCTGATGTATTTTTATCTCTCTCATTTTAGCTTTCATAGAAAGCATTTAAATTCGTATTCATGAAAATAAATCTCCTAAAGGTAAAATCGAGGTAGTTTTTCGGATGGATTTAAGATCCAGATACTTTTTCTGCTCCCCTTGAAAATTTGTGATTTCCTGTGCAATTTTAAAATGCTTAGTCTAATATACCTTAAACAAGGACAGATTTTGTTTTTTCTTTCCTTTTGTTACGAGGGTTGCTATTTATATTTCTGGCCTTGGCAACAGTAAGTGTTGCTAGGCGACCGAAGACGATTTTAATCGAAAGTTTGATATTTTTAAACATAAATTCAGCAGACGATTTACCATTATAGCTTTATTTGTGTTGTTGACAGTAAATTGAAAAGTTCTTCTCTGTCAAAAAATGGAATTGAATCGTGAACATTTTCGTGCCATTATTTTTCATAACTTTCGACGTGGATTGTCAAGACAAGAGTGCTTCGATGAACTTAATTCTTTATACAGCGATAAAGCGCCATCCTACAGCACTGTAAAAATTGGTATAACGAATTTAATCGTGGTCGATGCTCGATCCAGGACGAATCCGTGCCGGTCGTCCAAAATCCGTTGTTGTGCCAGAAAAGATCAATGCTGTGCGTGAACTGATAAAGCAAGATCGTCATGTGACATACCGTGAGATAGAGGCGTCTTTGGACATTAGTATGACTAGCATCAATAAAATATTGCATGAACATTTGAGCGTAAAAATTTTTTCGCGTTGGATCACATAATCTGACAAACGCTCAAAAAAGGCTCGTGTCGATTGGTGCAAGGAAATGTTGGAAAAATACATTCAAGGTACATCAAAGGCTGTGTATAACATCTACACAGGTGACGAATCATGGATCTATGCATATGAGCCGGAAACAAAACAGCAATCAACTGTATGGGTCTTCCAAGACGAGGCAAAACCAACAAAAGTTGTTCGAGGAAGAAGCACATCGAAACAAATGATTGCCTGTTTCTTCGGCATTAACGGTCATGTGGCAACAGTGGCGTTAGAGCAACGCAGGACGGTCAATTCTGAATGGTACACGACCATTTGTTTGCCAGAAGTCATCGGAGAAATTCGAAAAATACAGAAGAACAGGCGAATCATTCTTCATCATGACAATGCGAGCTCTCACACATCGACTCAAACAAAGGCATTTCTGACGGAGCAATTTATTAATGAGAGAATAAGAAATGCCAAGTAATATATAAAATTTTTTTGATATAATAAAAAAAAAAATTCTACTTTACATAAGTACATTTAATACAAAATCAATAATAGATAAAATCAAAAATAAATAAATAATAAATTTCTAGAAAAAAATAAAGAACCTTATTATTAATATTGATATATTCTGGGTGACACAAAGAATCACCGTTAAAAGATATTAATATCAATCATTTATTCAGACTCTTTTTAGACATATGTCCTTCGAACAAACGTTCTTAGCCCTTATCATACGAACGACATGCACTACCTTCGATCTTTTGTGTGGCACAATATAAATGTAGCTCATTTGTGATCATTTTGAAAGATAAGGTGATATATCTTATCCCACACGCACACATAAAAATAGAAAAAAACTATTAATCTTACATCTGGTATGAATTTGAAGTATCTCACGAGAATTGCATAAAAATGAGTTATCCAACAGTATCCAGTAGTTTCGATAAAATTCTCAAGGTAAGTGAATTCAATTTTAAATATTATTTTAATGTGTTTAGCAGAAAAAATTTATTTTTTTGTAAAAATTATTTTATTAGAAATGAAATACATTCATTTTAATGATACATGATGGAAAATGTGGAGAATTTATGTATATATATATATATATATATGTGTGTGTGTGTATATATATATATATATGTATATATATATATATATATATATATATATATATATATATATATATATATATATATATATATATATATATATATATATATATATATATATATATATATATATATATATATATATATATATATATATATATATATATATATATATATAAGCCAGCCAACTTGTCTAGTGGTCAGCGTGCCTGACTACGTATAGGGAAGTCCTGGGTTTGAATCCCGGTTCAGGCATGGATGTACTTTCTCTCTCTCTCTCTCTCTATCCTGTCTTTGTCCTTTCCTTGTGTGTGTGAATGAAATATGAATGATACCTACCCTACTGTACCGAGCTTCGGGGTTCGTGCGGATTGAGAGTTAATGAACAAAAGACTTTTATTTGTAAAAAAATATTCCACTAGATATACCAGCTCTAACAATCACAATTATACAGCTACAATTCGTCGAATACAATAAGTAACAGTTTCCAATCACAGGTCTCAAATACCTCAGGCAGAGAACAGCTTCTCTAAACTAGCAGTCACGACTAATCGTCTTCACTCACTGACTGTCTTCACAAAAACTCCACTCCTTCTATGTCGGGCTGCGGTATTTATACCTGACTTGGCGGGGAAATCTACCAATTTCGCCAAGATTCTGGAAGCTTCTAAGCTATCTCGCTAAAAATTGGTCCTAAAGCTTAGGTGATGGATGTTTCCAGAAGTATCTATTTCTCGCCAAGTTTTCTTGCCAAAACATCGCTAAGTCACCAAATCAATAGAAAACCCGCTTTTAACGTATAACAAGTCTAAATACCGCAAATTTTGCCCAAGATGTGAGTACTTCCGATCTATCTGAGATATTTTAAGACATATACAATAACTATTTATAAATTTTTAATAATATAAACTGGTCCCTATGGCATGTGTGAGGGTGCGATGGTGGCCCACCCCCTGTGGTGGCCGGTTCCTTGGTATCAGGGAACAATAGATTAATAGACTCTGTTGTAGTTGTAACTGTCTACAATCTGCCATTAGAAAGAATAAATATTTATATTTATAAACATTTTTTATTTGATTGTGTTTTTTCCAATTTTTTCTACCTTTTTATGCGAATTAAATATTTTTAATAATGACAAGGTACATTTATAACCATAATTTTCATACTGATAAATGGTAACTCAAGAATTTTAATTTTAATTAATTATGTATATATGTATGATTATATTATGGTCATATGCGGTTATGTATAGGGATATTTTTCTTACAGAATTTTTGTAAAGATAGTTTATTTAAACTCAAAAAGAAAGACCTTTATTACACAATCTGACCGTCCATTTTCTGCTAATTTTATGCATTATCCTATACATAAATTAAGTAAATATTAGATCAGTCAATTTTAACAAATTTGGGAGATAATCTTAACATTAGTTTTGAAACTACATTTTGTTCTTTGGATTCTGGTCTTCTAGAAAAATTATTGATGCTGAGAAATGATCACTGATCATAAATATTTTAACAGTCTAAATGTATTCGAAAATGTTTTATTAGGAAGTATGTTATTTAATATTATCGTAATACTTTTATATTTAAACAATAGTTTCTAAAATGTATTCAATATTTCACTGGGTAATTTTAGGTTTCAAAAACGCTTTTTTACAAATGTTTTTTTCTTGAAATTAAAAAGAAATTTTCAATGTAACATGAGACATCAATATTTCTCTCTGCGAGCGGTTTTGTATAATTTGTTTTTATTTTTCTTAAAAATGAAGAGAAAATTCAATTTGCTATTACCAAATTATAATTACGTCTAGAAGTATTGCCTTTTGTTTCTTACAGAATATGTTCCACTAGTATAATAAAAAACGAATAATTAATCCTCAAAATCCATTCAAAGTTGTACTGATATATATATATATATATCGAAGGATTCATTCTAACATTTTATAAGTGCTTAAATACATCTCGAATTCCTTAGAGTTTTTCTTTTGATGTTAGTAATTATTTGCTTATTAAAACCATGTTAGTGATAAAAAAATGATTTGAGATTATAAAATTCGTTTTGAGTATAATGCTTGCATGCATGAACAATGTCGTTTTTGTTGTCGTGTGACAAGTGCAAAAAGAAAAGTTAAAAAAAGACAAGTCATATGGGACGAAAGGCATGGAGCACTGCCCTGGCCGCATCTTCATCTTTTTCCGTGTAAAGGGTGTCATGGTAGTAGTTGGGGTCGATGTTGAAGAGGGTCGAGGCAACAGAGATGTTTCGGATCCAGCAGAACATGAACAATAATTAAAAATTAACAAAAATAACATTGATTTGAATGTAAAAATAATTCTTATTTCAGTAAATTGTAAAGCCACCACTGGCAGTTTTTGTAAAATGATAATTAGGCAGACAGTCAACTAAATTATTGATTCTTACTGCGATTGGTTTTGCCATGTAGTTAAAAACAGATATATTGAAACTATTTTGGAACAGCTGAAGCTCTTTTCTTGACATTCCCCATTTAATGACTTACAAGGCTATGGAAGGATGTTATATCCTTGTAAATATTGTTGTAAGAGTTATGTAGAGAGAGAGGCCAAGTAATGTTTGGTTGGTAAATGTTGCATAAGAATCTTCGTGGCTTATACCACTGTTCGTGAAATAGTATCAATGTATTTATAAACTTTAAGAATAAATTGGTATTTCTAAAATATCATTTTTTAGATTGTCACATTAAATCCAGTTTAGTAAACAATACTGGATTAGACCTCTGCTTTCTCGACATCTCTTAGCGAATTTGATGGTCATCAACTGAGAATACAGTAAGATTAGTCTCTGTAGATCACAATCCTCCAATATAGCACTGTTTAACTAATCTGAATTAGGTGACTTTGCCTTTGTTGATGAATAGTGGTGATTGCCTTTAAAGGTTTCAAAAATTCAATCCCAGAGTTTCCAAACCATCTGCAGCATGTTTGATATTTACTAAACGATATCAAATGATGTCAAATAGATGACCTGATACCTTTGGTGCAATGTGACTACTCTTTTGATTGGTTGATCCTCTCTTGCCTTTGTTGCCAGAAATCACCATGGCAGACTAATTTTTTTTTGTCCATTTTGGACATAATCCTATACTTAGTCACTAAATATCGTTTCGATCAATAATTTTTGTGGTGCATCTGTTCTTTAAAGTTTCTTTTTTGATTTCTATGATGCGATTTTTCTAGAAATTTAAATTTTAACCCCTTTTTATCCATTTTAAAAGGATTTATAATTAAACCTATTGGACCTCTTAGTGTTTATTAATTCAAGCGAGGTTTAATTGATCTATATTCAATAATAAAATTTTCAAAGACAAAAAAAGAATTATTTGCTGAAAAAAGCTTATAAATCACTTATTGGCGAGCTCACTTAGTAGAAACAAAATGCATTCTGATAAGCATAAATAATTAAAAAAGCTTTGAATTCATGCAAAACCAAGTGAAGCCTTATGGAATGAATAAAAACCAAATGAAGTGGTTGTTAAATTGATAAGCACAATACGATCTTATCAATACTAATAAGATTAAATATATCTAACATTTTTATCAATAATTACCTATTAACTATTCAAAACTTGGCTCTGGAGATAAGAATTCATTAAGTTTGAAAATTAAGTGTATGGGGTAATTTAGGTTGCATTACAATCAGAACCTATGAAAAAACTGATATTTATATTCCTATTTATGGCTTTTAGTTTCTCATGTGTATATATGTATATAGAACCAATTATTTGTATAATATGTATATAATGAAACAGATTTTGAAAAATATATACATTGTACATTTTTAGGATAGCTTTCAAAATGGAGATCTCCAATCTTAGAGCCTGCAGCATATTTATTCTATTATTCCTGTTAAACATAATTTTATGCTCAGCTGATAAAACATGCACCCCGGCTGAGATGGCCCAAGAAAACTTAAAAAAGTTGGCTATTGCAAACAACTATTTTGCTTTGAATCTTTACCAAAGAATATCAGCTGAATCCTCTGAAAATATATTCTTCTCTCCTCTCAGTTTATCAACAGCTTTCGGGATGCTTTTTTATGCTAGCAGAGGAAAAACTGCTGAAGTAAGTAAGTTTTAAATATCAGATAAATTTTTGTATATGTTTGTTTCTGAATACTTTAACTTTATGCTAAAAATTACCTCAGAACTAATACACTGGTGTTAAACTTACTAAGCCGATCACTAAGATAATGTATAATGTAACTTCAAAATAATGGAATCAATGTTAGATAAAAAAAATTGTTATTTATTAATAAATTTTGTATGGAAATTCTTAACTTACACTGCTGGCCACCCAAATTGCAACACCAAGAAAGACAAGAGATATCACAACAAAATTTATTTTGTAGATAACATGTTGACCAAGTATCAAATGATAAAATTTATAGACTTCTGTGAAGTGTGGTTCCTACCAAAATCAGTATCTAGAGTAGCCACCATTGTTGGAGAACACCGCTGCCACACGCCTCGCCAATGATTCAAAGATACTTTGGATGTGCTCTTGAGATGCAGCAGACCAAGCAGCTTCAGTTCGTTGCCAAAGTTGATCTGGTGTGGCAGCTGGGGATATAATCTGGGTCAATCGTTGAGCAACCATGAACCACATGTTTTCTATCGACGAAAAATCTGGAGAGCAATCCGGCCAGGAAAACAATGCACTCTGGCAATTGACGAAGAACACTTGAAAAATGCGTGCCAGGTGTGGTCACGCACTATTCTGTTGAAATATGGCTGGGGGCAAGCCCTGAAGATAAGGAAGGACAACTGGCTCCAACACCTCGGGGATATCGTGCTAGCTGTTTAAAGCACCGGAGATACGTACTATAGGAGTGCGAGAGTGATATCCAACACCACCTCATACTATAGTACAAGGTGCAGGACCACTGTTGTGGTGCATAACGCAGCTGTTCGGTATCCTCTCTCCACTGTGTCTTTAGACTCAAATACGACCATCGTGGTGTTTCAGACAGAAGCGTAACTGGTGAGTACATACGATTTCATTCCCTTCTGCGGTCTATATTTTTTTCATATGACCATTTGCGGCAGAGAACTCTGTGGTTCTGCGCCAAGGGTAGACGCAGCAACGAACATCTTGCGTATAGACCACTCTGCTGTAAACGACGTCGAAAGATAAGAGCAGACACTGGATGATGCGTTACAGACTAAATGTTGTGTGCTATGGTTTATGATGTGGTTGAGTGATCCGTCATTGCCATGCACACAATTTGCCTGTCATCACGTAAAGTGGTACACTGAGATGGTCACGTCGGTCCGTCATGCCCTCCGGCATTCAATGATCACAAATTCGCATTACAGTTGTTTGGTTTCGTCCAACATGACTGCCGATTTCCCTGAAAGATAGTCCACAATCTCAGCAGGCCACTGTCCTTCGTTGAACTAGGGTACTTGATCAAAAAGTGATCGCTATTTTCTACAAAGCATAATTGACCATTTTTTAAAAATAAAAAAACAATAAAAACACAACTTCCAAACTTGAAGTCATTGAAATCTCCAACCCTTGGCGCTTTGAAGTGGCACATGCATGCGTGATGTGCGTCAGCTCTGAAATTCTAGTCATTTGCACATCTCGCCTCCGCTAATGAATGCAGTAAATTTCATGTTATTTGCATGCTTCCTTCAGGGTGTTGCGTTTACGGTGGCCAGCAGTGTATAATAGAAATTAATTATTTCCCAATAGCATTACTTGATGCACAAATACTGTTAAAGAGCATGTTATATCATTCAAGTCAAAAATAATTGTAAATTAAAGAAATAAGAATTATTTACCAACTAATTTGTGTAATATTTTTTATTGTGGAGTAATAGATATAACATACCTCTCTCTGAAAGAATGTTTTTTCTTACAAAATTGATCTATACCCAAGAGTATTATTTTTCTCATGCTTTAATAAAAATATCAAAAATTTAACTAAACATCAGTCCTTCATATTTATTGTCTGCATTATTTTCAGGAACTTCGAAGCGTATTGGGCTACCAAGCGGCTGACTTACCTAGTGATCTTGTCCATTCTTCCTTCAACCATCTTATCTCTGAAGCATTGCAAGCTCACGATGCAGAATACATTTTAAACTTGGCTAACGCAGTTTTATTGGATAAAAATTTAGAACTGAATCCTACTTACAAATCAGAAGTGCAGAAATTGTATAAGGCTTCTGTTCAAGATGTTGATTTTGCGAAAGATGGGGCTAATATAGTTAATGAAATTAATTCATGGGTGAGAGCAAAAACGAACAACAAAATTGATCGCCTTCTTGATGAGTTGAGCTCATCCACAGTTATGGTTCTCCTAAATGCTGTTTATTTCAAAGGAACATGGAAAACCCAGTTCTCAAAGGAAAAAACTTTTCCCCAGAAGTTTTACAATGGTGGATTGGAATCGAGCGCAAGGTTAGTTATTTTTAAATATTTATCAAACTGTATTAAATATTTTCTATGCCAAAAAATAATATAATCTTTTAATGTAAAACATAAAATTAGTCTGAAGCTTCAGCAGTTGTTAAAAATTGTAAAAGTCTCAACTTTATTAACTCATGTTATTGTTGTGGCTTATCCTCTTTAAAGATCTGATATTAGTCAGATCAACTCCAATAAATTGGTGGAGGTCAGAAAGTCGATGTCAATCTGTGGATAAATCCTTCCGGGAAAGTCCGACGCAATCCAGAATATGTTTCGGTGAGGTTGGATGGTCACTGCATTTTTTACAAGTGGGTTGGGTTTTTTTTTTTTTTTTTTTTTTTTTTTTTTGTACCACGTTCAAATGATAAACATTTTAGATGTCCATTTGAGAATCTGGCCAAGGCAGTCAGAGATTTTCAGTCACATTTTATTTCCAGTAGAGTTCCAGGACATATTCCAGAGTACTATTGGTGTGTGGGTGAAATTTGCCAGATTGTATTTAGTCTAGATTTTTCGTTAGAGTAAAGCTCCTGGTATGTAAGAGATGAAACGTGGGCGTATCTTCTTCACTGCCCTCTTTGATCAGCCTACCTGATGTCTCATTGTTTAACTCATGTAATTAATAGAATGAAAGTCTTTTGAAAACTGATTTATGATTATAACAATCACATAAGCTCAGTTATCCAATTTCTTAAGCACCTTTTACTAACCACGAATTCAAGTTTTATAAATAGAACTACAAGATAATGTTCCTCAGCGATATGCACTCACATGACAATTAATTTCTCATAGCAGTGACTTTAAAAGTAATTAGTAGAAATATGTTAAGTAGAAGCTTCAAAAAATCAATGAGAAAACTTGTAAGTGATCTATATAGTTAGAGAGAGAGAGAGAGAAGATAATAATTAAAAATGTAATCGCCCTTTAATGGACTATTCTGAGACAAGAAATTTTTTTTCTAGATTTCAGTATATTTTACTAAAAATGGAATAGGATTTCAATTGTATTCAATCACATTTTCGCTGATTTGCAAGAAACACATCTTCATTAGTAGAAAAATGCACTCTATTCGAGAAAAATTTAAAAATAAGCGGAGACATTTCTTAACACGTTTACATACAGTTGAAGTAGACATTGTTGATCTCGAAATTATAAAAATCAACATATTTATTTCATGGTGTAAGAATAAGAAAATAAAAATATGGTACACAGAAAAGTAATTCAAACATAAATTAAAATCTTCTCAAAAAAGTTAATTTATCAATTTATTTTTGGATTTTTGAACTAAAAAAATGTTTTGGAAAAGATATTATTTAATTTCTTTTCAGCCAATTATGCAAATTGACTATATTCCTTTTGCATTCCAATTATGCAAATCAGAAGTATGATACTAAAATATATTGTCTTTTAATTTTACATATCTTAGATTAATATAAAATATATTAATATGTTCTTTTTTTTTTTTTTTTTTTTTTGGAAATATTTTAAAAAATGGATTATATATCTATTAAGAATTAAGAAAAAAATGCATTCACTGTTTTTGTAAAATTCTGAATTTAAGTTCTATATTTTTCCTCCTAAGAAACTTTTTTGGGTTTTAAGCTTTAAAAAATTATCAAAATCATTAATTTTTATAATAATATTTTATGCTACATTTGTTTGTATATAATATTTTTAATGTAAAACACAAAGGCGCATTTTATCAACAAATACTCCAATTATAATGCTGAATTTTAAAGAAAATTTTTAAAATGCATTTTCTTTTGCAAGCTATATTCCAAGTTAATAACTATTTTCAAACTTTGCTATGTGAAGTAATCTTTATGTATATCAATTATTTAACGCATTAAATCTCTATAAAATATCAAGTATTAATTTAAACCAATCTAAACCTTATAGCGATTTATTCTATAGGAAACATAATCACTATTAGGAATATCTATATGATGTGCTAATTTTATCCTGCGGTCCTTAAAATATGGAAGATAAAAGAGATTTATTTTCCGAATCATGAATTATAATGAAACCTGATCAATAATAGTAATAAATGTGTTGACTGCAAATAATGCAGTAAGGAGTAAAAGTGAAGATTATGGTCAAAGCATCGCCAATTGTATAAAGTTTTTTTGCCAAGCCAAGGTAACGTAGGTAATGGATTTTTATTAGCAACCGATAACAGAAAGCAATCGATTCCTTAAAAGGGATAGAAACCATATAAGAAATTGCAGTTTTTTTCCAATTTCTTATATGGTCGCTATTTTTAAGTCGCTAAGCCCAATAGAATATAAGAATGCAGTAATCGTATGAAGAATTGAGTAATCATATTAAAGAATTAAGAATTAAAAATTTTCTAGTCGAAAATATTTCAAAATTAAAATTGAAGGAAATATGAGGAAATAAAGTATATAAATAATTACACTGTAGTATTATAAATAATTGAATTCATCATCTAAATGAAAATTACATTTAATTACCTCTTAAAAATAGATCAAATGAAAAATTTGGAAATTTAAAAAATGAATTTTTGTAATTAGATACATGTTGAATAAGATAACTTTGATAAATTCAATGATTTGAGATAAAATTCTGCTAGTCAATAGAACATTCAAGCACAAATTTTCAAATTTCATTTAACGATTTTATACAATATTATCTCGTGGAACATTTATCCTGAAAAATACAGGGAGAAAAAAATATCATTTTATGCAATTTTTGAAGTTTATGTATTTCTGAGATAGCTAGTAAATTGAAGAAAAAGTCTAGAATAAATTTTAAAAATATTCATTAAAAAAAATTTATGAATCCAATAGCAGAATAAGGGGAAAATATTTGAGAAAAGAATATTAAAAAATTTGGAAAATAGAATAAGTCTGTAGTTTCGTTTATAATTGAAAATTTAAATACTTTAAATATAATTCTATGCCTGTGCAAAAAATAATTAGAATAAAATTCTTAACTTCATTTTTTTCTCTAATTAGATCATGATTTTCAGGCAGATAAATTCCTATTATGATGGAAATAAAATCCTTAATAATATAATTCCTTAAAGATATTATTCCAATCATTAAAGATCCGGTAAAAAATCCATTCCTTCAATTAGTTTCATTTGTCCATTACATTTACAACAAAAAAAAAATTTTTAGAAATTAAGCATTCATAGCCAAATACAAAGTTAAATTTGAAAAAATCGCATATTCGAATCATGGCCAAGTGTTGAAGAGCTGTATCTACATTTGGCGATTAATTCCTTATGGTGAATTAATTTGGCAAGGACAAAAAAATCACAAAGTGTTTTACCGCATTTGCATACTTTTCGCCCTTGGAGAGATGTAATCGTAATATTAACTTTATCCCAGTAAGTGTATACATGGTAATTTTCCCTTTTTGAAGTATGACCTACAAGAAATGACTGTTGACTCTTAATAAATTTTTCAAAATCCATCTAAAAATTACTAAAAAACACTCGAGATTCTAGATAATTGTAAGCAACTCATAACAATTTCACATCTTTAGTATAAGTTTTACACTAAAGCTGTTCCTATCTCAGAAATTCATTAAAATTTATAATTTTTTTTATTTAAAAATTATCTTTAGTGAAATTGTGTTTTGTATAACTTTAGATTGTTGTCTGATTATTAATAATTGATTTCATCTTTTTAAGAATCAGCATTGACATAATAACAAACTACTTCACTATATCATGGTAAAGTAAATGGCTCAAATGCCATATAATCTAGAATGGCAAATTCTGAATTTTTTTTGTCGATGAAAAAATGTTGCCCAGATAATGTGTTGGGACATGGACGATGTCGAAAATACTAGGGGTCCCAAAATAGAACTTTTCTGCATAATTGTTATAGGTTTCCATATCTATGACGTAATAAAAACCAGATTGCCAGAAGCATAAGAAAATCTGCCAAAAAATCCCCAAACTCAGATTTTGGTAACATGGAATATACGGCATCTGTGCCATGTAAACTTTCACTTAAAATTATTTTGCATAAGCACAGAGCAAAATCTTGAAACAGTGCTAATATGGTTCGTCAGTGGAATCACATTAAGAAGATTTGTACAAAAAGCATCTTAACTATTTGAGTATCATTAAAGAAACAAAATTCACCTATTTATTTTGTATACTCTTTGCAACAAATTTTATTATATGGTATGATTTTATAAAAAAATATAGGATCAGATTTACTGTACGGTCACCCTTGGCACGTTTTTTGGCGCTAAATTTGGCGATCGTTTTTACTGGAAACTCGACAAACTAGTATTTTGGAAACCCTATTTGTCATTAATTTTTCATGAATATTTACCAATTGAAATTCATTAATATAAAATCTAATTGAAAAATTTTATGGATAATTTAACATATCAACTTTATTATTTTACTCCTGATGTTTGAAATCTACATAAATCTGCGTTTTTTGTTAATTTTGTAAAATTAGTTGAGCATATTGTTAGACACCAACAATGTATAAAATATTCATCACTATTTCAGACATTTCCCTCACGCCGTTTTTCCTGGTCGGAAATTCCTCATACGGTCATCCTTGGCGGCTTTTTAAAAATTTTGCCAAGGGTGATCCTACGGTAAATTTTTACCGAAATGGATAATGTGGTATATGAAATATTTAAAATATAATGAAATCGAATTATGTATTTTTTTCAATTCTTTTATGCTTTATATTACTTTTTCAGAGATGTTCCTTTGATGCATATTAAAGCGAGATTCCCATACACAAAAGTTTTTGACTTACAAGCTTTGGAGTTGCCATACAAAGGTGAAAACATTAGCATGATTATCCTGTTGCCAAACCAAAGAGATGGTCTATCTAATTTAGAAAAGAATCTCACTCCAGAAAAACTTTCTACCATCAGGAAACAACTCTCATCAACGACTGTTATAGTTTCCTTACCTAAGTTTAAAATTCAGTACAGCCGAGAACTTTCAAATGACTTGCAAGATCTGGGAGCTGAGACTACATTCACTGCTGGATCGGCAGATTTCTCTGGTATGGCGCAACAAAGCAACATCTACGTCAGTCAAGTTCTCCACAAAGCTGTTGTTGAAGTAAACGAAGAAGGTAGCGAGGCCGCTGCTGTGACAGGCATCATCAGTAACCGAATGAGACCCATGCTGGATATCACACCAGAATTTACAGCAAATCATCCATTTTTGTTTGCTATCATAGACAAAACAAGTGACATGATTTTGTTTGCCGGACGTCTTAATAATTTGTAAATACTATATGTGAATTCCAATAAAGATACAAATTCATGTTCCCTATCCCAAAATCTAATTTACAATTTTAATCAACATACTACACAAATTCAGCCTACTTTTTTCTTTTTAATTAATTTATGTAAAACGTAAATATTTGAAAACATTTATGATGATAAAATTATTAGCTACAGAAACGAGTTTGTAATGCAAAATTTCCATTCATAAATGTAATGGACGACTTTAGTGTGACATCAAAACGTAGCAACCGTTTCTAAGCAGTCGCTGTTAAGGGCGTTAGTGAGACGTCAAAAGTAGCAACAGTTTCTAAGCAGTCGTTGTCAAGGACTAATTATCGTTGAATCGCCATTGCTTTGAGTGATAGATATTTAAATTACAATTTCTTATTTAAAACTTAATATTTCAGAATAATGTGTTTCAGGAAGATTATTAGAGATATCATCAAAATATATTGGTTACGGGAATTCCCATGTTGTGGTAACATTAGCAACGATTGTTTGGAAAAACTTAGTAGTGAATGACGTCACGACTAATGTCGTCCATTGTGAAGAATTAGTGCAATCCTCATTAAAAGCGAAGATATTGTTTCCAAATTACTTTCAATATTGTATTTTTTTTACAAGAATTCTATTTTTCACTATTTTATTGATATTAAAAGAGTCAAGATAATGTTCCATCGGCCTGTTTCTCCCATGTGAACAGGCCGATGGAAAATTATTTATCTATAGCAATTTTTTGAAGTAGTAAAATAGTTTGCTTTGGGTAACGACAATTAAAAAAGTTAAACTTAGTAAATTATGCTTCTCTCAAAGTAATCATATATAGTTGACATTATTTTCCTTTATCGAAACGCAGAATATAGTAATATTTTAAACATGTTCTTATGAAACCAGTTATTTCAAAAATTCAAGATTGCTTCTCAAATTAGTTATTTTAATTATGTAAGGAATAATTCAATTAAATTATCCATTGATCTCTTACGCATTGAAATTAGGAAGTGAATTGTAAAACTCTAATTTCTTAGTCACGAATTTTTTTTCCCAGAGTGATAAATACACTGAATCAGATAATTTCATGATAATCATACCATCGAGAAAATCGAGCTATTTAAATTCCTTTTTGACACTCATAAAGAAGACGAGTATTAAGTAAGGGATTTTTTTAATTGCTTAAAGTGAAAGATTTATTGAAATTAAACCTATGGGCTTGAAATTATTTAATGATATAAGAGCCGCTCATTTATTTCATTTTATTGGGTACAATCAAGGAAAACATGACTATAATTAAAATCACCTTATGAATTACTTTCAACATCAGATATAAGTTAAATGGATTAAAACAAAGAGCCAAAATCAGCGATATTAATTAAATTATCAATTGATATTTAGATAGATGTAATTAATCCGATTAAGAATTCTCCCTTTTAATCGAAATCATAATAAACGAAACTATACAGTTACTTACATTCAAATGAGAATCATTTCCTTGAACTTCTCTTGCTTGTTTTCTCTGAATAATTTATTTTCAATTATTAATATATATGATATTGTATATTATGTATATGATATATATAATATATATTGATACATTGGCTAGTAATTTAAATTCACGAATTTATGTTATTTACAATATGAGCCACAAATTAGAATTTTTTAACTTTGTAAGACAAATATTGATTATGAAATATGACATTAAAATTTTTTTATATATAGAGTAATAAAGCTTGTTAAGATACCTTCTAAATATCTCTTATCATCGCTTGATGTGTATCTTTAATAAATATTGAAGAATCAGGTACCAAGTGTTACACGTCTTTTACTGCCGACATTCTGATTTTAATAACTTTTTACTGTTTTCCAAGCCATCGATAATTTCAGTTTTTTGAAATTTAGCTTTAAAGCTTAATATAATGGCTCATAAAGAGCCTTAATTTATAAAGATTGAATTTTTAAGGACAATAACTGGGCCGACTGTGAAGTCTATCTCTGTCCGGGAATCATAACCTTCAAACACTGGCGTGTTATAAGATCATGCTCATATTAAAACCTGAAAAACAAGTGTTTTTGTTTTAACTATTTTCATTAATTTACGTATAAAGCTTAAATACATAAATGGATAAATATTTTCTATCCTACCCCCGTCCTCGGCATTTCTGCCATTAATCGACGAGCAAACAAATAAAAAGATGAACAAGTATAAAAACAATAATTAAGTCCTTTAGTAGCCTCAAAAGAGTTGTCAGACATAAACTTTAAAACTTCAGGGAAGTTCTTGAGATGAGCGCCATCCATATCATCATGATTGCACAATGGACAACGAGTTGAGTCCATTATTCGATGCAGATGATGCCTTTGTAGATAGTCATGTCCAGTTGTCACCCGGAAACAAGCGACACCAACAGCTCGTAGTAAAGAGCCAGGTAAATATGAAATTCAGAAATGAAAGACACCGTTTAGTGCTTATACAATGACGAAAATATAGTTGCGCAAAAAGGAATATAATAGAGGCATTATGAAGTTAAACAAAACAGACTTTAGTGAGCACATCATTACACATAGTTGTCTGTCCAAGAGGAAGATAAACAAACCGACCCTGCTAAATATGGGATTTGCCCAACGCTTGCTGCAATGTTTCTTCGCACCATTTTTCAATACTCAGTATCACAGATTTCTCAATAACACTTGAGGTAAGAAAGCCTATTCCTCAATCAACGTGTTTCATTTGTTGAGTGTTCTCCGGATATGTAATCGTGTCTCTCCTAAGTGATGCTGAGTAGCAAGAATCCGGTGTGACCGTGAACTCTCATTCATAAAAATGCTGTGTGCTCAAATGGTAACTCAGAACAGATGCATTTTAGGAAATACTACCTTCTTACAATAGCGATATCCGGTTCCAGAGCTTCTGATGGTAATATAGAACTCATTCTGCTCTTTCGGTATAATGTTGCAACAGATAACAATTCCATATTTATCAGAAAGGTTTCTATCTGTAATGTAACTGAGATAAAAGCATGTCCCTAATTCTCTCCAAATTAAATACTGTTAAAAATCCCTTGTGGCACTGAAACGTTTCTCAACCGTAATAAAGACACTCCATTTACTAGATGCACAGTTTTTGTACTGCTTGTATCACTCTAAACGCTTTGGTCGATTTTCAAAGGAATTCATCATTCAAGACTATTGGCTAATAAGCCCAATTTAGGGAGACTTTTGGACAAGTAAGCCATGACGCTTGAGCAATGGTGCTTGATGTCTGGCTTCAGACTCATTACACCGGAAGGAAGATATATCGATCATTCACAACAGTTATTTTGCTGGAGTGGTTGCCACCAATCTCTCTAACAACTACGCCTATGATCTTGAAGGCTTTCCAAGAGCGCGAAACGACACTTTCGTGTATTCCGAGTACTTCAACCATACTGATCTCGATCTATGACACTTTTCCAGTTTTAGGATCATTTTACCATGTGTGAAATCTTCTAAGTTTTTTCTAGCCCTATTTTTCAAAAGAACTCATTTGCACATGCAGCGAATGTCTTTAGTTGCGTTGTCATCCATCTTTATATTGTAATCATAAGCTGTACTCGCCGACTCTCTTACGTTTTGCTTACTCTTACGTTCCCCGTGATGTTTTTTGCTCCTGACATTTACATACTTGTGATTTTTCGACTGAATTTCATGTTCATTGTACTGATTGCTGGAACCAATTTTCTGCAATTTCAATCCTAAATACTTAAAATTTTCACATTGTTGTTTAAGTGTTACACAATAATGTAATTTTCATGAGGAAATGAATTTTACTAAAAATCCCACAGTTAATCAAGAGCTTATATAGTTTTGATATTGCTCGGAATTCACCATACCTAAACTTTTTCTCTGATGGAGTCATAAAACTTGTATGATTTTTTATATGAAAATTTCATATAGATATAAAATACATCAAATGAAAAAAGGATTTTGTGGAAAATCTATAGGAGTTCCATTTTATAACTACATTTTTGGCTTTTAGGGAGATTTAATTGAAACCATGGATCTCTAGTTATCGTATCTTCTTGAACACAGTATAACAATATATATGCTTTTATTTTTGCTATACCAAGGTGATTAATCGGTATGTAAAAAAGGCAAAAATATTCTAAAAATAATAATTGTCACTGAAGTATCATACAAATTTACCCAGTCTTGACCTTCGTAGGCTTATTGCATATTTCTTTATCAATATTATTGGCCAGCATTGTATAATTTTTAAAAATTTTCTTGGACTTTTAAGTTTGGATGACTTATAGTATTTTTTTTTTTAAGATATTAAAGTATAGAGAGAGTAGAGAGAGGAATGAGTATATACGTTATGACTTGTAGTGCCACTAGAGGCAAAATCTAAATGTTTAGAACCATATCACGAAAACTAAACTACATCTGTAGAAAAAGTTCATTAGTTAGTTGACAAACAATGGCGATATATTATCGAATGACACATTGCGCGCGTAAAGATAAAGAAAAGATGAACACGTAACTCATGCGCAGATTTGACCGCAAACTTCCTGACCTAATGATTCACTTTCATTACACCACATAAATTCATCTCCTCTATTCTTTCTTTCTTTATTAATCAACAATAAATTTTTGTGACATAATGGTACAAAAAATCAAAAGAATCCTAAGAATTTCTCTAATTTACTTATTTACAACTCTTATGAGAGTGTTAAAATCTATGATCTTTTTTTGTCCAGATAAACAATTAATTTACAGGATGCCATTTATATTTTTTTACATCCTGTTATTTAAACAGATAACGAAGTCTAACCGGATGTCAAAATCAGTTCCATATTTTATTCTAATTATTCTAATCACATACACACATATACATTAAATTTTTCACTTTCTTCTTCAGATTCTGTTATTAGTTTTGACTTCCTTAGTTTTATCAAGAGAAATTTTAAGCGAAAATACTTTCACATTTAAATTTGTGCTTAAATTATTAATCATTTTGATTCAACAGACGAAGATACGGCTGCCAAAGATCAATCAAAAGCATTTATTTTCGAAATAAGTAAGTAATGCAATTTGTAATATTTTAATTGTAAATCTGAAATTTTAATTTATGAAAATAATTGTTTGAATAAACGTATTAGAGATTCTTTGTTTTTCTTTTTGATAATCAGTAAAAAATTTAGTGTATAAATATAAAATCAAATAATAGTTACGGGAAGTTTCTGTTATTTAGTTGTATTCCTGAATCAATCCGTGCATTTTAGATACAGAAATCATGATCGTTGAAAACATTGTTTTTGGGTGATAATGGTTTATATATTTAAACTTGAACAGCAAACTTTGCTTGATTAACTAACAGTAAAAGAAACGTAAGCGCCAAATAAGCTAATAAAAATAGGTTTTCAAATGTTTGAAATTGTTCATGTTTTTTACTGCTTTATTATAATAAAAAATTCAATTTACAATAATAAAGAATGGTTTTTCTTTAGATAATTTCATTTATTGTTTTCAATAATCATTTGATATGACTTTAAACTATAGGTCTCTTGATCTGATTAGAGCATAGAATGAATTAAGAGCGAATTCTATTTGATACACTTTGATTAACCTTTAAAAGCTAACGTCCAAATAAATCACATTGAGAGAATAATTTTCATGGAGTGAAATTTTACCCATAATACCATTCAATGATTAAAATAATCCTGTACTGTGCAAAACAGAATTTCTTGAATTTTCTACCAAAATATTCAATTATAAGTAGAATTTAGAACATTTTTTATTAACAATGCATGGATTAAACATAATAATATATATCATAAAGTGGCCCACATAAGAGAAAAGTTTATCTCTAAGATTCAATTTATAAAATTTAACTCAATTTTCAAGTTCGTAATATCAGTGTAAAATATATTTCACATATCGATTGAAAATATATAAAATAATCTCTTCCATTAGTTTTTTTTTATTTACGTTTTATTGTGCATTTCAATACCACGATAACAGTCCCACCGTGTAAGAAAGTTTAAAAGTGTCAATGAATCAAATCGCAGTGAGAGGGCTTTAAAGAGCTTAATTATATTTTTATGATTCATTGATTCACTCACTGAATCATTGAAACATCAAGGTGTGAGATCATGATAACTCTAAACATTCTAAATACATTTATAGCTGATCAGGAAATTGCTACAAAATTGATTAATGAAGAGATTTTAAGGTATTATATTTCTAAAATCATAAAAAGCAGATGATAATTTACTTGAGGTCTCTTCTTATTGTTAATCAAGTAATCATATGAAGTTACTCAAAAATATTCCAAAAATTAATTCATGATATAGGAATTATCATTGTTCATTAAAAATTCTTATTGTATTTAAAATAATAAATATGCTAAGAGAACAAAATCAAAATTATTTGTGATCTTGTACTGTTACAAGCTGCAGAACTTGCATACTTGAAATAAACTATTAACTTAACCCCTTGACTGACTTTGACGAGTCTGACTCGTCATTGATTTCCTGGGCCATCACAGACTTTGACGAGTCAGACTCGTCAAGCGCTTCTTTCGGCGGACGCCGTGCAAGTTACAATTAGATTACATAGTTGCTTCAGTCGTTCGACGATTCTCATTTAAAAAAGCACACTGAAAGTAAGAGTTCAGTTTAGCAGAAGTCTCGCACGGTGAATGTTATACTAGCCAATATTTGAGTTTAGTAAAGATTATAAATAATCCCCGTAACATGTATAAGCCGGATGCATTATATGAAAGTGGGGATGATGGTGTAAATTGATGGTGTAGTTCAATTAAGCGAAATTAAATAGTTTTTTTTTGTCGCATCAAATTCCATTTAATTCGTCAGTCAAGGGGTTAATGATTAACTGTCTTTGTGTTATTTTATCTCTATTTAAATTTACATATTTTATTTCTACTTAAAAATTAGCAAGCAGACTGATTCTCTTTAGTGTCTATTTTAAATAGGGAACTGATTTCATTAACGTGATATATCCTTATAATTTTTCTAATTCTTGTGATGCATTGTTCTAGGACATTTCCCAAAATGGACGTTTCTAAACTAAGATTATACTGCGTAATTTTGCTGCTGTTTATTTTTGATGTCACGTACAGCTCAGCTAATGAAAGTTCTACGGAATCCGAAACGAAACGAGAGAATATGAAGAAATTAGCCACTGCGAATAATTATTTCGGCTTGAACCTCTATAGAATTATATCACGAGAAAACTCCGGAAACATTATCTTTTCTCCACTTAGCTTGTCAGCAGCATTTGGGATGCTTTTTTATGGCACAAGAGGCAGAACAGCTCAGGTTTGTATATCTTAACAAACTAAATAAAATACGTATTTATTATAATTATTCCAAAAACAAAAACTATACTATTTTTTGTACTGAGAAACTCTATTTTAATTTTAATTATATTTGTAAATTAGATCAAAAATATTCTATAGTACAGAAAACTTTTTCAGTACTATAGAATATTTTTTAAAAGCTAACAAGGAACGAAAACGGGAAAAAGTATGGAAAATATTTATTATTTGCAATTAGCTCAGTGATTCGGTAATTGGTTATTAAGAATTTAAAGCTTCAGTTAACTTAATGGTGAATATCGCAACTAATGAGTTGTATTATCCTTCTCCTACCTCACAAATATTCAATCATATTGCTTACCTTCATTTGCCTCAGATGTCAATTACGGCATATATTAGAATTGCCCTCTGATGGAGCATGATAGTATTTAAAATCATGATGGTTGTTTTGATATAAAGTGTTTCCCTGATAAATTTATACCTCTAGATATAAACTATATCATTAAACCGAGAAATAACTGTTTTCTCTATATAGTGATTGACATTTATCTAATAGTACAATCAAGTCCACTGAAATTTCAACTGAAGTGAAGTAAATGTCTGAAAATGCACGAGAACTGATATTAAGCAAATGTTTCTTCTATTAATTTAAAAATTGATTGTAATTGTTGTTATAAAAACTAGAGGTGTTTATATATATATATATATATATATATATATATATATATATATATATATATATATATATATGTATGTATGTATGTATGTATGTATGTATATATATATATTATATATATATATATATATATATATATATATATATATATATATATATATATATATATATATATATATATATATATATATATATATATGTATGTATGTATGTATGTATGTATGTATATATATATATTATATATATATATATATATATATATATATATATATATATATATATATATATATATATATATATATATATATAAGAAACCTGTTAAAAATTTATATATTACATAATGTTAATGAGCCACAATAAAACTTCAAAACTTTACATATTAAAGTCAAATACAGAAAAACAAAATATATAATTTGTTTATAATTATATATTATGCATATTATTTAATGTTAATTATCTACAGTTTTTATAAAAATTTGAGTTGAAATATTCAATTACTTTAATAATATGCATAATGTATTCATGTACTACAGTCATAATTAATATTTTTTTCTTGTAGGCTACAGAATCATTTAATTATTACTCGTTTAAATATTAAAACCTGCATTCTAATAATTTCTAAATGAATGTCTTTTTTAGACCTTTAATACGCCTTAAAGATAAAATTCCTTTCTCTATTTAACAATCTTTCGCTGTTTAATAATTGATATCTTTTTATAGCCATATTGAATCATTTACTAGCGATTCTCAAATTTTCAAATTATCATAAATAAGTGTTACTTTTAAGCAGAGATTTTTTAACTCTCTCTCAATTATCAGTGTTTGACAGCTTAAAATAAGAATATAAAAATGATAAAAAAACATTTATTTTTTCATAAAAAACAATCATAGAAAAACATTTTTTCAAAATAAGTATTTTTTAAATCTAATTAAGTATTTTTAGATTTTTTTAAAATTCAAGTGTTTGCTTCTAGTCAGAGAAACATGCTAAAAATAAACTTTTTCAGAAATTTTGAATCACCACCAATAAATGCAACTATTTTTACAAAAATGTGAAAACGAATTAATTGAATCACTTTAATAATAAATTGAATCTCTAATTTTTTATATATGTAAAAGACCTTCACACACACACACAGTTGTAGGTTTTTCTACTACTAAGATATAAAATTACTCCTCTAAAATATCACCTCGTAAAAAAAAAAAAAAAAAAAAAAAAAATACATATTTAATTTTTTTTAACTTCTTTATTCAAAAAATTTCTTTTTATCTAAAATTAAAAAATTAAAGGTTAATAACTTTTCAATCAAGTCACCAAAATATTTTATGTAAAATTTTAAATGAAATTATGAAAATTATGATATATTTTTCTTCAATGAACAGAAAAGCTAGTTTTGCCATAAAAATTACCCTAAGTTGCTGAAAACACAGAAATGAGTGCAATAATACTATAATATATATATATATATATATATATATATATATATATATATATATATATATATATATATATATATATATATATATATATATATAATTTAGAATAAATGACATGATTTCTATCCAAAACTTTTTCTCAATCGTTTTTCATCATCTGAATTTCACGGCTAATACAAAATCAATATAATTATAACTATTCCTATCAACAACTAAGAATCGAGAACATGTTAAATAATAAGCCGAAGTTTTCGTGATATTGTATTCAACAAACAAGAATAATAGTAGAATATAGCTACTTGGCAGTGTGGAATCTATGCAGAATCTAGTAGAGAAAAAATAACACAAATAGAAAATAATTATAATGTTCTCTATGAAAATTAATGAATTTCATTTAGCATATAACTCTAGAAGGAAAATTTTATAAATAAACACGTATTGTAATAAACATTCATGACTAATTTATCTGAAACATAACTAGAGTTAATCAATAATTTACATAATTCACAAAGTTTATAAAAAGTAAAATATGAATATTATTTGGCATCTTTTTCAAAAATTAATAACATTAGCTTATATCGATTACATTTAGTATAGCTTGAGATCCAGCAATCCATAGAACAGCTATCTATTTTGTAGACTGTCGAATATTAGTCAACAATGTAAAAGATTAATATTTTCCCCCTTTTGTCAAATAAAAAATTAGCCAAGTATGAAATATAATATTGTTTCGTTTTGAATAGTATGTGACAAAACACGACTTTTAAAGCTTTTCAAACTCAATATTTTTCAATTGAATTTTGCGATTTGTTCATAAAGTTATATTTTATTTTGTGTTTTTCTTCAATGAAATATGAAAATTGTTTCGTGAAACTTTAATTTTACTTTTGCATTTTGAATAAAAATCATTTATAGTATTCAATCCTTTTTATTTCTTCTAAATGTTGAGAATCTTCTAAATACTCTTAATGAATTCACCACAATTTCCTATTTTGCTTACATATCATTTGTCCTTTTATGGAATGAGTGTACAATACAAAGGAAAACGTATAATAATTTTCATGTTTCATTTGTTGCCTTAAAGAGCTCAAGGCATTCTATTAAATATCCATAAATTCTGCTTTGTCTTCATTGCCAGAACTAATAAGCACTTTATTTATATATGGCTTTTAAAAATTATTATCTATAGTTTCTTACTTTCATATACAAAAACTATTACAAGAATTAATTTTGCATAAAAAAGTTTTTAAAAACAATAGAATTTTCCTAATTTTTTATAGAAAGCTATAAATGAAACTCTGTAAAACAAAACAATGCCAAATGTCGAAAGTATTAAACTTCAGAAAACTAAAGCGCGGATTCAATTCTTACAAATTAAAACTATACTAAATGTAATCAAGACATCGACCAAAATAAACAAGTCTTAATTTTTGTTATTAAGGTAAAAATAAATCTTATAAAAAGAACAAATAATTTAATGTTTAAGAAAAAAGCAGTTACCCCATGAGCTTTTATAATGCGAAGCAGAGAGAGAAGGATAAAGAACTTAGCCACTAGTAAACATTTAAAAATAATATTGAAGTAATAATGAATCAAACTAAAAGTAAAATGCTTATATTCAGATTTTGAATACGCAAACTTTTTTATTTGTTTGTCAGTATTACGGTCAGTTTTTTGTCCACGAGAAAGAATTTGATCTGAACCAACAATTTAAAGTTAACTCCAATTAGTGACATCCACACACAGAGGTAGAGCCAACCTCTTTTGATCGAGGGAATTAATATCAGATCTCTAACCAATCAGTTATAAATTCGGCATTTTTTATTCTGAAGAATTTCGATATTGATATCATATTAAATAATCATATTGATATAATTTCGTCAAATACAGAGGGATTAACACATTTTCAGAACGATTTCAATAAAGAAATTTAAAAAAAAGTAAATGTTTTAGAATAAAAATTTTTGGCAACAGCTTATTATTTGAAATGAGAAATATCGTCTGCTACTTTTAAATTTATTCTTCTTTCATAATGTCGCACATAAACAAGCTGTGGATTGAAGGATATGTTTTTGCGCTTTCCGAAGAGAACTATTCTTATTCCAAGATTTAAAAACGCTGTGAAATGCATGGTATTAAAATTTCTAAATGCAAAATAAGCAACATTATTAATCGGACAGATGAAAACCGTCAGTCATTATTTCTACATGGAAAGAAGACTCCAAACAAATATTCGGAAAAGGTATGTACTGTTTCAAATGTTTCTAAAGTGAAATCGCTGGTAACAAGAAAAAATACGCCAACTCAGAAATCAATTGCCAAGTTTTTATATACATCTGTAGCAACAATAAACCGATATAAATAAAATACTAAATCAAGATTTACAACTTAAAATAGCTAAAAAACATAGTGTTCACCAGCTTTTTCCGAGACATATGGTTTAATGAAAACATTTTGTAGAATCCTGTATGAAAACCATTTAGCAGAAGATAAATATAAATACATTGTGACCCTTGGTGAAACATGGGCTTACCTAAATGACTACAACAAAACACGAAATATTTACTACAGAAAACTAAGAGAAAAAATATACAAATCTGGTTCTGTCAATGCAAAGAAAGTTACAGTAAGGGGATTGTGATTGTCGCAAGTTTCTTTTGAAGAACTCCCAACAGACCGACATGGAGTTCCTGATATTTTGTTTGAAAGATTGTCACCGCAAATTACCTCTCACAAAGCTGATGATTCATTTCAACAAACGAAGATTAGAACTTTGTCCGGATTTAGGCCACGCTTCCACAGACGGTCTAAATGACTCGACAGACGAGTCAGAAAACTATTCTTAAAGTTAACTTTCTTCCACAATTAGTAATGGTGTATAAACTTAAATGAAATTTATGAACTATATGTTCCGAATTGTTTGGACTTTTCGAACATTATGAACCCGCTTTAGAACTTTAAAAACTTTTTGAATCCTATTCCCTTTTAGTACCTTCGAAACCTTTTAAATATTTTTTGAACCTAAAATGCTTTTAAAAGCTAAGGTGCTTATTAAACTTTTATAAGCTGCCTGCCTTTATATAGCTATCAACTTTCGTATCATGCCATATTTTTTTTCCTTTTCATAATTAAGTGTTCATAATATTTATAATATCGCTTTTAAAATATATAATGTTTTTAATGCCATAATTACCCTAGAAAATTGTTAACTGTCTTTTCACTGATTGTAAATTGTTTCTTCCTTGTTTGTTATATGTTATATTTTATTTTTAACTCACACAGAGAAAAATTTTAATGCTATTGTTTGATGTTCAACAGGGCTTAAAGCCCCTTAAAATTGTTTCGTAACTTCTTATTACCAATTTGAAAGCACCAATTCTTTGCCTTGTTAAATGCCACGATGGTGGCACCCTAACGAACCTCTTAGAGGTGTGGAGAATACTAGGTGTTGGGGAGACGGCACCCGTTAACCTTAAGATACAGTCCGGGGTCTCCCCAGACAGTTATGTATATATGTATCAAGAGATGGTTTTACGTATAATATTTACAGAAGAAATTCCACTTCTTTATTCCAATGACTTTCAAAAAGTGAAACTTCATCAAGACAAAGCTACAAGTCATACTTCGAAAACTACCACTGCATTCCTTGAAAAAAAGCAAGGCTAATACAGATATTGCATATATACTTTTTCAACAAGTTCCTGCAAAGTCCCTTGACCTTTCCCCTATGGACTATTGTGCCTTTGGTCTGTTAAAAAGAACTCTCTTTAAACGCAAACCCACCACGATAGATGAACTCTGGAAAGTAGTGGAAGAGGAATGGAAAGCAATACACCTAGAAATTTTACGAAAAGCTCTTCTATCATGGAAATCACGATGCAGACGTATAATCTGGAAAAAAGGCCAAACATTTAAAAAAAATATAGTCTTTACATTTTAAATTAAATGGCCCAGAAATCGTTCTAAAAATGTGTTAACACACTCTGTCATCGTTTATGTTTCCATTCCACTTCAATTCCTAGTGTAAGAATTGAGACTGTGGTAGCCTACGAGATTTGGCATTTGAACCAGGTGAAAACCATCGTGCTAAGAAAGGTTTTGTCCTTTAAAAATGCTAAGCCAATTGTCCTCAGCTAGTGTGCCTTGGTCTGAAGAAGAGAGTCTTAGCTTAGTTGCTGATCTTTTTACTTGACAGTGATTCAAAATGACGAGACGATTAGCTGCGTTTCGATCTTTAGAAATGTGTAGTCGTAACATGTTGCAGTAATTTAACCTACGGAGAATTATTCAAGTATCAAACTATATACAACAATTAATCATCTTTATTTTAATTTAGAAATTATCTAATTAATATATTACTGGTATCAGATGCATTCCCGTAAGAGTTAAAAAATTTTATGAGTAATGTAGATATTTTAAATTACATTTATTACAAGAATTATGATGTTAATTAAGCCATGTGCATGAATACATGCACATAATTAATAAAATGTGTGCTTAGTAATTTAATTATATAAAAGTCACTTTCTTTTATTTAATTTTTTACAGGAACTAAGACATGTATTAGGATATGATAGCGTCAACATATCAAATGCACTTGTGCCATCTACTTTCAATCGTTTTTTGACAGAAAATTTACCAGCAAATAATACTGAAAATCCAGAATATATTCTGAATGTTGCAAATGCAGTGGTGGTCGACAAACATTTTCATTTCTTTTCACGATATAAATCACGAGTACAAAACCTGTACCAAGCGGCAGTTCAAGAAGTTGATTTTGAAAATGATGGAAATAAAGTCGTTGATCAAATTAATTCGTGGGTGAATGAGAAAACGAATAATCAGATCCCGAATCTTCTCAGTGAGTTGGATTCTTCCACAAAGATGGTTCTTCTAAATGCTGTATACTTCAAAGGAACATGGTTCACTAAATTTCCAAAAGGGCAAACCTCTTCAAAGATGTTTTATAACAATGGTGAAACATCAGATGCAAAGTTAGTATAGTTTTAAATATTATTTATATTATATATATAAAAAATTTAAAGATCTTTGTGAAAAAATTTGTGAGTATATTAAAAAATATTCAAAAAAGGGCTTTTTTTTTCAACTAGTGACTGAAATTATAATATTGCAGAAATGATTAATTTGGTATTTTAAATATTTATTTTGAGCATGAATGTATGATCCAACGTTAATTCAAACTGCAAAATAACAATTTAATTTAATAAAAAATATTCGTATTATAAGCAAAAATAAAATTTTTATTGAAAATTCACACAATTATACCTGCTTAGTTTATAGCTTGCTTAACTTAATTTTCTATGTTACTTTTATTAAGGAGAACTTCAGGTAATGTGTAAGCATACATAAAGGAGATATGTGGGCTCACCTTCTTGAGGAATTCCTAGATTGAACTACATATCGAATATGTTCAGTAAAATCTTGAAAAAATTTGATGAAGTACAAATATAGATACATATATTGCTATATTCTATAAAAAGCCTTAGCATATCTAAATTTAGATCCTAGTGTTAAGTCATTAAAAAATGTTATTTTAAATGTTAAAATTGTTTGAATTATATTAAATACGAGGGTTACTCTGAAATGTTTAAGATATGCGCAGACGAGAATTTGCAAAATAAAAATAACGATTTAATTTCAAAATACTTTGTATTTTAAAACAGAAGACAATTTTTTACTTACTTACTTCAACTTGTTTAGCGTAGAATAGATTTTAAACAGAAGAAAAAAGGAGTTGATGCGAGAACGTTTTCGCGCTATGACTTTCTACGATTTTAAAGCAGGATTAAATCAAGAAGAATGCGTTCAATGGTTGCAATTAGCATTTGGTGATGAATCTCCAGCTCGTGCTACTGTTTTCAGATGGTTTAGAGAATTTAGAAGAGGTCGCAATTTTCTTCAGGAGGAAGAACACACAGGAAGGCCGCCATCGGCAGTCATCCCGGATAATGTATCTGCCATACGAAAAATGTTAATGGATGATAATCGCTGTACCTATCAAATGATACAGAAGGAACTTAACATTGGATCCGCAGGCATACACAAAATCATGCATGAAGAATTACATATGAAAAAAAGTAGTTTGTCGTTGGGTTCCCCATAATCTAACTGAGCACCAAAAAGAGGAACGTGTCAGAATCAGTAAAGAAACTCTTAAATTCCTAAATGATGATGTCCACCGCATTATTTCTAAAATTGTAACAGGTGATGAAACGTACATACCGTTTTTTGACGTTCCAACACGTCAAGAAAGCAAAGTATGAGTCTTTGCAGGTGATCCCACGCCGACAATGGTGAAAAAACAAGGCGTACTGAAAGAAGTGATGTATGCCATTTTCTTCAGAAGTACGGGATTGGTCAAAGCCGTCAAGTGGGAAAGACAGAAGACAGTAACAGCAAACTGGTATACCACTAAATGTCTTCCAGAAATTCTACAAGAACTGAATGTTAGGGGACTAAGGCTTCACAATAACAATGCATCTTCACATACAGCCGGATTAACAGTTGAGTTTCTTAAACAAAAACAAATTAAAGTGATCAAGCATCCACCGTATTCACCTGATCTAGCTATGTGCGACTTTTGGTTATTCTCTAATGTAAAAAAGAACTTACGTGGACGTCGTTTTCATTCAGAAGAAGAGATTGATGTGGCTATAAATGCATTTTTTCATTTATTCCAAGAAATGAATAGGTTGAGGCATTTATCTGTGGAAAATTCGTCTACAAAAAGTGCATTGATGCTGGAGGAGACAACTTTGAACACACCTAAAATTAATATAATTTTAAAAAACAAGTTGTATCTCAAAAATTTCAGAGTGATCCTCGTATTTAATATTGTTTGAAAATTTTCTAATGATTTCGACAGTAAATTTTTCACTGGTTCCTTAAATTAATCATATTTGATTTGCTTCTTTTCCAATCCACGAAGGGACTCAACAAGGCGGAGGAAAGGAAAACGCCAAAACGGATAAATTTACTTAAAGATATCAATTTTTACATCTTAATTTTCTTAGAACTATTTCAATATATTGATAATATCAGAGAAATTATAGATTCTTTTTTGTAATATCAAGAAGAGCAAAAGAAAGATTTGTCAAGACTTGAGTAAACTTTGCGGAATTGTGTATCACCAGAAAATTCAAGTTTTGTCTCAAGTTTTATTGTAGTTTTACAATCCAGTGTCAATCTTGAATTGGGAAAGAAATTCTTACTTAAACATGTTTCTCATTGACGGTGACTTGTGTCCAAATTATTTGTTTCTAACATCAAATGGACCTCCAACCGAAGAGAGTGAATTTTTTTCTCATAACAACACTGCAATACCTAATTCTAAGAATTGGAATCAAAATATGATAGATATTTAAGAATCTAAAAATATCTAATTAATTAATTCCAAATATTAGGAATAATATTTAAATTTAGTTCCTTTTTTCTATTTTACCGGTTGCATTGTTAATAAATACATCGTTATTTCCCACTCATTATTAATTAAGTCGAACAAATTTTGGTTTTTAAAAAATAACAATTATTATTTCGTTAAAAAAATGAACACTTTTACTGAAATAAGGCTGGCTATTATTTAAAAATGGTGGTAAAAAAAGGAAGAACGTTGTATTAGAAAATTTCGAAACTAAAAATATAAAGTTTCATTTTCTGTTTACTATGGTTGCTTATTCAACACCGACTTTTTGTTTATATAAATATTTATTAACACGCATATTAATATTATAAATACTTATACATTAATATGAATGCATATTAAATGGAAGTAGTTTGAATCATTGAAGCATATTTTAAGTTTATACTCTAAAAATAATTTTATACGCGTTAATGATCTAAGTAAATTAAGAAGCCATTTTAAATGAAAAAAGTAACATGAAGTTGATTTTGTCACCATACTTTTTCTAAAACAAAAAATTAAAATAAAATGTGTTCCGCTTAATTTATAGTAAGTAAAATAATTTTATTTGTATCATAGAAAAATCAAGTAGTATATTAAATTAACGGTGCAGAATCTTTATAATAGAAAGGCCAAGCACAAAAATAATTGGTTGATTGTAAATATACTTGATTAAATTTTTAAAGTAAATAGCAAAATTTTATGCATTTGAATTATATATTGTTTTTGGAGGAATTTTTAGGACTATACCTATTGTACACTACACGTAAAACATCTTTCTATTAAAGAATATTTTGCGATTTATTAAAATATATGGTAAGGATATGTCTTCAATTGAAAATATTATTTCAGAAATGTTCAATTAGAATTAAATTAAAAAACAGATTTCTTTAACAAACTGTACATCACAATGTTACGATAATGCTGCAGGGATGGCAACTCAAACATCTGGAGTTCAACAAAGAATTATGGAAGAAATGGTACACCAGCTAACAAAGATCCAGTCAGTGTAACACAATTTGCAGCAATTGAATATATATATATATATATATATATATATATATATATATATATATATATTCCTCACTTCGAGCATTATAATGAAAATATATATTTTCCTGACATCGAATACTATGATACTTTAAATAAAACTACTAAACTTGAGTCTGAAACACAATGGAGCGCCAAACTGCGTCCAAATTACGCTGTTATTAACACTATTGTTTCCAAATCGGAAGAATTAGTATAATTATTAGAGAAGTCATTAGAAAACACTATTATATCAAGTGACACCAGAAATGAAGATATAATTTTACTGTAAAATATATTGAATTTTAATTTTATATCTTTAGTTCATTTCTGACATAAAATTTTGAGGAAAGTTGCTAAGGGGACGAAGTTAAGCAAGGATGTCCAGATCAGATTACAAAATTCTTTTAAAATGAATTTTAGAGAAGTGTTTTATGTTCTGGAATCATTAGCGACTGAACGTAAATAATTTCGATACCAGTGAAGAGCCAATAAAAAAAAGAAGGATAAGCTTGTTTATGAAAAATGGACTATTGGTAAAATAATCCGTGTAAGAAGATTCTGAAGTATGCGTGGGAAATTGGCCTTAAAATGGTGGCCTTTGAGCAGAAAATTAAATTTCTAGTGTTAGGAAAAGCATTTTCAATCATCTGAAGCAGAAACAAATATACGACTATGAGATCTTACTTTTAAATTTTGATTTTTATTGGACTCTGAAAATTTATTTAGTAATAGAAATGTTGGTGAAAATAAATGCTAAAGTCGTTTGAATGAATTTTAATACATAAATTTTTTAATGGAACAGAAGCTTGAATCGAAAGATGTGTCTGACAAATGTTGCTCTGCAATAGAAAAGAAATTATATTTGAAACTCCTTTAGAGGTTCATACTTTTACAATCTCATATGGCGACGAATATGAGAGTCACATTTCAAACACTCCCCATTTTTGCAACAACAGTTAATTACTAAGCTATGAACGATCGATGTGAATAAATTAAAATTAATTCTGATATATTTACGATCAACCATTAGTAAAGATCCCTTCAGTGAGAATTAGCATTTTGAAGTATGGGAAAAAAGTGAATAAGTTAGTGCATTTTTTTGTTTAAAATATATTCTTATTATGAATGTAATGTACATATTAGTATCTCTTTTGGAGGAGCGCGTAAAGAAATTACTATAACCGGGTGTCAGTTTATGATCATTACACCATTTTGCATCATTTGACTCATTCCATTGACTGGAAATCCAAATGACTTCAAGGAAATGATTAAATACTAGAACATCAACCCATTACGAAATCTCTATAACAACTATTATTTTAGGCATAAGGATAACTCCAACCACCAAAATTATGTTTCTCAAATACCTTATCGCCTTGATTTTTAATAATTTTAACTTTGAGAGTTTATTGTATTCAAAATAGATTACACTCTTTTTGGTCAAACTTTCGTAAAAAGTTCTAAAAAACCTCTAATCTAGAAATTTGCTATATATGCACAGAAACAAATGACTATATTCGCAGGTTTAGGATTCTCCTTGCGTTTTTCCTGAAGAGAGTCATGAAAATAAAGATGCACAAGAACGGAGCAAAAATTATATCAAGCAATACAGTAAACGATATATCAAAGCTATATACACAAATCGGAAATAGAAAAAAAAAAGCATTATCAAGCCCGCATATCAAAATTTCTATTTAGTTAAAATTGCAGAAAAAGAAATAATTGTCAAAAATAATAGAGATAAACAGTTTATGACATAAATTAAATATGTAATTAGAATAAGTGTGATGTAATTGAAATAAATGTGCCGTAATTATTTTTACTTAAAACTTAAAATTAAAAATTACTTACTTAAACTTTAAATTATTCAGGATACTTGCAAGAACTTCAATGCTTGTGTGAACGTGCTGTTGTTGCTTATGCCATATAACCCAAATTCAATACTAGACCAACTCTACAAGTCCATAAACAGCCAGGAAATCCAGAAACATAAGGGGCTTTGAAAAAGCCTCTTCCAAATCAAAATTCAAGCAGCTCAAGATATACTCAGGCGATGCCTGTTCAGCTTTACATTTTGTGCACAGACTAAAATTCTTTTGACCCCGCACATATTTGATGCTTCTTAGGTGACCACTGGCGAAACATGAAATACGAATCTGTTGGCCTCTTGTTCACTCAAAAAGCAAGGCGCCTGCAGGGCGTTTTCTATAATGCCAATTATGAGTAGGTGAAACCCTAAAAATATCCAAAGCGTTATTTTTTTTTTTTACTTTCAGTAAAATTCTTATTAAAGATGGATGGCAAATCAGGTTGAAGTTCTAAAGAGTAAGCCTTAGCCAACGAATCAGCAATGAATGAGACCATGGATAATCCTTCTGTAGTTTGAAAGCATCACATTATTTCAGTCTTATAAACAATTCTCTCCCTCCTACATAATTTAAAATAGAACTGATAGGTATATTGTTTTTAAGGCCATAAATTAATTACATTTTTCTACTTTGGATTTGTGCACATTGCTTTGATACACTGTTTACCATGTTGTTTTGATGTTGCCTTGATATAATTTTCGATGTATTCTTTCTCATCTTTCTTTTATTACACAAAGCTTTTCAAGGGAAGTGGTCGGATAATTTTAGACCCTTGTATTTTGTGAATGTCGGAAAAGAAAATGCATCCATTTTGCATTATTTGACCATTTTCCTTCTGATGAAGACATAAAAGTAATCCTTATATGCTTTTTACTTTTTAATTTCCTATTCTTTGAGATTTGCGTTTTATTTATATTCTTGGTATACTTATCTTTAAGTCAATTAACACTTGCCTTTATATTTATTTTTGTTAATCTATATCCATGAAAAACAGCTAATTATGTATATTTCGTAGACCCAAATAAAAAGAATATATTTTCTACGTATTTCTCCATAAATTGTGATTTTTTTGGCTAAGGTTTCTAAAAGTCAACGTCATAGTATTAAACATTTCTTCCACACTTCAGTCTGATTTCAAGTCATAAGCCTTAAAACCGGTAGCTTGAATTTAATATCAGTACAATAGTAATAAGATATGAAAGCAATTATCGTTTTAAGTGCACTCATATATTGCGTCTATTTGTAGACCACGTGTGACATGTTATTTGCCCACTCATGAATCAGGGAGCTCAAGTTTTCCTTTCTTTTTGTTTTTCTTTGCTTTACGAATTTGTAATGTAAATTCCATTTTCTTTATCTTGAGTCAGTAGATTTTAGCAAGAAAATGGCTTTCACTGAATGTTATTTGTCTTATACTGAAAAAAACAGTAACTGTTTGTTAAACTGTTTTCATGAAAATATTCTTTTATTTCTCCTCTGCTGTTTCATCTTTCAAATTGCCGAAAGTTGAATGAGTTTCAAATAAATTATAATCTTAAAGGATCTTAAAATACAATAATTTGAAGTAATGATTTAATTTTTAAAGTTAAAGACTTAAATAATCTATTTACTCAAATATTTATTATGTACATTTATTTAAAAATTATAAATAAAAGTTGTAACTATTTTTTATTTTCATGATAACCTTCAAAATAATTTTTTGTTATTTTTTTATTTTATTAACCCCTTTACAGACACCTATACATCTAAGTATTTTAAAGCGTATAATAATGTTATCGATAAATAAGTATCCAAATATATGAATGTTTAAACCTAGTCAGGCAGTTCCCCTAGATAAGGTGTTATCAACTTCTATTCCTTCTAATGCTGAAAATTGGAATTCCTTTAAACCGATCTTTATATAACATTTAAACCTAATCATACTATATAACTCGAACAAGCATGTTTACATTTCACATAAGTTTGATTATCTAAAAAAAATTGTTCCATCGTTCACCAATAAAGCGGTATCACTTTAGCAATTATTGTAAAAAATATTGGAATATAGTGCTTAAATAATAATATCTTTAATTTTGTTTCAGGGAAGTTCAATTCATGCATATGAAAGCGAAATTTTCTTACACACAAATTTATGGTTTCAAAGCTTTAGAATTACCATACAAAGGAAAAAACATAAGCATGATTATCCTGTTACCGAATCGACAAGATGGTCTCTCGAGTTTAGAACGAAGACTAACAACAAAGAGAATGTCTGAAATACGTACGCGTCTGTCGAAGAAGACAGTAGAGATTTGGCTGCCTAAATTTAAAATTCGATATAGCAAGGAACTGTCACGAACTTTAAAAAGAATGGGAGCTAGAAGTTTGTTCGATGAAAAGTTAGCTAATTTCACCGGAATGACGAATCAAAGAGATTTAGCTGTAACCGAAGTAATTCACAAAGCTGTTGTCGAAGTTAATGAAGAAGGCAGTGAAGCATCTGCGGCAACTGCGATCAGCATAGTCCGCATTAGAACAGGTGTAATTTCACCCGAGAGAGTTGAAATATTTAAAGCCGACCACCCATTCTTTTTTACTATCATCGACAAAAGAAATGGTATGATCTTGTTTGCAGGTCGAATTAATAAAATGTAAATTATATGTGTGTGAATTAAAATCGAAATAAATAATTTTAAAACAATTTTAGCCTAATTTTTAATGATAAATTTCACACATTTATATCAATAAATTAATCACCCCGAGAGAGTTGAAATATTTAAAGCCGACGACCCATTCTTTTTTTTTTTTTTTTTTTTGCTATTATAGAGAAAAGAAATGGCTTGGTCTTGTTTTGCAGGTCGAATTAATAAAATGCAAATTGTATGTGTGTGAATTAATATTGAAATAAATAATTTTAAAACAATTTTAGCCTAATTTTTAATGATAAATTTGACAAATTTTTATCCATAAATTAATCAATATATTTTTACTAGAAAGTTATTCATTCAAGAAAATTATATATATTCTCCTTACAAGGAAAAATATAATCCTTTTAAAGTTATTCAAAAATAAAATAAAATTTATTTATTATTTTACTGATACATTGATACCATCGCAAGATTATATATCGCTTGTATAACGAAAATTCAAGCGATATATAATCAAGCGATATATAAAACTATTATTATGCAAGTATATAATTATGCAGGGGTGTTTCTGGGATCCCAAAAAATCCCCTGAAACTTTTACGGACTTACTACCGACATTTTGGAGTTTCGAGAGGGGGGGGGGGAATGAAAAATTACAATTAGGAAGTATTGAATGACCTAATTATAAAAGTTCAATGAATAACTTTTTTTGCAAAATTAATAACCATAAATTTTCAGACATACAAACTACTATATTTTATGTAAATATTTTAAATTACCTGAATTAATTCTAATCAAAATAAATAATTCATTATTATTTCTACTTCCTTTTGAACGACGATCCCCGGAATTTCCGGGTATCGAAGTTCAAAATCCCCGGAATTCCGGGATTTCCCCGGAGCACAAACACCTCTGATTATGTAAAGTTTAAACACAACACACACATAATTACTATAAAAATCTGAGTGCCATATTTACGTGATAATTAAAAATATTAAAATACAATCCAATTTCAGTAAACTTTCCTTCGTACCAGAGTTTTAAGATCTGACAAAAAATTAAACATGAAAATTAGCCCATTTTTGTTTTCATTTATTCAAATTCCTGATAAAGTTATCATGTTATGTACATCCTATAGAGTTATTAAAAACTAATTTTCATCACATGATAACATTGCTGTTTATAATGTAAAAAAAATTAAGAGAAATTTCATATTTTTTATTATTTAGAAATCACACATATTTATTTTTGCTAAAAACTGTTTTAATATTCGACAGAAAAGTTCATCAATTTTTAATATCAGATAAAAACAATTGCAACTTACATTAATAAAGTATTTAGCTGCAAATTGATAACTTAGTAAAAAAAATAAATAAATAAAAAGAAATTATATTTCGAAACAAATTTCGTTAAAATATAAATTTGTTGTTGTGTGGCATCTATTATGGGGTGCGCTGCTCCACTTTCCCAACTGAACCATATTTAGGTGTAGAGTCCGACTTCCTCAGTACACACATGCCATAGGGACCCGTTTATAGGGTAGGCAGCCATTCACACAAAGAAAAGACAAAGACGGGATAGAAAGAGAGAGAAAGTACATCCATGCCTGAACCGGAATTCGAACCCATATATATAAGAACAAAACTATTTATTTTTTTAGATTGAAAAGATGTAAAAAATAGTGGGGTTAAAAGCCTAAATTTACACAGCCTAAATTCGTCATCCATAGAGTTTTAAATGCATGTTAAAAAAATAAAAACCATAAATTTCAGTATAAGACTTTGTTAAGAATTGTCTACATCTGAAAATTACTTTGAGGCATTGTTTGCCATAGAAATTACTAAACTACTCTTTCTACACCCATTTTGCTCAACTAAGCGTTACCAACCTTTATCGTATGCACTAATGGAAAATATTTGCAGTTATATGAAAGCAAAAAAGAAACTGCAGTTCGAACTCAATTAAAATCATTCCATTCTGGGCTATTGGAAGGTTGGTTTTGTCATTTTCTGTGCAGAAAAAAACTTGTGAAGGTAATGTGAATATTAGCGTAAGGCTATCTTCAACAACTGATTACATGCGGTCCTTAAGAAAAGTTCACAATTCCATAACCATACAAACATTTAATTTAAAATAAACGGCGTATTACATATATATAAGAATGCACTCATTACACTTCTCAGATCACCACAACAGTGTGGGATTTCATTGAAGAAAATTAGTTGCAGTTGTGGCTAGAAAATCTAGAATGTGAATGGACCAGTTAAACGGTGTGCAACATAAGTAGCGCTATACGTGTCCATTCAAATAGGTTAGGAGTCACAAATATGCGATGTGTAAATCGGGGGTACAGTAATTTAAATTGCACATCACTCAGTTAAGTGATGTGCAATTTAAATTACTGTACCCCAGATGGACAAGTTTGTCCATTCAAATAGGTCAAGAGTCGCAAATATGCGATGTGCAAATCGGGGATACAGTTGACTGGTAACCCCAATAATCTACAAACGAATACTTTTATGTCTCGCAATCCAATGTAACAGAAGGGAACCATTGAAGTTATACAAATAAACTTTCCAAGCGATAAAGATGTGATAGTATGGAACACGATATCATTAAATTTAATTAGGTGGAAGAAATTTATATTTAGTAGTCTGCGTCTTATTTTTATAGTATTGTTCCAAATGGAAACACAAGAGCTCAAAGTTTTCCATATGAAACTATGAATTTCCACAAAGATGTTAATCACAATATTCATCTATAGCAGTAATTCCCCAACTTTTTTGAAACATGGATTCCTTTTTATAGTCAATACTCGTCAACGGACTCCCTAAAAACCTACTTAATTTCGCAGCATAAAAATCATAAATTTAAAAAAAAAAATTATTGAAAAAGTAATTGAAATATTAAAAATTTTTGTTTAAAATAAAATAAAGAAAAACGAATGGCTTGAATGAACTTATGAGATGTTATGGGTGGATTTATGCAGTGTTCAATGTTGGTGAGTGAGAGGACTTTTTTTTTTTTTGATGAAGTTCATAAAGCCCTAAATCCACGTTCTACCAAATAGGAAGACTGGAAAATAATCAGCAATTTCTATCCCATAATGCAACGTATAAAATTGGGATTTGATTTTATAACCATTGTGATATTGATCAAAAATTTATATGACCTCATTTATTGATATTTCAGTAAGGTATTAAAGAATGGATATATCTGTGTTTAAGATCTGAATTTGTCCATGCGCAAAAATGTTCAAAAACCAGTCGATATCATCCAAGTAAATAATGTCTGCAAATCAATAATAATGTTTACAATGATGGTTCAACTGTTCATAGTCATTAAATGTAGATAGTACGCAAACAAATCTCTATTTTGCAATTCTGAAAGATTTGGAAAATGAGAACATGCAATTCTTTCCGAGTTTTGTTTGTACAAAACAAGTTTTGAAACAAAGCAGACATCATACATTTTCTTTAGACTTATTAAATTTAATTGCTCGCCTTGTTTTTAACTGTATTTCAAATTAGTTTTGTTAAATTTGTTTAATATATCACTCATATAGACTGGGCAAATATTTTTAATTATTAGGTTGGGGAATAAGTTCGTAGCGCTTTTACCAAAGATTTTAATTTAAACAAAAAGCAGTAATTATATCAATTATATATTCGCCGTTGCTTTTTACAACCTCTCGGCCCATTTGTTGATGCCGTTCCGCCTAAAATCATCTGGTGTCAGAGAAGTTGTTGAGCCAAATTTTAAGGACCCCTTGGGAAATGCTCCAAAAGAATGTCATAGTCAACAAGGAGCTTTACATTGCCCAGCTACCCCGCGTGAATGAGGCTATTCGACTGAAAAGACCTGATCGACATGGTCAAACCAAACACCTTCACCACAACACCAGGCCAAATGTTGCACAAGTCGTCAAAGAGCTCGAATGGGAATTCCTTCAGAATCCGCCGTATTCTCTGGACCTTGCAGCGATCGATTACCATTATTTCCGCTCATTGTCTAACCATATGAAGGGCGTTACCAGCGATAACAAAGGTTCTTAAAAACTGGTTCAACAATTTCTTTGACACCAGACCAGGTGATTTTTATCGGAGCGGCAACAACAAATGGGTCGAGAGGCGGGAAGAAGTGAACACCAACGGAGAATATGTTAATTAGCGAATTAATAACACATTGATATGTTTTTTTTTTTTTTTTTAAATAAAATTTGTTGGTAAAAATGCTACGAACTTATTCCCCAACCTAATAGTTAAATTGCGTGTCCAAGGCCTTCCTTTTTCAATAATTCCAATCTTGAATCAAAGGGCGACTCGATTTAAAAATGCAATTTTCGGTGTTCTTTTTTGGAAAGTAGTGAATGATTAGTCTTTGTCTCTTTCCAAACAAAGTTGAGCAAATAATCGCTCATTGATGGCCTTCCTTTTCATTTTATGAATTGCTTGTATCACTATGTTAATGACATAACATGAACACAGGCATGTATCACTGTGTTAATGACATAACACAGAGATACATGCATACCCTAAGATTTTTTGGCGACTAGATGATGGCGATGTATAGCTTGAAAAACAGCAAAAAAATACGTCCAGTATAGTTTGTTTTAGATATGCCAGAAAAACTAGATATCTTTTTATCATTGCTGGAGCACTGCAAGTATCAACAGAAATATTATTCAAGGGTGCAGTTTTCCCATCGAAAAATCTTTTTAATTTAATAAATAACGTTTCCCTTTTTATATCAATTTCCAAACATTTAGCAGATAAAAACTCTAAGCAAAAATTTTCTTTTATAAATCTTAAATAAGAACTAAAAGTTGTGCTTCGTTTCTTCATGAAATGAACTCTTCAAGCTGTATAGAAAATTCAATTATTTTAAATACCCACATAAAACATTTTTTTACTGGGCCATTTTGCCAATTCTTTGTACTGTATTATTTACTGCGTGAATTTTTTTCCACAAAATCGAAGGCTTGTTTATAAACGATGGTGCGTATCACCTTACTTATAGAGGGTGAAATAAGTCATTCAACTATAGCATATAGTGTTCTGGAATTTACAATTAATAAAAATTTTCTACAAGAAACAACATGCACATATATATATACACACATATACATATATACATACACACACACACACACACACATATATATATATATGTACATATACCTACAATTCACTTATACCTATCTTTAACTTAACCCCTACCAAAGTCCAAAACAAGCTGGTAATTTCTTCCAACAGAAAAATTTTTTTCACCAGGCAGCAAATTGCAAAATTCAAATACAATTTGTGTATAAGAAACATGCTGTACAATTGTAATGGTGTGGAAGTGTAGAAATCTATTTTTTATATTTGCAACCATTGCTTATTTCAAATGAACACATTGAAAAGCTAATCATCTGAATATCACAGTACCTTGATGACATGTAAATTTCTCTGCTGCAATGTTTCTCCTTCTTGGCATAACAATTTTAATGATGAGTAGCAGATGAAGATCGATATTCATCACAATGGTACAATACAAAATCAGCAATTATAATAACATCCTGCAATTATTTAATAGGATAAAATAAAGGAAATTTAAGTAATAAAAAGTTTGGATAGAATATGTGTGCATTAATAAAAAAAAATAACTAAATAAAAAAAATTTTGCTTTTATTTTAAAATTTGGTTGCATAAAACCACAAACCAACAAATTTAATGTCTAAGATTTGGTGTTAGTATACTCTCTTATGAAGTAGACATGGAAATCTTAGAATGTATGAAGTTCTTATCTAGTAGCACATAGCTAATTTTTTACTTCCAGACATCATTTTTATGAGTCAATAAAGGGTTAATGGAGACATTTTTAGATAATCACCCTATAAAGTTTCATCCATAGATGCAGCAACAGTATAAATGAGTATTTTCTTTTACTTTATTTTTCCTATAACTAAATTCATGGTAAAAGAAATAAAGTTTCAAGAGATGCAAATAAGAAAATAAAGACCTATACTGAGATTACCCTCATAAAAGTTAATCATAAAGCCACTGTAACCAGTAAATGCTCCTAAAAATTATAAAAGGATTAATTAAATAATCCAGCTTTCTCTCTGTAAATCTTAATTTATGTAAATTAATATATAAGTTAACTTAAAAATTCTTTCTATGTCAAAAATAATGACTAAAGTAAATCTGAAAAAAGATTCACAGCATATGAGAAGTAAAATTTACACTTAGATTATCTACATAAATTTTTAAGTAAAATGCCTTAATTTTTGATGACATTATGTAAAATTATCCTAATCGCAGTTATTGAAAAAAAAAAAGCTAGATTGAAAAAAATTTTTTTTTCTATATTACTAATAAAATACTGATACATAGTAAAATATTGTCATAATATATAAGCTTTTATTATAATAATATATATAAATACAGGGTGTCCCAAAACGACAGCATAAACTCTGCACAGCTCCGATTCCTATTAGGGAATAACATGAAAACTGCCCAAAGAAGCGTTCCTGTACGATCCATAGCTTAAGAAAAATATACGAAAAACAAAGTATGATGTCACTTCCGGTGCAAGAAAAAACACTTTATTGAACATATCAACAGCATTATATGCACAATTTAAGCAGATGTTCAAAGTTTCCCGCCTTAAATGTCGAGGCATGCTTGAGCACACCGTGGAATGGCTGTCATCACAAGTTGCAGCAATCGTGGGGTCCACCGAAGTATAAGCAGCGTGCAGACGAGAAACAAAGTCCGTTGGTGTTGGCACAATGTCTCGATACACCAGTTCCTTGAAATAATCTCATAGAAAAAGATCCAATGGTGTAAGATCGAGCGGACATAGAACCGAACCTTCACGTCAGATCCAGCGGTTGGAGTATTTCATATCCAACCACGTACAGGAGCACAGAAATGCGTCGGATACCCAGCGTGCTGGAACCAAAGATGATTCCATTACATCGGCCTTACATCAAATACATGTCCTAGTAGTCACGAATGGAAAACCTGGCCACCATACGAAGAATTCCGTTATCTGCAAGATGCATTCTTTTAAATACCAGTTTAATATATAGGCTTAAAGTCATTCCATGGCGCGCGCATGCATGACCTAATATGAGCAGCGAACGCTTGAAGCATTATCGCCTGGAAAGATATGCAAATACTGTTGTTGATATGCCCAATAAAGTGTTTTTTTCTTGCACCGGAAGTGCCATCATACTTTGTTTTTCGTATTTTTCTCGTCAACTATGGATAGTACAGGAACGCTTCTTTGGGCAGTTTTTATGTACTCTGAACGAGGAATCTAGATGTGCTAAGTTTATGAGGTCATTTTGGGGCATCCTATATATATATATATATGTGTGTGTGTGTGTATATATAACTATTTAGAATGGAAAATGCATTTAATTTACATAAATGATGACGTTCTTTTACTCTTTTGTTTTCTTTTTATATTTCTTTGTTAAAATAAAAATAACTGAAAGTAATTTAAGGATTCTTATTAGGAAAACATAGCAAATGATAGAAATTTTTAACTCTACTAAAAACAACTTGAAGAAATTATAATATTGAAATGTAGTCATAAGAAAAATTAGCAAAGTAAATCAAAACGATTTACATAAAGTTATAAAATAACTTTTATTCACAAATGTAGTGCTATGTATTTATATACAAAAAATATTTACAATATTCAAAAATATGAATTTATGAAAATGTAACAATGGGTTTTGCTAACTTTCTTTTAGCTTTTTTCTTTTTCTTCTGAACATTATCAAGTACCTCAGAAAACATAGAAACCTCTTCACGAGCTTCTATTGCAAGTTGATGTAAATTGGTCACAACTTTTGCATATCCAATTTTATCCTGTAAGGAAAATGTAATACAAGCTTTAAATCGATCTTATTTTACAACTGAATACATTATAATTAAATACAGTAGTAATTATTTAGTAATTAACAATTATTTTCTTAAAACTTAAAAATTATAAATTACATTTTATATAATTATAAACACATTTTCAACTATTAAAATATAAATGGAAATACGTGTTCACACATAATTATTTCAGATTTTCAAATTTAGTCAAATTACATATAAATATGTTATTTATTAATAACATTTTAAATTTGATATTAAGATAAAATTAAGTTTTACAATGTACAATCGGTACTTGTATTAACAATTGTTTACTGTCAAGTTAAATTAAAAAATGAAAATGAGTAGAAATAAAGAAATGAAAATGAAGTATAGAAGATAATTTACCAAAAGCAAATATATAAATAATTGATTAATTTTACATGAAATATTCAATACATGTTCATAATGATGTTTAATAAAATACTTTTATTGGCAAAAAACACTGAATGAAAAAACATTTTAACCATTATGGAACAATTAAAATTAATTAGTAGTGTGAGTTGTCTTACAAAGAAAACAATAAAAGTTTTAAATTATGGAATTATCAAAACATTAGACTAAATACTATGAAAAAATTCTCAGTAATTAAATATCAAGCATAAAATATGTTAATATGAATGATGCAACAATAATTAAATATTATTGTTCATAATGTTTGGCATAACATTCTCACATTGCAATTTTCTTTCTTAATGCTATTGGAAAAAAAGGGAAACAGAATTACAAAAAATGAAAAGAAGAATCAACAAATTATTACAATTTTTATTGTTCAATGAAAAAATTATGACTTCAAAAATAAAATTAAAATGAATGTTGGGCTTTAAATTTTTTATTCGCCTCTTTTCTAAAGCGTTTAAATAGCTTTTTTTATTCAGCACTTGAAAATAGTTTTAATAGTAAATATTAAACATCAATCTATAATACTTTTTTTTTAAATTTCATGGATTATAAGCAATATTATTTCATATGTTTAAAAATCTAATATAATGTAAACATTATAATGTGAAGTATGTAAAAACAACTGTTAAGATTTGTTTGCTCATAATATAATATAGTTTATTTTTAGTGGATCTTTAATATATAATTGTTATACTATTATAATAAACACATAAGCATAATAATTGTATGATGATTAAAATATATACCAAATTCCTGGTATATAAAATACGAATTTTTGATTAATTCCAGTAATTTTTCTTACTATGATACAATTAAAATTTTTAATATTTAGTTTGAAATAAATATTCTTACAATTTTTTCTTTTTTTTATTTTAGATGTGACTAGGTGATTGTTCAATTCAATTTAATCTCAATTCCTATTTAAAATCCAAAATTTTCAAATCAAGAAAATGAATAGTTTGAATTATTATTTCTAAAGAAACCAAGTAGAAGTTTTGCGGTACATTTAAAATTTGAATTTGTAATATAATCGAAATGAGCCTTATTTATAAGACAAAATACCAATATAATCTAAAGCAATTAATTAAAAAATTCAAATTTAACTAATGTTATCATAAACATATACAGTATCAAAAAAGGTCTATAGACAAAAATACATATGTATTGCACATAAAACTTCACAGACATGAGATAATTAAAAAGTTAGATACATAGAATCCCATGTAAATTCATACTAGTTATAATTACACTTATTGTAGCTTCTTCCTTGATTGTAATTATATTTATAATGATAGTGTATGATGAAAATTAAAATTTTAAGAATATATGGAGTCATATTTTAGTTGATATTTAAAATGTTGAAATATTTTCTTGAAATATTTTGGCACTCAATAAAGTTAGCAGTCAAGCATGATGATTTTATCAATTTATCACAAGAAAAATATACTATTTTTCTAATCTTTTTCTGATTCTTATTTATTACCAAAACACAAATACTATTACAAAATATTATTTATCATTTTAAATAACTTACTTTAAATTTAAAATAATTTTTCATTTCAATTTCAAAATATCTTTAAATTTTTATAAGAGTTAAATTGAAAAATCTGGATATATTTTATGCAACACATAACAAAACTACACATAAGATAAGACACTAATATCTTCCAAATACATAAAATATTACAACTGAACTGAATATCAGTCCTAAGTATTTACACTATATATTAAATCTACTATATATTTTATAATATATCTATATATTCACTAAAATTATACTCCCTATTCAAAGCTAAGCTTAAATATAAGTTTATATAAATTGAAGTATTTTCTTTCAAATGTGAACATCTAATATAATGAATGTAGTTTGTCATGTTTCCAGTCACACTCTATAAATATCCTATTTATTAATTTTACACGTAAAAACTTGATTGAAAGCATGGAGCATGGAAAATTTAGCAAGTATTTACTTTGAACTTATAAGTACAATATGCAATAAAAAAATAAAATAAAATTATAAAATTGAATTCTTTGACATCTTTCATAATATATTCATGATATTTTTCTTATTAACAAGCAAAATTTTAATCTTAATTTTAATTGTGTTGGGTATCATATTACTAATTAGCCATACAGAAATTATCAACATCCCTTAATAAAATGAATAAAATAATAAGCCCTCCACCCTGTCTAGCGGTCAGAGTGCCTGACTGCTGTTAAGGAGATCCTGGGTTGGAATCCAGGTTTGGTTTGGTTTGGTTTGTTTGTCGCTCAACGGTCATTTTTTGCACACGAGGGCTAATTAGACCGGGACCTACGGTTTAAAGTGGATTCCGAACCACTACAAACATCCATGCCCAAGGTGGGATTCGAACCCACGAAGTGTTGAACCGAAGGCAAGAGCGCTAACCATTCGGCTGCCAGCTCGGCGAATCCAGGTTTGGGTACGAATGAACTTTCCCTCTCTATCTATCCCATCTTTGTCCTTTCTTTATATGAATGGGTTGTGAATGGTTGTCTACCCTATAAACAGGTACATGAGGCATGTGTGTACTGAGGAGGTTAGACTCCACATCAAAATAGGGTTCAGTTGGAAAAGTAAAGTAGCGCACCCCGCAAGACACAACAAAAAAAAATAATGAAAAAAATTGCAATTTCTGTTAGATAACATTTCTAACAGAAATATTTAAGTCTGTACTTAACATATCTACAACATTTCTCTCTTTGCTTAATGACTAATTTCAATTAATTTATAAACAAGGATAATATTTATAATAAGTATTTGATAAATATTTGAAATAATAAAAGAAGAAATATTAGTATCATAATTATACACTATTATAAATAAATTATAAAAATATTTATAAATAGAAAGATAAGGTGAAACTCTAATTTTTTGCATTATTTAACATTTAAATATATGCATAAAATATTAGAATAATTTTAACAAATAAATTAAAAAATTTAACCAAAGAAACATAAACAGATAATACTAGATTAAAATAAAAATTACAATTTATGTAGCTTAATACTTTATACTTACTCTTGTGTGATATATTTGAGTAAAAAGTTTGTCTTTTAAATTTTGAATAACTGTTTGAAAATTTCTAGCAGATAAAATCTGGCCAAAATGAATCCTGCAAATAATAAAGCATTATAAATTTTTGGGAGCTCTCTAAGCTAAGCAGCTTATTGTTGATAAGAACAATTATAAAGAAATGAAAATAACAAAAATAATATAGAAATTACAATAAGAATAAAATTTTGCCAGTGTTTATCTGACTTTAAGAAATTATATTTGCTTATAATATAATTTTGATGCAGAATTATTTGGAGAAAGATATTCTAACATTCATTGTTATATTTCAAAATCTAAATATTAGATCAATACATTGAATAATTAGTTACTAAAATTTTGCAAATTACAAATACAATAATATTTGAATGAAACATAAATTGTGAAGTATAATTTATTAACATACTTTTTATCATATTTTATTAAAATTTCTGTGAAAGAAAAAATAATAAATGTCAAACACAAAGAACTTTGCACACATGTTTAAAAGTATCAAAATTCTGTTTCATCATTAAAACTGTCTATTTAAATTTTCTTTAATTTATTTCCATACAATTTTATAATTCTTTCTAATCATTGTCATATAAATAAGCTTGAGAAAGAAATCAAGATTTGCGATAAGCCAAAGAAACTTTTTATATAATATTCATCCTTTTTTCATGTATTTAGCAAGTGTGACGCAGTAAAATAAATATTTAGATTATTTTTTATATTATGGAGTTCATTACTTAAGAAAAATGATACAATTAGTTATAATTATAATTGCTCCAAGAAAGAAAAATTAAATTAACTTTTTTTAAATTTAGGACTGTACAAGAATATACAACATTATTTTTTATTTTATTCCATGCTTTCAGTAGATTTCCAATGTGAATAAAAAATAGCATTTTAAATTTTGTTTTAAAAAATTTTAAGATTATATTTATCATACATCAATGAATGATAGTTAGATACAACTTGCTTTTTAACTCAAGAACATTATATGTTTTTTTTACCAAATTAGAGACAATATTTACTGATATAACAACTATTTCATTAAAATTGTGGAAATTAAGATTACCAATTTTATTTCAAGCTAAATTCTGATACATCTATTAGATTAATTACATATTAGCAACAATAAGTAGAAAAATCTAATTATTTATAGTCAGAATTTTCTATAAGAAATTAATTTTGTTTTTCTAATACCAAAGATTTTTTGACCTATTATTGATTCTTTTTCAAATGCCTTTCAGTTTTCAGAAACTTAACATTTACACTTAAATTACAAATCTAACATTAGACATAATTTTTTAACTATTTGACTTTCATAATTAAATCAGTTAACTATGTTGTATTTTTAATTACAAAATAGTTTAATAAATTTATTAAATTTATAACATTCTAAACAAAGAATATAATTAATTTAACAAAACATTAATTAATTAATTTAAGGAAATATTTTCAATTACCGAACAAGGAAAGTGGCACATCGTTCGCAAAATTCTGTCTCCCAACCTCTATCCACAAATTCTGAAAGTATTTTTAAGAAGTCCAAAACGTAATTGAAGGGAAGATGTAATAATGCACCTTCTAGTTCACTAAATAAAAAAAAATGCAGTTTCAGTTGCACAAACTATTTCTGTGCATCAATAATTCATAGTTCTCTTGATAACATAAGAATAAAAATTGGTAAAATATAATTTACCTAGATTTTATTTTCGAAACAACTTTTCGTGCATATTCCAGAGGAGTTTTTGCACGATAAGCCATAAGTAAAGGATGAGGTGATGGAAGCGGTAGCTAAAATAATAAACTAATTTATATAAAATGCATATCATATGAAATTCAAATTTTATAGGTAAATAGAGAAAATATGTAGAACCTCTTTGCCAGCTCTGCTGCACTCTACTTTATATTCTTCAATCTTTGAAACCTCAGATGAATAAATTTTAAGAGCTTCGATAAGTTGATCAACCTGTAATTATTTATAATGTAGTAAACAAAATAAATTACCCCAAAACATAGAAGACTTTTACTTTATAAGCAGATAGGGAAGAAACAAGAAAAAACTCTTTGTTGCTATTGCAGTTTCTTACTCCTATACGCAAATGCAGGGTCTTATTCCTATTGTTTTTCAGTTTTCTAAAATTTAAAACCTATTGCCGAATTTTAAAATATTCCTATCTCTTTTAGAAAATATATATGAATATAATCATAAAATGTAATAAAAAATGCTGCACATAAAATCTAATTAAAAGCATTCCTTTGCTAGATTTTAAATTATAAAATCACTTATTACATTGGCATTTGAAACAACTATATTTTGTCAAGAATACATTTTTGCACTCCTATCTAAGCATGAAGTAAATAGAATATTAAATTTATAATATCAATAATATGTGTAAGACATTTTAAATTTACTATGAAAAAGTAATCATATATAACTATGCTGTACTGCACAATATTCAGTATTAAAAATTTATCATGAAATTATCATTACTTAAAAAATGAGAAATGTTTGATAGAAATTGACAATTTAAGCTTTATATAAAACAGCATTATTAATTTCAGCCAATTAGAATTTAAAAAATTTAGAACAAGCATTTAAATATTAGATAAAGATATAAATAAAAACACAATCAAAACAAGATTTTCATTACAGTTTTAATTGTTTCCAATGTTTTCATTCCAGATAATGCAACTTCTTTATTCATTTCACCAGCAACCTATTGGAAAAAAATAATAAATAAAATAATTATTATGTATACTATTTTTACATCGGAATAATTTTATTTCCAGAAAAAATATGATGTATATAAATCCAGAGAAAATATATAATTAATCACTGAGAGACAGAACAATTAAAAAATTTCATATAAACTTAATATAAAAAACTGTCATGGGAGAAAAGAAGCCACATGTAATAGACTTTTACATCTAAAAAGAGATTTTCAATATAAAAATAACACTAACTGATTGTTAAATAATCTTGAATCAGTGTTATAAAATTCATTTGGGCAGATTACTACAAAATTTTGAGGAAGATCAGTTCAGATTTGACAATTTATCAACATAAACTCTACCAACAAGTCAAAAATCTAAACAACTAATTTTTTCAATAAGGGATTTTATTTATGTCTAAGTTACTTGAAATTTCATAATTGCTTATAAGAATAAAAAGTAAAAAAAAAAAAAAAAAAAATTACGAGGTAAAGTATTTTATACATTATTATTATCACAAATGAAGTAGCAGTAAAGAAATTTTTGAAATACATTGAAATTTCTATAAAAATAATCAGATTTTTTTCTGCTATAAAAAGAAATAAAATAAGAAACTGCTTCAAAAAAAAGATACTGCTTAAAAAAAAATTTTTTTTAACACAGTACTTGAAAAGGCACAACTTATTCAATATTAATGAAATTCAAATCAATTTGCCAAAGAAAGCAGGGCAATACATCAAAACTAAATTGATGCTTTTTTCTTAAAAAATAAAAAATTTAAAAAAAGAAAGAAACCAAAAAAAAACCTAAGTGTCAATGCATATAATATAGCATATTTTATGTCTTTGTAAAAATTGAAATAAAATGTGTAAAGAGTAATTTATATTTTCCAAACAGCTAATTTTACATTTCTTTAGTTGAAACATAGATGAATTCATAGAACTTATTCATTAAATGAGTCAGTAAAATAAATATTAGATGTCTGTCAAAACAGATATGAAATCTGAAAAATATTTGGCTTTGAATTACATATATTTCTGATTCAAAATTCGAATTTTTCTTTAAATTGAACTTTAGTAATAAGTAATATATAGAAGCAACTATAAATTAATTTACTATAAAAATTTTTAGTCCCTTTAAAAATTTTTGAATTAATATTTGCTATTATTTAAATTAGGTATAACATGATTGTTTATTTTTACTAGGATTTGAATTTTTTAATGTACTAATAGCAAAATGACTTTTTTCTTTCTTATGTTTTAGAGTATATGTAAATGTAATTAGCATTTAATGTAAGAGATATAACTATTTGTAATTTAAATGATGCAATATTTTTCCATATATTTGTCAAATAAAATTTAATGTTTAAAAAGTAAAAATTTTTGTTTAAAAATTCTTTTTATTGTTTAACTATAAAATTTTTACTTTTTAAACATGAAATTTTATGTTTAAAAGTAAAAATTCTATTAAATATTTGCATTTAATAATCCATAAAAATATTCTCAAAGGAAAAATAATATATATTTGATTTTTTTCAAACTAGTATACTTGTGTTTATCAAATAAGAGAGAAAATCTTGATAAATGTTACTGTCAAGCAGTAATGGAGATAAAAAATTTATCCGAGCAATTATATTCTCTCCTAATTCAATAAAAAAATACCCTTGTTTGCATAATGAAAGATTGAACATTATGAACATTATTTCATACCTTATTTACAACCTGATCAGATTTAGTTATCTTTGGTTGAGCTTGCTTGTCATTCTATGATCACTTTTTGAACATGATTGAGAATTCTTATGTTTACAATAAGAATTGGTGAAGAAGTTAGTAAGCTCAACTCACAACTCAGACATGGATATTTATATTGGTTAGAAATATTTTTGAAATTGTAAGTGTTAATGAAGTTAATCCTGGTGTGCAATATGACAAACCAAACTAATTGACCTGAATATGACACTTCATTTTGCATCCCACATTTTTTAAAAGTTGCTTAATATCTTTTCTGGAAAATAAATAGAGTTTTCATTTGATATTTTTTTCCACTAATACTTTTGACAATGAATAATCATTTAATTTAATTAAAATATAGGGAGTATCAAAAAACTATATTTAATAAAATATTATATTGTACAGCAATTCCCCGCCAGTTTGGTTAAAATCTGTATCAAGAATTACAAACCTATAATTTTTCAGTTCCTTAAAGCAAGAGATTTGTATTTTCATGTAAAAATTCATTCAAGAAAATATGTCACAATGAAATATAATTTTGGGTAATATAATTGAAATATAATTTTGCCTGTATATTGAGACAAGTACACTAGAGCAAAATAGTAAAAATAACATGACATTCATTGCATAACAAATCACAAATGCTTAAGACAGAAAATCTCAGATAAATATATATGACAGGATTTACACTCCATAATTATCTAGCCTGCACATTGCAAAAAGTCACTCTCAAATGATGTTGTTCATCTGGCGTTTGATCAAACAGAACAACATTCATGAAAAATAAATTCATACTCAGGTTCTGTAACCAGATGTACAGGAAAACAAAAAAATGTTAGTTGATTGAGTAACTGAATTTCCTAAATGATGATGAAATCAATACAATGAGAAAACATGATATACATATGTATATGTGAATAAATATGCATACACACACTCAAATGCCAAATAAATAGGGACCTCATATTGTATAGGGTTAAAAAAGAGCACAGATAAATCCTCCAACATGATGTAACATGAATTCAATTTATGTCTTAGGGCATTCTAATTAAGCTAAGCAATCCACAAATCAATAGTAGAGAGAGAGATTTAAAATCTTTTCTGAGCCACATTTTGCAAAGTATCCCAGAGAGGATCAATAATATTCATATCTAGGGATATAAGTGGCCAACAAAAATTTCTGAATCCATAAGAGTGGTTCTGGAACCAGGCCACTAGACCACTGAGCCATAGGTAATAATGAGACAAATGATCATAGTGTAAATCCAATGAACAACTTTGGGGTTCAGGCCCCAAGTTCTTCCAAATGCATTTCTGCATGACCTCAAAGCTTTTATTGCTCTCTGAATACAAAAGTTGAAGAGGTTGTTCCAAATTCATGTTAAAAAATACTCCCAAGAATTTAATTGCCTTGGAGCAAGTTAATTCTGGACCAAAAAAAAGTTATCTTTTCCAAATTAAGATTCTTTTTCTTTTCTTTGTGTTGGCACAATCATAGTAGTTATTTATATCTAAAACGTACATGTTATATGCTGTAATGTTTAGGATTTCAGTCTATTGTTATGAAACAAACTAACGACTCCAAATTTAGAAACAAAAACATTTAATTAACAAAAAATTTACAAGGAGTCATATTTGGGTTCATAAAACTCTCGCGCTTGTGTAGCGTACCAAAGAGTCAATATCAATTTCCAAAACTGAAAAACGCAGCTTCTTCAGCCTGCTCCTCGCACCAATCGTCTCCCTACTCACCCTCCCCATCAAAGGCTCTGGAAATCGAAAGCGCTGAGTAGGAGGCGTTACAGACTAAATTATTCCTTGCTTACCCCGATTTTTTTTCTTTTTTTTTTTTTTCTACGGAAATCAACCTGCAATGAAAAAGAAAAAAACACACAAGCAACAAAAAGCAAAATTTAGTATTACAGATAGCCCTGATCAATCGGACTCTGGCTGATACACAAAATATATGGCATTATATAATATAAAAATATATCAAAAGAGCACAAAATAATTATGTAATACAACAGAATCTGCAACAATAGATAAATTTACAAATATACACATTAATATTATAAAAAACAATATAATTTTTTTTTTTCAAAAATTATGAAACAATTGAAATTTGTATTAATAGAAAATATTTTTTTTTAAAAAAATTAATATCTGAGTAATAAAAAGAAAATAATTATGTTTGGTTATTCAGCATTCTACTGAGACTATCAGCATTCTGATGTAATTTGCCCTTTTTGTGAACAATATCGAAATTTAGGCTTTGAAGAACCAAAGCCCATCTTAAAAGTCTGGGATTAGATCCTGTATGATGTTTTAACCAAACTAAAGGGTTGTGATCAGTTTCTATAACAAATTTATACTGACTATCTAAATAATATTTTAATTTAGTAACAGCAAAAATTATTGCTGCACATTCCTTTTCTATAGTACTATAATTTTTTTCAGACTTTGAAACTTTTCTACTCAGAAACAGGATAGGGTGTTCATTTAGTTTTTGATCTCTCTGAGATAAAACTACTCCTATTCCTAAGTTTGAGGCATCACATTGAATAATAAATGGTTTTTGAAAGTCTGGACTGTAAAGTACAGGCTTCTTTATTAAAGCATTCTTTAATTCTATGAATGCCTTTTCACAGTTATTATTCCATATTACAGTTCCCTTCTTGGATTTCCCTTTTAGTAAGTCAGTTAAAGGCGCAGCAACTACCGAAAAGTCTGGTATATACTTACGATAGTATCCAACAAGACCTAGGAAAGCACGTATTTGGTTTTGCTTGAGGGACGTTTGAAATCGGTAACAGCTTTCACTTTAATATCACCTGGTGTTCTTTGACCTTGTCCTACAAAGTGTCCCAAATATTTAACACGAAGTTGAGCGAATTTGCACTTTAAGTGTTTTACAGTCAATTTCGCAAATCGAATCTTCTCTAGAACACATTTAAGATGTTGGATGTGATCAGACCAAGTAAATGAATATATAGCTATGTCATCTAAATAAGGTACAGCAAAATATTCGCAATTTTTTAATATCTCAGCCATTAACTTACTGAAATAATAAGGGGCATTCTTCAAACCGAATGCCATTCTCAAAGGTTTATAAACACCAAATGTCGTAGTAAATGCAGCATATCTTTGAGCCTTCGGACTCAAAGGTATTTGCCAATAACCTCGTGTTAAGTCTAATAGAGATATGAAATTAAGCTTTGAAACAGATTCAACGTGCTCTTCAATATTTGGCAATGGATAATATTGTGTTCTGGTAACCTCATTTAACCGGCGATAATCAATGCACGGACGAGGTTCTTTCCAGGAGCTTCAACTAATATTAAAGGTGATGTGTAATCGGATTCACCTGGTTCCACCACCTTCAATTTCAACATCTTGTCTACTTCCGATTTCAAGATTTCTGTCTGTCGTGGGGACATTCGATATGGTTTAGCTATAATAGGTTTATCAGATTCCAACTCGATGTTCAGTTCAGCTAGTTCAGTACAACCCGGTTCATTTGAAAAAATATCAATAAATTGAATCAAAAGTCTACTCAATTGCTTCTTCTGCTCATCCTCTAATTTTTCATTAAAACAGCTTTCAGGGAAAGTCTCTAAAAGGGTGGATGAATTAATTTCAAAACTTGGGATATCTTCATTCTCAGAATCAATATCTTCATTATCAGAATTAGAGGTAAAAATTAAATTAACATCTTCTGGACGCTGAAAATAGGGTTTTAACATATTTACATGGTATACATGTAATTTTTCTTTATCGGGAAATTGTATTATATAATTTGTTTCCGATAGTCGTTTCACTACTTTTCCTGGACCTATCCAATGAACAGAAAATTTACTTGACTTAGAAGGGGCAACGACTAACACAAGATCATTTTCTTTAAATTCTCTTTTCATAGCCTTACGGTCATACCAAAGTTTCTGTTTTTCTTTAGCATCTGTCATATTTTGCACAGCTAATTCTTGACATCTTTTCATTCTATTTAAAAGATTAAAAACGTAAGCAATCACACCATCTTCTTCAATGGTTTTACCAGTTAAATTTTCATATAATAGTGTTACGGGAGTTCTTAGGTTCCGACCATGGACTAATTCTGCAGGAGAATATCCAGTGCTATCATGAATGCAAGTTCTAAGCGCAAAAAGTGCCTGAGGTAAAATTTTCTCCCAATCTGTACCCTTTTCTAAACAAAGGACTTTCAGTATTCTCTTTAAAGTTCTATGCAATCTTTCAACAGGATTGCTTTGGGGATGCTGTACAGAACTATGCACTACTTTAATACCAAATTTTTTTAAAAATTCTGATGTCAGGACACTCATGAAAGAGGTTCCTTGATCACTTTGCAACTCCCTAGGAAAACCCATACGGCTAAATATCTGAAGAAAAGCATCAACCACATAGTAGAACGAATATCTGGTACTGGGATGGCATCTGGATACTTGGATGAGATGCAAATGGCTGTTATAATATACTGGTTGCCGCTTGAAGTTAAAGGTAAAGGTCCACAGGCATCAACATTAATTCTAGTAAATATTTCCGGAATTACTGGAACCAGTTTCAAAGGAGACTTTTTCTTATCTTGAGGCTTTCCTACACGTTGACATTTGTCACAAGATTTAACAAAATTTTCTATGTCTTTAAAGCAGTTTGGCCAGTAGAAAGTTTTACACAACATATCTTTTGTTTTAGTTACACCTAAATGAGCTGCAGTTACCTCATGGCAGATTCCTTTTTAGCTGGTTGCGAAACTTCTTGGGCACAACTAATAATCTTCTCATGGTTCCATCATTGTCCATTTTATTAAAAAACAACATTTGATTTATTATAACATATTTATTGTCTTTTGAAGATTGTTGTTTAGCTTGCTCAAAAGAGGTTTCAAATCTTCGCACACTTTTTGTTCACGAGCGAATTTTTCTGGGGATGTCTTTATCAAATCCAGACCTTCAACTTCGGTTTCTAATGGTGGCAAAATTGCATTTTCCTCTAATTCTTCATTTTGTTTAGTTTTGAGGCAAGACCTAGAGGATTTTATTTCAGAGACAATTATCTCTTTATTCGTGCTATTTTCCTTGCGTCTTTTTTGAGCTCGAGTTTCTATAGCATTTATCATATGTACTTTCACCTCTTCGTGTTTTTTGGTTTCTTCAATTAAAGCGGCTGTTTTGTTACCTAGTAAATACCTTCCTTGATCCAAAGAATCTCGAAGAACTGCTGCCTTTGTCAAAACGTGACCTAATTCACAATTTATTTCAACCTCGGAAATAGGTAAGCATACTAAAGTTTCATCAAGAGGTGTTCTTAGCCAAACCTTTTCCTTAGTGAACATATCAGGTTTAACGTATTTTCCACAAATCAAATCAAGAGTTGCTCCAGTGTCTCTTAAGATTGGCATTTGAATTCCATTAACAGTGCCGATACTAGTGTAGGGAGCCATCAACTCATTAAATGTACTTTTAGCAATTTCATTAGATGCTACCGATTCTAAGTTCTTTTTTATTTTGTCACACTGAGGCCGCAAATGACTATAAGAACCACACTCATAACATCAGAGTTGTTTTCGTTTTTCAAATTCCCTTTCATGTGCATAATTTGAATTTTTATTCTCGACTCTTTTAGGAACATGAGATTTATTAATTAGAATTACTTCAATAAAATTAAATGCACGGTTTTAGTTTTGTTGAAGAAAACCAAAATTATTTCGAGGAGTTTTGTAAAATCTTTAGTCTTAAAACTATCTCTTAAGCTTTCATATTCATCTATTTTCTCTGCCAGATCATACGGAGAATTTATTTTAAGCCATTCCGCCAAAAAATGTTCTTTAATTTCAATTGGCACTCGATGTTTCAATTGATCTGTTACCATTAGCTCCTTAAGCTGTTCAAACGTCGTTATTTCTAATTCCGCAAGCCATTCCGTAAAGTAACTATTCAATTCTTGTGCATAATTTCTCCATGATTTTTCTGTCGTTTTCTGGTGTTTAAGAAACAATTGTCTTAATTTTTCGCTATTTAACTTGAATCGTTTAAGAATAAGTTCCTTCACATAATCGTAATCATCAGCCCTTTCTGGAGGTTCTCTAGCTAACATGTTAGATATTTCTGAAGGTAAAGCACTTACAAGATAAACTACCCATTCGTTTTTTGGAATATGAGCCATTTCTGCTCTACGCTCAAAATTTATTAAGTATAAACTCATCTCATCTTTCTTTTCATCATACTTTGGCGTTATTTGCATTAATTGAATTTTTTGAGCTTGTTCAGTCCTATTTGTAACTGATTCTCTGTTCAAAATTGTGGCATTTGAAGAGATTTCCAGACGTTTCATTTCCAAAATATGTTTTCTTTCTTCACGTCTAATTCTTTCCTCTTTTTCTAGTTCTTCGCGCCTAATTCTCTCCTCTTTTTCTAGTTCTTCTCGCCTAATTTTTTCCTCTTTTTCTTCTTGTTCCCTTTTAACTCTTTCATGGATTACCCTATTTAATATACATTTTACTTCTTCCTCGTTGAAGTTTTTACTAGCTAAAATTAATTTTTTAATGTCTGGGATTTTAAAAGAATCTGGAACTATTTCCCCTAACTCTTCCACTACTTCTATTAAATCTCCCTTTTTTTCCCTGTGCTAAAAAAGCCATTTTAATTACTAAACGTTTTATCTCAGAAGAGATGCAATAATGAGAGAAAAAACAGACTATACCCACCAATATGCAAAATTTATTAAATAACTATTGAAATTATTTATCACACACTACTAATATAAACATATCAATAATGTTTAAAAAACTAAATGAAACAAACTATATTATAATACAACAAAAGTATAAAATGGAAAATCAATTATTTCAAAAAGAAGAAAATGTTTAATATTAAATCTACTCTCGATTTCAAGTTATTATCACCAAGCTAATGATTGATACTCAGATAAATTGAATCATTAATCAAAAATGTAAATATATTATATGTATAAATTATATAAAATCATATTCTTATATAGATACTACTATATTAAATCCAAAAATGAAATTATACATATTTTTAATTCAAAATATAGAACACTACAATTCTTAAGAACAATACAAATTAACAGCTTTAACTAATCTAAACCAGAAATCAGCTTTCGATTTCAAATCAATAAACTTAGTTAATCATACGACATCAAATAATGTTAATAACGTAAGATATTTTAAACATTAAGAATATATCTTTTCAAATTCTTAACAATGTAAAAAAACATATACGATTTAAATATCAAATAAATCAGTTTTATATCATATAAAACATTGCAAAGAACAATCAAACACATCAATAAAAATTTCACATTACATTAAATTCAAACCTATTTGTAATAATATACTTTCGTTTTCACATAACGAAATCAAAACCTTTAAAAAATATATTCCTTTCTTTCTTAAAATCTACTTTATATATCAGTTGAACAATCAAAAAACTAAGTATATAATTGTACTTTTGATTTTACACCTTAATCTATAACAACATAGTTATTTTAACACATATTCCTAAGTGAATTGAAATACATCAACCACATAAAAATTATGAAATACACATTTAATAAGATACACACTTTTCGTTTAAAAATATTACACTGTAAATTCAATACACGAAATACAGAAATTATCTTTTGTAATATGGAATACACCATTTACAAACTTATAAACAAAATTAATTGATGTAACATGAAAATTCACGTAAATAAGATTGGAACTAAATATTCTATAAATTTATAACATACCAACTATTTATTTTTAATTGTAGCCAGAGAAGGATTGATCAAAATGGCCTACCTGTATTCCAACATTTTGGCACGTAATCCATTATAGTGCACATAATTAATTTTCACAGTGGATGCTAATGCAAAGCATTATAAAAACATCCAAAACCGCTGCCACCAAAAACATAAGTATGTTATGAAACAAACTAACGACTCCAAATTTAGAAACAAAAACATTTAATTAACAAAAAATTTACAAGGAGTCATATTTGGGTTCATAAAACTCTCAAGGCCATGTAGCTGCATCAAAGAGTCAATATCAATTTCCAAAACTGAAAAACGCAGCTTCTTCAGCCTGCTCCTCGCACCAATCGTCTCCCTACTCACCCTCCCCATCAAAGGCTCTGGAAATCGAAAGCGCTGAGTAGGAGACGTTACACTATCTTCTGATTTTTTCTTATATCACATTTTATATAGTTTTGATTAAATGTAGCATTTTTACTCCTTTTCAATTTTTTTCACACTAATGTGTAATAAATCTGTCACTTTTGCAATTTTCTGCATATGCTTAAAACTAGAATCCTGCTTTTATATATGATTAATGGATATTTTAAATGGAATTTACAGGAATGAATGTTAAAATTGCAGGAGTGAAAGTTTGTGCAATTATAATTTTATACTGTGGAATTAATCAGAAATTCAATATCAATATGAACTAAAATACACTTACAACAGGCAAATCTTCTGTTGTATCTTGTTCCTCTTTTTCCTGTAAATTAAAAAATAGTTAATGCAAAGTAAAAAGCAATACATACAATAAGAAGAATCATATTATATTAATACAAATCTATTTTTATGTCAACAGTACTACCTCCTCTTCTTGTTGCTCTTGTAATATCAAAGGCTCATTTGTTTTTTCCCACATTCTAATTGATTTATCTCTGGATCCAGTAACTACATATTTACCATCTGGACTTACTGTCATAGCTGTTATTTCATTCTGATGACCCTAAAGATATCAACAATGAAATAATAATTTATGAAAATACCTATCAATATAATACAATGCAATGTTAGCATCAGAAAGAAAGATATATCAATAACCTTTCGCTATATATTAAATGAAATATACTGCCTCAATCATCTAACCATTTAAATTAATTTTAATAGGAAAAAACATAACTTAAAATATTTTCATTGATATAAGAATACTGGAATTTAAATCTAAATCAAGCAGTAAATTAAATAAAAAAAAAACTATTACACAAATTCAATTCATACATTCTTTAAAATTACATATCCATGAGATCTTCTTATTTAATTATAAAGATTTATTCTTTTAAATGCATAAAAGATAACTTGTTGAAGGATTAAAATATGTGAAATTTCTTCTACTTGTTCGCCTTTTTACTTTATTAATCTGATTGTAAAGACAATATTAAAACTTTTTGTGACATCCAACAAAAATGACTAACAAAATTTGAATACTATTACTAAAGTTTGCTTAATACCAATTAAGTCAACAATATCATGCAAATTTAAATTATCATTAAAAAAAAATTTTTTTTTGGGGGGGGGGGATAGGTTATGTTGGATTTTTTTTGAATTTTAAAATTTTTTAAGATTAAAAGGTATGAAGTGTTTTATATCTCCCAATTTTAATAACTAGTAAAATTATGTTACTTATCTCACAAAACATTTATCGGACATTATCATTTTAAAATTAAAACTATTTCAAAGTTATTCATTCTTTTGCTTTGGAACTATTTCACAGCATAATTTGTTCAAACAAAAATTAACACCTGAACTTGATATCTTAACAATACCTCATTATTAGGACGATTTAGCAGAATCTGTGCTTGAATCTTCAAAAGTTCACTCCTTTGTTAAAGTGCATCTTGTTACTTTTAGTGCATCATTTACTTTTGTTTAAGAGTAATATATTATTACTTCAAAAAATGTTTTTGATTAGGATTTAAATTATTTCAAAATCTTTTATTTTGCACAACCTGATATCACTTCTTACAGTTCAGATTATTGCCAAATAAATTTTACAAATAAAAAAGGATATTATATAATTAAAAGCATAATACATTTGCTACAAAACTGTTCTTGTAATTCCTTTTAGTTAGCAAGGAAAAAAGTGGTATGCAAGGCATTAGAAGGAAAATTCATGTTCTCTGTTTACTAACATACTGCAACATAAAACTATTTATCTGAGAACATGTGAAACAGCTAATGTAAGCAATATTTGTCATTCCATTGGATAATAAGGTTTCAAGATCAACATTTCTTTCACAAATTGCATAGAAAAAATTTGAGAATCAACTAATCTGAACACTTAATATTAGCCATCTATTTTTATAATGGATATGATAGATTTTTTAACTTTAAAAAATTATCACAAAAGATTTTGAAATAAATACATCTAACCATATAATGCTACAATCCATTAAATTTCACAAAAGATAGTGGATATTCTACATACTTTCCTGCATAAAAAATGTGTTGAACTTGTTTTTAAATAAAAATAACAATTATTAAATAAAATTACCCTAATGTCATTATTTATGGGTAATTTACTGATACCACTATTAAAAACAAATTAAAACTTAGTTTTAAGAGCTGTAAAGACAAACAAAATAAAATTAAAAAAGTAAATAAATATTCAAGTAAAATAATTATTGAAAAATTTTATTTAAAGTAATTATTAATGGTATTATTATTTATGTCCTAAAATAAAAATATAAGCAATAGAACAGTATAATAAATCCTTTTATTTTGTAATACATAAATAGTTTATGCAGAAAATAAAAAAAAAAAATAATAATTTTTAGATTCTAATACAATTCAATATGAAGTAGATGCACTTTCTTACTTTTAAAGTGATTATTTTCTGAAAGTTATCTGCATCCCATTGTTTTAGAGAAAAATCTCTACTTCCAGTAAAAAATAAATGAGTTTTGGGTAAAAATCGAAGACAAGTAATCCTAAAGAAAAAGAAATAAGAATCATAAACAAATTATCTCCAAAATTCATTATACATCTTAAGCATTAAAAATTTTTTAAATATAAATCACATCAGCCTTTATAAAGAGGATTGTACAAGAATAATAATTAAAAATATCCAAAACATTTTTTTTCTTTTTTAAATATTTAATACCTTAACACATATTAGATGGAATTATTTAATTTGCTGACATAACGAATTATAAATCTAAACATAGAAAAATAACATAAATATTCAGACAGCATTTATCCCTATCAATATTTTATTGAATATCCCTTTAGAATTATATGTGCTGTAAAAAATTAAATTATGATTGTTTTTCATCAAATATACTAATTTATGTAATATATTACTAATGAAATTAATGTAATAAACAAAAACAAATATAAACTATTCAGATTTTTTTAAATTTAAACACGTACCTACATGTTCTTCCCGGGATAAATTAAGTTCTAATAAAAAGTAAGATAAAGCCAAATATCCATAAGATCATGATGAAACTTTACAGAAAGTTTTCATGTTTTTTTATTACAAATTAAACTAATGCAAACATTTTTGCAATAAATACATTTTTAAATAATGAAATTGCATAAAATTATATTTCATGATATTAATGAGTTGTCTGAGACATTGCAGTAAATAAGTGAAATACAGTTAAAAAAAGAAATTATTATGCTTTCATTTATCCTTTCACTTTAATTTCAACTAGAGAAATTCAAACTGATTTTAAAATTTTCTATTTTTTTCCACATTAGTAAAATATTTTGAAAATATTTCGCCTAAATGAATAACAGACTATGAAATATTCAAAGAATAAATGTCAGGCAATTTTTAACAATAAATTTTTCTGCAAAATAAAATAATGTGTCACAAATAAAACTCTAACTAATAAAAAAAGTGTTATAGTTAATATATTTTTCAGCTTTTAATTAATTATTTTCAAATATAATGATTATTTTAAATATATTATCAATGAACAAGAATATTAATTTACTTACGTAAAATTATTTTAAAATCAATAATCTTTAATTTTCAAAATATTCAGAGATGGATAATACTTTGAATGAACATGCAGACATTCATAATTAATTCATCAATATTTCACTACATTAATGACTTTTAATATTTTGAAAAACATAAAATCTAATTGATTTTCTGAAAATTTTAGTGTTTGTTTAGGAAAAAAACATTACCCTTTATCATGAGCCTTTTTTAAAAATTTGTTACAGCTACCAAATTCCATACTCCATATTCTAACATCTTTATCTTCAGATCCTGTCACAATTAGTGTGCTATCATGCGAAATGTCCATACATGTGACTGGTAAAGCATGTCCATACAAAGAAAAAGCAAGCTGAAACAAATGCAAATATTATTTGGTTTGAAATTTATGAGTACATAACACACTATATCACCTAAACAATATTTATTTACCAAAATTGAAATCATAAAAACCTTTAATAAAACAAATTGGAATATATAATAAAAAATGTTTTTAAAAAAATGTGTAAATTACTATTTTCTTTGCCTAATTTCAACTTAATTTTTCTATTTTCAATTCATCATTCAACCAAATGATGTTCAGCTTATAAAGCTTGGCTTTTCAAAACAGTTTGAATTTTTATAACTATGTCAACTACTCATTACAATAGTATAAGAATACAAATATCTTCATCTAAGATATCTCTAAAATCAAGTTGTTTATTCTAAAGGAATAAAATATACCATGAATGGAAAAAATGTGTTTAACATTTGAGTTCTCAAATCAAGACATTTTAGTTGAAATTTTAATTTTTAAGAGCATTTTTCATCAGAGTTCATACAGATTTCCAAGAATCAAATTCCAGGAGTTTTCCAGGAGTCAAATCAAAAATTTAAAGGAGGTATCGACATTCACATTAAATATTTTTTTTTATTTTACTTTAAAAATTGTTCTTAACCAAATATGCATATAATTATGTACATATAATATTTTTCATCCATTTCTGTAAGTAATAAAAATAAATAATTGCAAACATCAATGAGACTATTTTTTATTTAAGTTAAAATCATTAATGATTACTTCAAAAGCCTTCAATGAATTTACAGCTATAACAGAAAATCTTTTATTTAAATAATCGACATTCTATATAATACTGGATTATACATTGTATAAAATAATGAGTTATTTTAGAGTTTTTAGACATTTCGAATAGATTCCTGCCTATTAATTTATTGAGTATTTCAAGATGCTTATGATAATTTCTTTTCAAATATAAATGCACCTACTCAAAACAAATACAACTATTAGATATAGTTTAAAGAGTCCATTGGTCATTGAAAAAAAACTTTCCACCAAGCATATTAAATAATTTTTATTTCAATCTTTATTTCTTTGATAAACAAATTTATCCTGATTCAGTTGAATGGATAAAATTTACTGTACGATCACATTTGGCATGTTTTTTGAAGCCAAATTTGGCGAACATTTTTACTAGAAACCATGCAAACAAGTATTTTGGCAACCCTATTTGTCATTAATTTCTCATGAATATTTACCGATTTAAATTCATCATAAAATTTAACCAAAAAATTTTATGGATAATTTAACATATCAACTTTATAATTTTACCATTAATGTTTGAAATCTATAAATCTGCTTTCTTTTTTTTTAATTTTGTAAAAATCAGTTGAGCATATTATTAGATACCAACAATGTATGAAATATATGTTACTATTTCAGCCATTTTCCTCTCGCCGTTTTTCCCGATAGGAAATTCAGCATAAAGTCACATTTGACGTTTTGAAAATTTCACCAAGGGTGACCACACGACAAATTTTCATCAATTGAATTATACAAAATTTTCATCAAAGGAAAGATGGAAAATATGTTTTAACTCCAAAAATTTTATATTTATATATTAATATTCAAAGAATTTTATACAATACAAAAAAAAAAACAGCAGTAAAAAAAAAAAAAAAAAAAGAATCAATTAAAATCTTTGGTCTTAATTTTGGAAACTACTTCGCTTCATTTTACTTTACATAAATCTAAATACTACTAAACCGAGTTATCATGAAATTATTGTAGCTGAACTAGATCCTGAAAAAATTTATACAAGTCAACAGTTAAAAGTACAAAAAAATTTAATATCGATCGTGCAACCATCTAGTGTCAATATTAAAAATTAAATTAAGTTTTGTGACTATTTTATTAAACATTTTAAAAACTTAAAACAAATAAATTCAAAATAGTATAAAATTTTGTATAAAAAAATAAATTCATCAAGGTTAGAAAAAATTCCGGAAGTAATTCTTGATTTTCAAGGAGTCAAATCAAAATTCCAGGAGTTTCAAGGGGCCCTAAATTTTTTTTGGAAATTAAGGAGTTTCCAGGAGTTGTGCAAACCTTGTTTCATGCATTACTGAATTAATTTTGAATCTTTTCAAAGAAATAATAACCTACGTTAGTAATATATAAAATATACTTATTTGTAATATGTTTTGTTTCTATTTACCTCAAAATTATAAAATGCTTAAAAGGAAAGTATTTTTTTTTAGTTTGTTTCTTTTGTTCTCATATAGTAAACTGGAATTTTGCAACAAAATTTTGCAAAAATTCCTTTGCCATCTTTTATCATATATTTTACATTTATTGAAAGATATTATATACATCTATAATGTATTATGAAGTAGATATAAGTTTATTAATAACATCATATCATGAGGAAAGGTAAAAACCACAATTAAATATCAAATCTAATTATAAAAATACATCTTGCAAGATATAATTTAAACAACAAAGCTGAAATAAACATATAATTTAAAAATAGAACTTAATATTTACAAATTATGTATGCAGATAAAAGAAAGTGAACAAATTCTTACAACTACTATAATTCATGATTCATATTTTTATATTCAAAATGAAATTTTTTTATTAAAATTTCTATCAGTCAAGAAAAGCATTTTATATGACTTCTAATAATACAATCATCAGAAATACATACTTCCAAAGTAAAGAAATTCCCAATAAATGTTTAGCTCACTTAGTAAAAAAAAAAAGCTAAAATATACTTGAATTAGGTAATTAAATTAAGCAACTACAATTATAGTTAAATACTTTAGAAAGAAAAGTCCTTTATTTTAGTTATTTAATATTAATTCCTCAGTATTTTTCTCACCTGATTTGGTCTTGTGATATAGAAAAGATAATGTAATTCCAATTTTTAATTTTCAAATTAGCTTTGAATTCAAAAATTTATATTTTTGTATGTGATAATAAAAAATATGGAAATGTGATATTTTTAATACCCCTAGATATTTCATAAATTAAAGAACTGAATATATTCACAACAATATAGAATCAATGGCATTTGTATAGATTGAGAGTATAGGATTGAATATATTCAATTAATTCTCTTTACTGTTTAACTGATTTTAAAGTATTGTTTGATTTATTAAGAAATCATATGCAACAAACTTAAAAGTCAGAAATTTAGTTTTTTAACATTCCATTACATAATATTTCTACTAGAGAAACCAATTCTCAATAGCAGAAAAACAGCATGGACAGCAAAAACATAGGTTTTTATGACTTTCATGTAATTTTAATTCATTTAACTTTTTTAGTTTATTAAACATTATTACTTTTTCTATAATCAATTTAGAGGTCTAACATTATTTGTCTGGATATTCACCAAGATTACTCATTCATATATAATTTTAATATCATCCACAAAAATCCTTCAAAGATGTTTTTCAATTTTCTATTTCAAATGCAAAATTTAATAGAGTGCGAATTCAGGTACATTTTAAATTTACACCAACCAAAACTTGGATTAGATAATTAACTTTGCTCAAACGATTGATTTCAGATAGTCTTTAAAATTAAGATTTAAAAGATATTAAATACTGCAACTTTTTTATACATGAGCATGTTTTTACATTTATGTTTAAAAATTTAATTCTTATAAAATTTTTATCAGGAGTGACACTTAAAATTTCCATACTTGAGATTTTTTTAAAGTTAAAACATTTTATACAGATATACAATATGATTTGTTTCATAAATTAGTTTAATATAGTAATTTCCCCTTAAAAATACTAATTCCTTTGTACAACTAAATTTTTTAACACAAGACACATAATTTGACTATTTTTCTCCCTCTTTCTATTATTTACGAATACTTTACATATATGTAAAGAATTAAGGATAGATTGGAATATTAAAAAAATAGTTAACTAAAAAATTATTTCACTTTCTTCTAGATTAGTTAGATAAAATTCTGCTTGGTATTCTTTTTAAGAAATTTAGTAAATTTTTGATTAATTATCTGTGCTTCAAATGTTTTTACTTTGCAGGTATGACTTTATAATGTTAAAGCTCTCATATAATTTTTTTTAAATTTAACATTGTCTTATGTGTGTCATCAACAATATCATTCATAATACTAATAATTTAATCCAAATATGAAGGTCCTAATAATGTACTCATTATAGCTCACACTAAAATACCTAAAAATTTATATTTTGGAACACCCTCTTAGATTGTTTTAAAAACATAGGACCATCAGTTATAATAAATTTGGCTATTTTATCCCTACTATATAATTTAACTATATCCATTCCAATTAGTACCTCAGCTACTGCATAACTTCTTGTAAGCAAATAGTCTAATCCTTCTCATTTTTGTAATTTAGATTTAATATAAAAATAAATAAAGCCTATATTACCAAATGGTAAATGTTTTATTGAGTATGCAGCCATTTCTAAAATAAGCTGTTCAGAGAGATTCTCATAATTTATTTGTTCTCTTCCCTTAAATCTACAATACTTTATAACCAGATGTATCTATATATATGCATTCTCCCCTACACTGCTTTATAGGGAAAAAACACTCTAAAAATCTGAAATTTCTTATTAAAATGTGATAAAATACCAACACACAAATATAAAAGAAAGCTATTCTTTTTAAGTTGATGAATATTAAAATATCACATTTTTTGTAAACTCAAATACTCACTTCCAACCTGGTAAACTGCACTAATTTTTCTAGTAGCTTGACGGATCTCACAAAGTAGATGTTAAATAGGTTGAATATGTATCTCAAGCAGAAGCTTTAAGTCAACTTTATTGAATTATAATTACAACATGACTACTTATGAAATCTATAGTTTCGAGAATTTTATATTTCAAGTTTACTTAACAATAGTAAAATACCCGAAGTAACATTATATGACTAAAAATTTTAAGTAATTTCTTAAAATTTTCCAATATGTTGTTACAGATTTAAAGCAAAATTTTTGGATTAATAAATTTTTTCCAGAAATTTCAAAAGATATAAATCTGCCTCAAGAATGGGAAAGTGGCTTTTTTTAATGTATATTATCAAAGTTTGATAGATAATACTTCATTTGCATCTAACTAAGAATAAATTGATATAACATAAGGATTGGAGATTTACATAAATTAAAGTATAAAAATATCAATTTAATATTTTTAAACAATAAATGTGTGTTTAGCTGTTATAGAAATACAATACATAAATATGCTTTTTACACTGAACAAAGCAATGAATTTCACACATACATATTAGAATTTATTTCTCAATTTATAGTGAAATAAAATTACTAATAAAAAATGCTTTGAGCTATTAATTAAAAAAAGCATGAATTAAAATTAATTCATTTATCTTGGAAGAAAACACTACATTCACATAATGTTCTATAATGGCAAATTTACAAGGAAATGTTATTTACCTTCAAAGTGTCAGCAAACAATACTTGAACTGTGCTATCTAATAATGCAACAGCAATTCTTCTTTCATCAGGACTGTATTAAAAGAAATTTAAATTAGATTCATATTTTTGAAAGACTGCAGAAGACTGAAACTTCAATTGCTCATTTCAATATTATAACAAGAAAATACAAAAAAAAAAAAAAACTATTATTTATTATCAAATATCAAAATAAAATATTAAATTAAGAATTTTTTTATATAAAATAATAAAAGCAATGGTAATGTTATCACTAAACATGTTTCATAACTGCTCCCAAGACTAAGCAAGAACACAAAAATATATATATATATATATATACACATTTCTTTTTATAAAAGTTTGTACAACAACTATAACTGTAAAATAAAAATTTATCAATAATATACTTTGATGAGTAATAATTTTTTTATATCAACATTATTTACACAACAATTCTAAAGAGTAGTATATCAGCTTTACTTTCTTAATTCCTTAAATTTTTTACAAAATTCTGGTTTCTACAACATACAGTGAACTTTTATTTTCATGAAAAATATTAGCGTTAACATTTAAAATACATTTATGATAAATGATATCACTATAAATAAAAGTATTTTCAATAATTGAAGTTTAAAATACCAAATATGTTACATTACTACAAAGTAAATATTTCAATTCAGATAATGATTAAACATGGTCTTTAAAATTATCAACAGGAGTAAAATAATTAAGTAAAATTAGTATAATTAGAAAGAAACAAATTTTTCTACTGCTTATGTCCAAGAATATTTCTTTTAGACTGAAATATAACAATGCTTTCACATATTCTTGCTTATTTATTCACTTATATTCAATTAATATAAAGTATAAAGTAACTTTGCTGTTGTTGCTACTAATCTCCAGTCCAGGAGTATACAAGCTGAGGTTTACGAGTCCACTTACTTTCAGAAAATCAAAAACAAGCATAAGAGTCTTGTATAAGTCCTCTAGAGACAACCTCAGACACTTAAGAATATGTGCTGATAATGCCAGTTTATTTTGGTATTTAGGACAATTTGAATATATTTTGAGAACTCTCTCAAAAGCAAGTCCTTTCAGGTGGCCACAAAAGAAACAAAGTCTAATATGAATTTATCAATCGCAACCAATAGCAAGGGAGCTTCCAGACAAGATACTGGCGATAACTTGGGGGAATGAGACAAATTTACATGTCAGCATGTCCACTCAGGAGTCAAAATAACTCTAATATTAAAAAGTATAAACCAAAATTATGTTTATATTTTCTACATCATACTATCGTATGTTAATTTAAATGCATTATCTAAATTATAGTTAAAATATTAGGTTGATTAAACATTTATCTAAGAAATTTTTTTTTTTAATTTATTTGATGAGACACACCTAAAACAGCAAAATTTAAAATTTAATTAAAAACGAATAAGCAAATTAACCAACCTATATCTTAAGCACAAAACTTCTTCGGGCATTTTTAATGTCCTTTTGTGGATAAGAGACAATCTTTTCCTAAAATGTAAAATGTCAATAAATAGTTTAATAAATTTTAAGTTCTCAAAATCAAGAAGGAATTCATCAAGATGACACTTACTTCACATCAGAATAACTACTATCACTAATTAATTCAAAATCCCAAAATTTAACCTCTTTATCACTACCTCCACTTGTAATACCCACCTGGAATGAACAACAAAATTCATAAACATGACATCTTAATTATTTCTAAGAAAAATATACATTTTCAAAAGATAAAAATAAAATTTTAATTAAAAAAATAGATAACAATAGTTTAATAATTTCAGCAATAATTCTTACAACACAGTTTTAACAACATTAAATTATCAAACAAAATATTATTCAAAAATCAAATAACAATTTCACAAAATAATCTTTATGCATTATATAAAATTAAACAAATTTTAAAAGTTTTCAAATATAAACAGGACACATAAAAAATGAATAAGTTTTTAGGCTTTTACAACAAAAGCATTTATAATGTTTCTTTCATTTTATTTAATTAATAAAATTTAAGTGTAATCAATTTTTTAAAAACTTATGAATAAAATATTGATATTAAAAACAAATATAATTGTCTTGATAACATAATAGCAATAAAATTTTTGTAGCAATTGTAATATTTTAAGTTATCAAATTTTTAAATGTATTTCATGGAAACAATATATTTGAGTATTTAAATGAACAAAAATTTTATATTATTTTTTCTTTGACACAATTATGTGTGTTTATAAAGTTACATATATAAAACTCATATTATATTCAAATTGTGAGTCAAGAATATTTTTAATTATAAAACTAATTTTTAAATGATTCAATTTTATTTGATTAGAAGTTACATGATTACAAATGTTTGTAACATCTAAGTTTTAATTTTATTAATTCTCTTCAGACAAATTTAGTAACAGGCCTTTAAACTATAACTAGCAATAATACACTGATGACTAAGCAAACTTGAAGACCAAGATTAAAATATAATGCTCATTTTTTTTTTCCTTTCTCATTATAGCAGCGCATGAAAATGCATTAAATTTACATGATCCTCTAAACAATAACTATTTTTTCTAAAATAACTTCAAAATTTATTTGTTTTGAAATATAAAAGCATACAATGCACTAATAGATTATAATAACAAATACTCAATTTTCTTTCATAATATTTTATGTTAGTCATTAATTACATGCTACAGAGAATTATTTTATATGCTAAATTGTTTCATTTTCACTTTGAATGAAATCATTTAATGGAAAAATGCATTTATATTTTCTTTTAGATGTCAACTTGAAAAAAATTTATTACATTTCTCAATAAATTAATTTTTTTTAAGCAATTGCTAATTATATGAGCATGATTCAATAATTTCAAAGCAAAATCGCTACAAAAACTTCTAATACATTTATTTTCAAAGTACTGAAAAATAGTATTAATATGTATTTATCAGATATGCAGTTAATACTAATGTAACTGCATTTTTGTAATTTGCTTGTCGTTGAAGCAGAAAAAAATTAAACAAAAATAGGAGCTTCAAGAAAGAAAATTCAACTTAAATATTTTAAACATTTCTATATAATAGATATATAACAGTTTATTATATTTTGATTATTGGAAGAATGTCATTAAATGTCAAATTTTACCTGCCCAGGTGAAGAGACAATGCAATGAACAGAGCCAAAATGACCATCTACACTTTCTAATAAATCACCAGCATTAATATCAAATATTTCTAATTTGCCTTTCTACATATGAAAAAAATTTTATACATTACAAAATATTTTTTTAAAAATAACAAAATCATCATCAAGCAATTCCTTAATATTTAGAGTTAGTAAATTCATATTTTATAATTGAAATCCTAAATTAAGGCTGCAAAAATTAGGGGCCATAAAAATATAACTTTTATCTCTTGAGACTAATGCAAATAAACTGTTGAAATTTAATATTAAAGCTTAACTTGAACTTATTTTTAAAATTTAACAAATTGCTTTTGGTTGTCCAGTCACTATAATCAGTGTTCTTACTGTAATCAAAGTTGTGCACCTCTTTCATAACTGAGAAATTCTTTAAAGGATACAAAACCATTTTTAAAATATTTGAGAAATCTGAAATAGGTTTTAAATCTTTGCATAACAGATTTAAACAAAGTCAATTACCACAATATTTAAAATTCACTATATTCGCTTTATTGAATGAATAAAAAGTAACAGCATGTTTAAAAGTCACAGTTTTTATATTTTAAGTTTTCTGAACTGCAAAATATTCTAAAACAAATATGTAAAAACACACAAATATTCTGATAAAAAAAATTTAAAAAGCTTTAAAATAATTTCCTTTTAGATATATCCAGAAGTATTAAAAATTTGATCATGTATAATTTATTTCAATACATACATATACATTACTAATATAGTAAATCTAAGTAACAAATATATTTATGAAAAATATTTTTTGATTTGATTGACAATAATGAAATTTGTCCTAAATTTATATTAAGAAAAGGGAATTATTATGTAATAACAGTGACTTTATGAAAGAAGCATTAACTGGTAGAAATATCAATGAAAAATACTGACATTTTAGTCAAAAAAGTATTAATTGGTATTTAAGTCTTTGGATAAAAAATGCGAGCAATACACTTAATACATGTGAAAATAATTCCTTAATTTATGACTTACTTTAGTACCAATGATACAATGATTATTTCCAGTAACAAACAGAGAACACAGTGCAACATTACAATCCAAAGTATTCAAACATGTTTGTTCTGTTCTAAAACTGTAAAAAGCATAATTATGTTGTTAGAATATTTCTTTGCATAAACAGAGTTATTAATCATTAATAAAAAAATTGTAAAGGAAAAAAAAACTTTTTTTTACCTTTAATTAAAAATAAATTAATTTTAAAAATTATAACCTTTATCTCTCTTTTTTTCAAAGAAACTATTTATCACAAATTTATTAAAATTTGTTTAATTTTTATAATATTAAAAATGTTTATGTAAAATAAAACTAGAAAATAATACTTAAGTTTAATGCAGCAAATACTATTTAAACAAGTATATAGATGTCAAAGTTTTATTAAAGCATTCTTTGAATTTTGATGGTTTATGATCATAAGATTACTTACAAAAAACGATAATGTTTAAACTCTTCCTTTCTCTTCTGGATTTAGAGCTAACAAAGGGGCTGAGTGACCATATAAATAAAATTAAAATTAATTTCTATCTGATAAATTTTGAATCCTTTATGATGGTTAATAAGTTAATTTTTGTAATTTAAAATAACATAATGGTTGAAAAACATATTTTAAAATGAATAAGTGGTACTGATTCATTAAAAAAATGCAACATAGGTAGGAAGTTGTGATATAAAAATGAACTGCATTTAAGTGATATAATTTAACTTTCCTGAAAAATGCTTTAGTTTATCAATGACTGATTTTGAACACCTAAGTTTTAAAAAAAAAAGTATTTAAAAACATAAATATGAACATAATATATTTAAATGTCTTTTAAAAACACTGATTCTAATAAAACCAGAAAATTAGAAATATGGATATAATAAAAGTTACAAACCTCTTCCATATTTTTATGGATTCATTACTTGCAGACAATATTGATGATCCATCTAAGCTATAGCTTAATGTCCTTATAGCAGATCTGTGACCAGGAAGCATGATATTACGACCTAATTCCATTTTAGGATTCCTTTCTTTAAGATCAAAATTATACTGACAAATAGAATTGTTTTTAAACAAAACAGTAATCTGAAAAAAAAAATGATCATGATTTTGATATGATTTCCATTTAAAATTTAATGGTTTTGCAATATACAATCCTTATTTTAAGTAAGTAATTTATATTAGAATTGTAAATAATTTTACTAAAATGCCTGCAGTAGGAACAATAAAAGTTGAAATGAAATTTCACAAATAAGATATGGGCTGAAATTGGTAATAAGATATATTTCACAAAGCTTTTTATAATGTTTCTATTTCAAATATGCATATATAAAACACCGGAAAAAAACATTTTTGGATAATAAGTAATTAACTCTGGCTTAAAAGTAATTCAGTTAAAACTGATTAATATTTTTACATTTTTGTTCACTTAAATCATGAAGTAATTGAAGATAGTTTACAGGAACTCACCATAAATAAAATTCAAAAAGTAGCAAAAAAAATGATACTTTTCTTTTTAATCAAATTAAAATTAATTCTAATGATCATGAGTTAATTATTTTTATCTATTATTGTGCATTTTTTAAGAGATTTACATGATAAAAATATAGTTGTGAAATAATTTGAAATAACTCAATACAATTTTTGAAACAAATCAATTAAAATATCAGCTGATGGGAAATGAGTAAAAAAATTTTTATTCATTTTTCATGAATAAAAAATAGTTACCACATTTTCATGGTAACATATAAATTAACAGTACATTTAGCCATTTTGATTATGTTGCAACCAAAAACATTTTCCTTTTGATTTCCAGGTTTTCATTTTTGACAGTAAGTAAAATGAGCTATATTTTTAAAATTACAATTTAAACACAGTGATAATTTTGACTCTAAATATAAGATAGAAGAATTTAAATTAAATAATTTAATATAACTTAAGGAATTAATTAGTAATTTAATAACAGCTAAACACAAAATAGATTATATTTTTAAGTAAAAAGTTATATTATCATATTTTAGTTATACATACTATTAGCTTAATACAAAAAAGGAATTCATGATGTATTTTGATCCATGAATAACAATTAGCAAATACTTAAACAGTAAAAAAAAACCGATATAATTCAAATTAAACAATTAAAAGACAGTAGTAAAACCAAATTTTGTGGTAATAAAAAAGAAACTGTTCTAGAAAAGATAAGTATTAGTAAATTCATTTAAGTTTTTAAAAAATGTTGTTGCTTATCTCCAACTTATTTTAATAAAGTTATATCCATGACTCTGATGGGCTTTAAAAATTGTTAATATTAGATGTGAGGAAAAATAATGAGACAATTGATAAAAAAAAATATTAATTGAAGTTATACATTTTTATCAAAGACACTATTAATCAATGAGATATGGATGTTGAGCTTTCTAAATGCATATTTATTGAGGTGGGTGCTTAGGGGTTTTAAGAGTTTCTTCCCTTGATACACATGAATAGGATTATCTATGAGATTTCTTCCCAGAAAACATTTTATCCAATGGACGTTAATAACTGAACGCCTCATAATTGCCTTCAGCTGTTAGTCTATGCATTATACAAGTCATACATTTTTAGTTATTATCCCATTCAAGATATATGTTACTGGCAAAGTTTGAAATCCAGCATTCAATAGAATGCAAGGGCCATTGTATATAATGCCTAAAACTATCTGGCAATGTATGAAACAATATATATTTCCCACATTTCTCAGACATTCTATAGAATGTCAAATAAGAAATCAGGAAGTATAAGATACACCAATTCGCTATCATGTGGCAAGGCTGTCACACTTCAAGGTCAGAATTGGTCAGTTGTATTTTGTGGTTTGTACAGGAGTATCTAAATACACAATTCTCTTAATTTTGTTTAACAAAAATAAGCTTTGTACTGGGATGCATGAAAATAAAAGAGCAAGCTGCAGTATTAGAGAAGGAATCATGGTTTAAGGGAAGGTGATTTGCACACTATAATGGCAGATGTAATGAATGCGACAAAGAACGGTTGCTATCAACCTGGAGCTCCTGAAGGAATTTTAGACTAAGTATATGTGAGATTACATTTCAATTTATGCCCTGAGAACTTGCTTAAAACTGAAAGTAGTCCTGACCACGAAATTCCTCTCTGACCAATTGCAATTACTCAATCCAATAGCAGCAACATAGGATTTGTCAAACGTATGTGTAAAACAAAATGCCAAAATATGAAATGTCTATAATTGAAAAATGTACTTCAAAATATCATTCAAGCTTACCATGTTGCAACAAATACATTAATTTCTTATTTTTTAATGAAAATTTTGTTTCTTTTAATAAGAATGGCATAAATTATGTTTTGTACAATTTTTATTTTCCTTTATGCATTTTTGAATATTTTTTATTGGCATACTCATTATTTTCTCAGAATAACATTTGTATTTTTGAGAAATGCACATCATTTACATAATTTCATCAGGGCATTTTTTCATACATTGCCTATGTCATTCTATAGACAGCCAATATATTATATACAATGACTTGGGAAAATATGTAACACTTTTCATATTTTATACATTGCCTAAAAATGTCTGGTATTTTATAGAGTGCCGATTTCATATTTTACCAATAACATATATATTATCAGTTTAGCTACCATCGCCTTAACTAATAGACACTTCATACATATCAAACAGTGATGGAAATTTTCTGTGCATTCTTTCATGGTGTTTGTAAGTTTTTCTTTTTTTCTCTTTCAGTACACTGAAATTTTATTCCTTTTAATGCAGATTACACTTTGAGAAACTAATAGAAGTTGCATGGTATAAAATAAAGTGATAAGGTTGATAATCTGACATTGTATTGTTGAATGTGTCGCTACAAATCTCTTGGCAGACAAATGCAGTATAAGTTGGAATGTTTTGTGTGGAGAACTCATGACTATTTTTTAATTAATCATTTTCTTATGTTTGCAGTGTTGAGAAAGAACTTTAAAAATAATAATGTCTATTAATAATTGAACTAGCTGGAAAACAATAAAGGAAATAATCCTATGCCTGTAATTTTTGAAAAAAGAAATTCATCATCACCTTGAATATTCATTTATTCATTCAAGCTATTTTATAGTTTAGTAAAGTTCAGATCTTCCAGTATATTGATTTGAACACAAAAATCATATGAGAAAAGAAACAAAGAATGACATTCAATGTTAGAGTTTAGATATTTGTTTCTTTTAATTCAATTATGTGAGTTACAGTTATACATTTTTGCATATTAAAAATGTAATGTAAGATTTAGCTTGTATACTATTTGCCACTTGCTAATGTTGCAACAATCACCGGAATAGTTAACTGCTGGTTGGATTGGATCACACAACTGATTTTTTTTATATTTCCACCATTAAACATTTCCACCATTATGATTAGAATAAACTGGGTATATACTGTCTTCACTATCCTTATAACCATATTAGAAACCTTGAAGCTATTCAAAAGCCCATATATGCGATATACATTCATTGTTATGTACTTCATTTGATAAAAGATAAATTTTTGTAGTGTGTTTTTTTTTTAAAGTTTCCTCTAAAATTTCATGACAATTCATTGCTCTATAGTGACACTTATTATTCCAGTGGAACAAAACCTTAAACAAATGAAAGTCATATTAATTTGTATTAAACACAGAAAACACTACTTAAAAAAAAAAAGACTTTATGCAAACTAGATATTGGTAGTTCACTTATGGCACATACATATTTCTGTGGAACTATTAATTTAATCACTTTACAGCCATATCTTGTATATTATTAGTTTTAAATGAAGGAATCTAAAATCTGATAAATTCTTTGATTTCTGAAGTTAATGGTATCCAGGTGAACACATATCAGAAACATCTTTGACAATATCATAATTTATGATAGTAAAACAAAAGTCATTACTTACCTTCGCTAACTCTTTATCATTCAAAGATATTGTAAAGGAGTCTATTTTTGCCATCAATTGAAAGGTACCTAGTAACTCAAATTCATCTTCTACAGACATTGTTGATGCAAGATCTTCATCATTGTCTTCATTTCTATAAAATAAATAAGTTATATTTTGATACTCATAAAATAACAAAAAATTAAATGTTTTTGTGTTGATAAGATATCAATTGTATATTTAAGAAAAGTTAGATATCCTTATTGTATTTTATTTAAGTTTAACATTATTCTACAAGATGATACTATAAATTTATGCATGTTGTTGTTTCTAATTCCAGATGATGTAGCCAAACTACACCATCTAAATAAAAGCAAACATGTCCTGAAGGTACAAAAATAAAATCTGATCCCTTAAAACATCACAAACGGTAAAATTTAGACAAATAAGAATATGATCGGGAAAGGTTTGAACAGCCCCACACCAACAACACTCTGAAAAGAGCCTCTCACATTGGTAAAAGATAAGTGATTTGATATGGCATTTCAGAAAACGTGAGAAAGCCGTCTGCTGTTTTCTCAATGTATATTGAGCTTGTGGCACCATCTATGTCTTTTACTAAAGTACCACAGAAGGAACTCTCCAAAATGTACTTAATTCCTTCCCTTTGATTGAGGAAGCTTCAAAATAGATTAATTTAGCGTTGTCATGCAGGTTATCAGTTGAGGCAGCCTTGGCCAAATTATCGGCAATCTCATGACCATTCACTCCAACTTGAGGGGGACACGTTGAAAGTGTATAGAGTGTATGTTAGCAAGCTGATTCAAAAGTTCTAGTACATTCAGGCTTGTCATATACCCAACAGTCATCCAATGACAGAGGTGCTGTATAGAAGCACAACTGTCCGATAAAATCCAAATGAATCTTGAAGACAAGTTCAAAGGTTGTATATATAAAATATAGTCAATCGTAAATTGCCACAAGTTCAGACCTGAAGATGGAGTGGACATCAGTGTTTCTAAACTTAAGATCTATTGTGTTATTAGGTGTTTCAATATGCACTCCACTTCCAGATACATCACAGGAACCCCAGCTACTCTCAATGTCTATTCTTAATGCCGAGAGAGGAATGCCATGCATTGTCTCAAGAGCCATCTATCAAGAGACGTGTATATGTATGTAGTCAATATAAGTGTAGTTAAAATATAAAAACAGAATCTATAGTCACAAGAAACACGGAACTAAATTCTTAAATAAAGCAAAAATTCTTTAAAAGTTAGCTATGTACCCAATAATAAATATTTACTTTTTTCTTTTGGCTTCTTTAGCTTTTCTCTTACGGAGCTTTTTGGCTATTTCTTCTGATGTAAGAACTTTGTACAGCTGGAGAGTTTTGCTAGAACCCTAAAAAATGTTTAGTCTTAATATTTAATTCAAACTATAAACAGTGAGAAAATATGGTTATAGATCACTTTTTAAAAATAAAATAAGCAAATCTATTTTTTAGAATAAATTAGTACAAGAAAGGAGCAAAACAAGCAATCTTTATCATTAGGTCTAACATAAATAAAAACATGATAAAAAAAAACTTTAATTTTCAGCATTTAATAAAGGCTTACTTTATTGAAGTAAAACAGCAGAAAATGGAAGGTTTACAGAAACTTTTTACAGTTTAAAATAATTAAAATAAAAAACAACTGTAGATAAAATGAGAGTTAATAATTATTTTTAAAAAGATTACAAATAAAACAGATTTTATTTTGTTAAAAAAATAATTCATGTTTACTATTTTTTTATTTATTAATAAATTTATTTTTGACACAGCTTAATACTGTTTAAGGCATTTTAATGTCTATCATGCAAAATGCCTTCTGAAAAAAAAAAAATATATATATATAGTGGGTCATATTCACATGTTACAAAGTAGGAAACCTGGAAAATTCTATGCATCAGCCCCAACAAACATCCATGCAAGAGGCAGAACTGCAACATCTATTTCTTTTTGTTCAATAATGTAGGATGCTCAATAATGTAGGATTGTTCAATAATGTAGGATTGTTCAATAATGTAAGACTTTTTGTTCTGAAATGCGCTGTCCTACCACTAGATCATAGACAACACTTATATTTACAATAATGAAAGAACTTTATACTCACATGAATTCCAAGCAATCTTTGAGATGAATCTATAGCTATAGAAGTTGTTTGACCTTCATTGGTTGCCAAATCACCTAATACATAAATTCCAAGGTTATTCTGAAAAAAAAAATTGAGTGTGTGTAATACAATTTTATGACTTTTACAAAAATTTAGTACATAATAGTTGTGAATATAAATATTTTTAACATTACCAATATCTATCAGAATCAAGCTTTTGAAATTACAGCAAAATGAAAGTTTAGGGATTGAAGCAGAATGGATACTGACAGACTATTTCCAACACTCATGGTATATATAATATATATATTATTTGCTGCTGTGAAATGTGGCAATAACCAACCATACATTATGGAGTTAAACCATCCAAGTTGATAGAAAAATTTGGTAGAAACAGAATTTTTAGAGTATTGAAGTCATGATGATCCGATATAAATGTTCAAGTATACAAAACTTGTGATAGGTGTGACACCATTCATTATCAGTTTTCATAATTCTGAAAAGAAAACTGTAATGATAATTAAAAGGACATCACTCAAACAAATAAATTACAAAAAAAACTTTGTCTGATAGTTTTATTTTCAAAGGAAACAACTCGCATCAGTAGGAGTTTTAAAAGAATTTAAAAGGAGCTTAATGAAAATAAGAAATTTAGGTCAGTACTCCCAGTATCAACCACTTGTTGGTAGTCATCCAGATTAGAAAGAACCTACACACCATATGGAGAAAATATTATCACTAAAAAAACTCTTATTTCATTCGTAAAACATTTTTTCATATTGACAGGTTTATCAGGGTAATGCATGTTTCACATATATGGATGAAATAGGATTCAAAGAGTAAGATGTCAAATTTAACAACAGAAAAAAGAATAACAAGCCTGCACAGTTTATAAATTATATATATTTAATAATTTTATAAGTTAATGCAAATATATTTTTAATCTTAATAAAATATATTGAACTTTTTCTATTAGCTCCAAATTTTTCTAGGCATATTATAATTAACAATATAAAAATATTTGTACACAATATTAAAAGCTATTGGTTAAATTTAAAGTTCTTATATTGAAAATATCTGTGATAAAATATATATATATATATATTAAAAACTGTTAATACTTTAGCACAATGTCAATATTTGCAACTGAAGAGATAGAATCAAGGATAGAGGTCCCACTAGATGATGTAATGAAATTTGAACAAATTTTGAAATTGAGAGAATTAGCTTAAGATCATGTGCATATGTCAACGACTTTTTCATGATTTGCTCATAACTTCCTGTTTTCTGTCCCAAACCTTGTCACTGGAAAATGTATGATATTTTCCGATGACAAAGTAATATATGTTTAATATATTAACTAATCATACTTTCAAATACATAAAAATAAAATCATGAATTTTTTTAAAAATATAAAAATAATCATATACAATATTAATTAATTATGTTTAAAAAATATAAAAATATTAGAAAATGAAAACATTTTCAAATTTACATTAGATTATTAATATTAAAATTAAAAATTATTAATTCAATTTATTGTCAGTAAAAGATATGAATGAATAAATATTATATTCTCAAAATTTTGATTTATTATGAGAAAAACAGTATAATATATGCAAATTCAAACCCCACCTCCTGTCCATCTCTTTCATAATTTTCTATGCAATTCTCAAGTGCATCATTTTCATCAAGATCAATTCTTAATTTTTTTGCTTCTTGAAAATCTTCTTCCTAAATAAATTCATGTTTAGAATCAATAAGACTTCTATTATTTGTTTAAAAAAGATTAAATCATAAAAATATAATTTTTTGAAAATAATAATAATAACAAAAAGAAACTGTAAATGTAGTCTTACATTTTTATTGAGAACAATATTCCAGACTTTCAATCCATCTGCATTCATTCCAGCAATCAATTTTGTTTCTTTAATTAGCACACAATCTAAAATCTAATAAGAAAATTATTAGTAATTTAAGATAATGAAATAAATGATCAAATAATGTAAGCATTTTAAGACATTTTTAGCAAAAAATTAATAATAAAATGGCAAATAAAAAGATACAAAATAACTTGAGTAATAAAAGAAAATACAAACCATGTAGAAACAATTTTTACAGAAGACAAAAATGTTACAGCAATATTTCTTTTTATTGCGGTAATATATTTACCATTTTATATGCAAGTAATATTTATATAAATATATATTCTTACACACAAGTGTGATACTTGTATGTAAGATAAAAATTTTGATATAATATATTATACTTATTAACTTATTATTATTGAGAAATCTTTATTATTTTTACCAGATAAATATATTACAGCAATAAAAATAACTTTTTATTAATAAGATATATAAAAAAAAATCCTAAACAAAAATTTTAGTAAAATGCAATAATTATAATCAATTGTATTCTGCAAGAAATTAAATCTAATTTTTTTATGAGTTTCTGTTAACAAAAAAATTATTGAGCTCAAAATTTCTTTTCCCCAAAGATGGAGATATAATCAGTTTTATTTATTTAATAATGAATAAAATGTAATGGTTATTAATGATTTCAGATGAATAAATATTTAATTTTAATTAGTTAATTGAACTTAATATTAAATAAATCATAATACATAAAGGTTTAAAACAAAATTAGAAATTACACATGTGAAACTGTAAAAATCTGCAATTTACTAAACTACATTATCATTATGAACTAGTAATCAACAACATGTATTAAGTAGCTTTAACTATTATTTTTTATTTAAATAATGCATAAAAAAGTTTCTTCATTCAACAAATATTGCCATTAAATGTCTTTCACATTAATTTATTAGAAAAATGCCAATTTTTGAATGCAAAATTATTTTACCTCATTTCGACATCCAACAATAGTATGAAAGCAATGTTGTGTATCTAAATCCCAAAACTTGATGTAAGTGTCCTTTGAACTGAAATGAGAATTCAAAAATATATATTTTCTTCCTTAAGAACAATGTATAAATTAATATTAGAATTCTAATAGTGTCATAATAAAAAAAGTCACAAAAAATAACTACAGACAATATTAACCAATCTGTTAAAGAAAATTGGTTAGTATTGACTGTAGTTATATTTCCTAATTTTTTTCATGTGAGACAATTAAAACTGCTATATGATATATTTATAAGTAATATATAACAGTGAAAGTTAAGTACTATTGATTTATTCATCACAGTTTTTCTGTGATATAAAAAGTAAAGAATAGCTAATTATGTTTACAAAATTTATCAACATTTTTATCAGACTTTACTCAAACCTAATGAAATAAAAAATATATATACTTTTAGTAATAAAATCTACAAATATATAAAATATTAAAGACAAATATAATCAAATTGAAATTTTTCTCCATCATATTATTAACAATTTTATAGTTACAAATTATTCAATTAAATCTAATCAAAATTGCAGTTTATTCAAATTAAATTTGAAAATTATGCTTTTAACTGATAATTTTTTTAAATATACATACCTTGATATTAAAGCATTTTTTGCCTGAAAGAAAACACATTTAGTGATAGGTCCTTTATGACCTTTCAACCTAAACAAGCCAGCTTGATCTATGATATTCCAAACTACTATTTCAGAATCCTAAAATAGAAATAATTATTCAATAAATTGCAATTGACAAGTGAAATACAAAATTTTCTTTCAGTAACAATATCAAAATAAATTTCAGTAAGAAAATTATGTATTATTTTATGATGAATGGAGTTAAATAATTTGATATTATTAGTATATTTGATTAAAGATAAATACAAAACACTTTGATAAAATTCAATATAATGATAAAAAAATAGCTTAAATTAAAAACATATTACAAAATGAATTTTAATCAATGATATACATATTTATGCATTTTAATAACATGTGAAGCATTATTTTTAGATATATGAAATCACAATTTTAATTTATTAGAAATCATGTCAAACCTGGTCTATTTGCTAGTTTTTACTAAACAAATAATTCAAAAACTGATTTTCATCAATATATAACATCAAAAAAAGATAATTACATAAAAAAAATTTTTATTTCAGTCGTAACACCAATTTTAAGGTAATTATTCTTTAAAAATAAGATTTCTATAGTTTTTTTTTCCAAAAAATATTGACAAAAAAGTTTAGAAATAGAATGAAATTCTGAAGTAAAAAATCTACATTACCCAAGTTCAAAGCATTCAAACAAAAAATAATTAATAATTTATTGTTATATTCTAAGATCTTGAGTAAGCAATTAAAAAGCGTATGATGTTACTAGCATTTTTGATGTAACATGATTGTGTACATGCGGAAAATTTGTTTTTATAATAGTAACCCTTGAAGCATTTAATAAGTAACATGTTTTTATTTGATGGCAGTCTAAGCTTTTCAAAGGGAAAATTTAGTGTTTGTATTTTGATTTTTTTATTATTTTATTTATTTATTTATTATTATTTTTTTATTTTTTGAAAATTAGTTTGCAATGTGAATTTTTTATTTTATGCTTCTTAAATAAAATTTATTTTGAAAGTTCATAAAATATAATTGTTTCCATAATTTTTAATTATTATTTTCCTTTCGGAGTACATAAAGTCACATAATCATTTTAAAAATACTGTGGCAGAAATTTTGAAAGCTATAAAACATGTCAATTGTTCAACCAGTACTGATGATTCTGCAAGCAATGATTAGGTGAGTTACTTTATTTCATGTGTGTGATGGATTAATATATTTCTCTTTTACATAATATTTTATGTTATATATTAAGCATTGTTTATAAACATTCATGTATTTTCAGAATGGCAATGCTGATTAATTAGGAACTCTTAATTTTTGTGAGAATGTAAGATTTAGCTTTATTGCCGGGTTGAATCTGGGGATCTAGATTGCACTATACTGAAATCTTTTAAAGTGGTTATTATTGGCCAGTGAATTAAAATATGAATTTTTATAAAAATGCATTTTATTCATGTTATAGATTTAATGACCGTTTAATCCTGGGCTAAATTGTGCTGCTGAAGTTTTTTAAGATGGCCACCACTGTCCAATTAATTAAAATGCAAGTTTTAATTTAAAAAATTTTAGTAATTTAATTTCTTCATTTAAGTTACTGATTAAGTTTTAGAGCCCATTTGTCATTCATTGTGTAGACTGTGCGATATTTAGTTTATATTTTTTTTATTATGCAATATTTGTGAAACTTGTTGTTAGTTATTAGTATTTTAATACTTTTGTAGTAAGTGAATATAATGAAATGTTTTAAGTTTAAAATATTACACATAGTGACGGAATTTTAGTTGATGAAATAACTATGCACACAGAACCCTAGGATTTTATTTAATAAATATATTATTCAGTTTGAATAATTATATTATTTTTAAATTAAAATAGCATTGATAAATAAAATTAATAATATTATATATTTTGATTAATGTAATCAAAGAGTAAATTACAGAACTTATTATATGATGCAAATGTAAAAATTATTTTAAATATTATCAAAGTAAAAACTTTTATAAAAACAGGAAACTTGTTAAGAATGTTACAGGAGATGTATTCTAATGGTGGTTTTTAAATATGAATTGTTAATTTTATATTTCATTGAAATCTTAAAGTGCTAACTTTTTCAAAAAATATCAATTTGCAAAAATTAAATTGGAAACTAATTTAGTAACTTGATTAAAATATACATTTATATATATTCTAATTTGATAGTGATAATAATAACAATAACATTAGCAATACATAGCTTGGTAAAACACAAATTGAAAATTTTTGCAAAAGTAATAAATTTTTATAATAAGTATCAATTCTTGTAAAAATCAATTTACAATTTAATGAATAATGCATAAAACATATATATAATATTATGAGTGAGGTACTCTTAATATATTCTACACAAGTGATAATTTTAGCAGCAGATAATAAGAATTTTACATAATAAGAATAATAAGAATTCAGAATAATAATACAAAAAAGATAAGAATATAACAAATAATAAGGATTTAATACACAAAAATTCATTCCTTACATATTTTTAGGAACTTATTTGGAAAATAGAAATTTTTTTGCTTTAAATAAATTAAATGTATAAAATCGGTAAAATGATCATTATGTTACATAAAACAGATATAAAAATTATATTATGATAATCTACATAATGTATAATATTTTATTAGAATCTATTTATTTTAGAAAAATCAAGATAAAGAAATATGGATAATTTAAATACCAAAATTAATAAACATTATAATCTTAAATTTTTTTACCTTTCCTCCTGATGCCAAATTTGAGCCATGACTTTCATATGTTAAGCAAGAAACAGGAGATTTATGACCAATAAATGATACTTCACAATTTCCAGTTCTTAAATTGAAAATTCGGATCATTCCATCGCCATAACCTACTGCAATATTTCTACATCCAGAATCAACCATTGTACATGATACGTAACTTTTTTCACCATTTAAAATTTGCAACTGAAATTACATAATACAAGTAAATTATACAATTATTAAGATAAAAGATATGCTAAGATTATAATACTTTTACCTTAAAATTTTTTCACATAAAAGAAATTAATTTAAATGTTGTATAAGAGAGGGAAAAACAAGTGTAACCTTCATAGATAATTATCTAATTATTTTTGAGATTCAAAGTGAGTTAGGAATGAATAGATAGACAATAAGCTGTTAGTTTTTCACATATTATGTATTTTTAAAATATTACTACTATCCAACATAAAAACTTTCAATGTTCAAAATTCTACTGTATATACATATTTAAAATAAATTGCTATTACATAACCATTCATTAAAAAATTTGCAGAAGAAACCATACATTAAGAAACTTACAGAAGATGCCATATAGTAAGAAATTGACAGAAGAAACTTTACATTAAAAATAGAGATAAACTGAGTACTATGGTCTCAGCTCACGAAGTGCAAAAAGTCATCACAGTTTCTGCTTGCAAAGCACAAAAAGTCACCAAATCTGGTAAAATTTGATGTTTTTTTACCTAGCCAAATTTATTTGCCAACAAAACCACCAAACGTAATTAGTCATCAAATGTGTCTCCTCAGAATGTCTCAGAGGATGTCATCTCCATTTCTGGGGAAAACTTGCACAAAATGTGAATTTTTTCACCATTTTCAATATACATGTTTCAATTTGGTTTGAATGTAGCACAGAATATAAATATTGTCATTTATTTTCACATTTTTTTATTTTACTGTGGATATAGTGCTGGAATGTCAATACTGTCTTTTTTATTCATATTGTATTTCGCTGTGGATATAGCACCGGAATTTCAATTCTGTTTTTTATATTCGCCTTGTATTCCACTATGGATATCGTGCCAGAAATTAAACTCTGACTTTTATATTCATTTTGGATTTCACTGTGCATGTAGAGTGCCAGACAAAAAATGAAGATTAGAATTTTATTTTAATTATTTTCTGCAGGCTATAATTCCTAGAATTATATGTTAAGTATTTAAATTTCCAATAATAAATGCAACTATAGAATTGTTTCATTTTTTAAAATTATTCTAGTTTTGTATACTTTTATGTAGTAATGATTCATAACATTCTATCTTAAATCACCGAAATTAATTATTTTTATTGATTTTTAACTAGCTGTTATTGAATGTAATTATTTTTGCTGCTTTATTTCCTTTAATTTTAATTCTAAAATAATTTTAAATTACTGTTTGCTTATGTAGTCAGGCTTAGCAATTTTAAATCGGGGCAAACCCTGCATCATTTCCATGATTGTTATTGTTTTTTCATTCAGTGTTAGGCTTAGCGATTAGAATTTTTAATATGATTGTTATTTCTGTTTTCTTATTTTGACAATTTGAAATTGAGCAAAATTACCATCGTTTATTTACTCTGATTATATGTTGATTGGCACCCTTTCTGGGTTGCCAATCAATTGCCAATACCCTGAAAAATTTTTTACCAATTTCCTCAAGCTGAGATCGTAATACTCAGTTTTACAAAAAATGGAAACAACAGACTTAGGTAAAATAATACACAGCATTAGTTCAAGGGTTACTAAAATTAAAAACAAATCCCACAGGTTTTATTACTTCATAGAATTGCCAAACTATACATTTCTGATGCAGTAATCTACTGGTTTGGCACATTTGGCACTCATATCGACTCACTGGATGAAGCCCATATTGCAAATTTAATCAATTTCCCTAATGTTGCCAAACTGTTACCCTTATCCAAGCTAAATTTCTGTACCCAGTGTTCTTATCACCATATTATTTAAATTCATTTTTCTACTATGCCTTACTGGCGTACTTGTAAAAAAAGTATTGTATTGCTAATGCACTTAGAACTTTACCCATCTGGCATTGCTTTATTCAAATTTAATTTTGTTTTATTTAACAGTCATTAATTATATATGCATGCCAATTTATCAAAGGGACTGTATCCCAGATATTTTAAAATAAACAGATTAAAAGAATCAGTCAGGGGTTTAGTTCGAAGCATTTGTATACCTCCGGTGTCTGATAGTTTTTCTTTTTGGTTAAATCGTAATGTCATGGTATTATAATTTATTTATTTTTATTTGTAAAGAATAAAATAATAATTAAACTTAAATGTTTTATTTTATCAGTTATGAAGGTTTAAATTTAATTTATGCTGCATATTTTATGTTTAATATTAATAAAACTGAACTTAAATGACAAAAAGGAATTCTAATTATTGATATACTCTCATTTTAATATATCATGTTCTATGCATAAAAACGAAATGCTTTATAGATATTTAAACTAATAGTGTTTCTTTTGCTTTATTAAGCACTTAATAATTGTAGCTCTACTTATAGGAGTAACTCTTTGGCAATTAATCTAATTGTGGGTATTTATATCAGGATAGCTACCCATGAATATTTGAACTGCATTGAACACAAACACTATCAATCTTGCCAAATCTATTACATTATGTAGACTAAGTTTATTTTTAAATGGTTGTAAAATTTTGTATATTTCCTAACAATTTACAAGTTAATTAGCTGTTATAATTTTTTTAAGGTGCATAATTTGTAATTTACAGTTTTTAAAGTTATTTTCAAAATTTAAATTATATTTTTAAAAGTTATTCTTTAACTTTTTTTTAATTTGAAGCATGATTTGTTTGTTTGTTTTTTCACTCAACGGTCATTTTTTGCACACAAGGGCTAATTAGACCGGGACTTACGGCTTAAAGTGGATTCCGAACCACTACAAACATCCATGCCCAAGGTGGGATTCGAACCCACGAACTGTTGAACCGAAGGCAAGAGCGCTAACCATTCGGCTGCCAGCTCGGCAATTTGAAGCATGAGGAAGGTTGATTAGGTAAGTAATTTTACTTTGTGTTATTCTATTTAAATTTGCTATTTTACATTGTAAAATATGTATAGTTTATTAAGTGTGTAGAAATATTTGAGATGTTTCATGTTGAAATATATTATTTGATAAATTAAAACTAGAATAATGTATAAGATTTGTGTCAGAGCAAGGTTACATAGAAACCAGGTTTTTTATAAAAATGTATGTTACTGATTTAGATTTATAAGCACTTGTTAATACCTGCTTGATTTTATTATATATGGTGTATTTTTAAAATATTTTTATTTTCTTGATTAATTAAAAGAAGGTTAAAAAATTTTATTATGCTTAAATTTTGTTTGATTATGAATAATGATATTGATTTTCAGAGATTTGTATTTATTTTGTAATATGTTTATTTTGTAAAATAAGTGTAGTTAAGTCTGCTGTCTTTAGTTTTGTAGTTCTTTACCAAGTAAATATAATAAAATATTCAATATTTGAAGTCGAAAATTAGCATGAGAGTTCAATATACAAGGTTGAGTAACAGAGTGCGATCAGGATTTTGAAAATTATGATTTCACTGCAGACTGATTTTGTTGATTTGGCGAGATTCAGTGGGTCATTTAAATATTTTGCATTTGGAAATCTTATAATTTCACCATTGGCAACAATTTGAAAACCATAGAAAATGCATTGTATAGCACCTCATCTTTGAGTGGTTGAAACAAGTACATAAATAAGTATATAATTACAATTTATCTTTTATAAATTAAATTTAACATATACTTTAGTGAACTGTGCTAAATTTATCCTTTTGCATCTTTTTTAAGAGAATTATTATAGTAAAGAAAAAAAAACATTAATGAGTATACAAAAAAAAACTATATTAACTGATATACCATTTGTTCCAAAAGTTTAGTAAATAATGTGACAAGTTTAAATAAGTTATATATTCACTCAAATCCCTTGTCATGGAATAATCAAATAAATATAAAAATTATTTATAATTATAAAAAATTTGGTTTACATTCATGCTATTATGATAATATAACCACAAGATTTGAGAATGTGGATAAATTAGCTTCTCAATCATTAAAATATTAGAATTATTAACTAAATTTTTAAAATAATACAAAAAATATTTTATGCTATGTTATTCAAACTTCAAAAGCATTTACTTTATTTTTAAAAATTATTTTCTTCTGTTATCAATTAAAAATTCCAAACAAGAACATTTAAAAGTGACAAAAACTTGTAGGGTACCCTACATTTTAGGATGCCCTACAGTTTCTTGTGCCAATTTCGCACCATACTGTGATTGCTGGCTGATAATTTGCTGAAGAACTTGGTTCTGGTGAACTTCAACCCTCATTGGCTCTCTGAAAATGAAACTCGGAACCGATATTATGATTTGATTGCCATAACAAGAAGAGGTTTTTAGTTGAGTTTACTTGATAAAGATTAATTTTCGATAAAGAATAGTTTTTATTATTTTTTTGTTTATTTGCAATTTATGTTATATATATATATATAGTGCATAAGAATAGAAAAAGGTTAGTTGTTAATATTTTTTTTTTAATTATGTCCTTATGTTGGCTCTATTGAGCATAATTAGTCTTGCAGCCCAATAAAGAGAAGAAATATCTCCAGGAATGGAGAGCGTCTTGAAATGGGAAGAGCGGGCTTCCTGGAGGGCAGAACATTTCCAAAGATGCTCGCAATCCATGTCAACAAGTTGTTAATATTAGCAAGGACATATTGCTTATGTTTAAAGATCATGGTGGCTGGTGCAAAAATTATTGTTAATAAGGTTTTTTTTTATTTTCTGGTTGGTTTCTAGTGTTTTCAGCACTATATCATGCATAAAATCAATCATGCATAAAAACAAGATTGGTATAAAAATCTGTCAATTTTCACCAAGGGCACCCTAAAGTATATTTTTCCCAAATTTGTATAATATGTATTGTAATTATCTGATTAATCATTGCAAAATGAACAATTCAACTTTCAGATGCTATATATATTTCCAATTATTTTTTGTAGTCAAAATATTTTTAAGAAAAAGCAAATTTATTGCTTCTAATCACGGAACTTTGCAATGAAGTTTGATGATAAAATTAATAGATGGAAAAATTTCAAAAGTTAACTTAGAAAAAAATGCTTTACCTTTTCCTTCGATTGCAAATTCCAGATATATACATCTTCACAAGCAGGGACAGCAAATAAATTATCAGACTTATTAAACAATGCCACCGGTAATATTTTGGCACTTGCGCTAGCAATAACTCCAAAAACATTTCCTGGTTGAAATCGTAGATATTGCTTTGTAGTCATGATTAATATATGTTAATTTAATCACATATAGTTTTATATTTATCAGAAATTTTTATAATAAAAATGTTGCACTATTTAATAAATAAAGAATTCAACAATTGAACCGATGCATTTTTACACGTGATTCACAAACATTGTTTTGTTTACAAAATTTCCAAATATCATTGCCAAAATTTCCTCCTTAATCTTGCTCTATGTTACATCTTTCAAACGAAATTTCTGAAATAATTGGCTGCTCAGACTTTTTCCTTTTATATGTGGTTGAATGGGTTTTAAGGGAGCAATAGCAGTAATTATTTTGTTTAATCGAAATAATAACTGCTGTTACTTCTTTAAAGCCATAGCATGTAACATTACTGCCACATGCTTTATTTTAAAAAAAAAATAACAATACATTCATGAAATCTTGATCTGTCTTAAGATTAACAGCATTACTTTTTCTAAGCTGGCTAACATGTTTTTATGCTGCACTTTCATTTTGAAATATACTTTTGATTTTTCATTTGGAATTGCTAGCGCTCATATTTCATTATACTGACTGAACTGAATACTAGACTTCTACTAAGATGTTAAGATGAGTTTTAGTTTTTCACTTTTGACGTCTTTTTCATTTTTGAAGTGTTTTTAATCAATCAATTGGAAATTTTATAAATGCCGAGTGCTTTATATAAAGCACCTGGTTGTATCTGGTTTAGATTATCAATAAAAATCGTGGATTTTGTGAACACTTGACTTGCTGTTAACTAAGAGTTGCATTAATCTTTTAATAATTGATTTTTAATGTTGCTGTCTACTGCAATGGAAATTTTTTTGAAAATTGATTGTCTAGAATATCCAGCGTTTGAATTATTTCACGGGAAAAAGCATGAGGATACCAGAATCTCTTTTGAAAGAAAAACTATGCCTGGTGGAGCATTGAGAATTACTCATTACCTTTTGCTTTTCTGTTACAGCAATGTTTTTTTTTTTTTCTTCTGGTATCATGGAAGGCCACAGTAATTTTCCAAATTCTTAAATCCAATCAAAAAACGATTGAAGCAATAAACTATCGGGTCATTTCATTATATCCCAATCTTCCCATTATCTATAAATTAATCCTTTTAAACCTCGTGTGACATAAATACTATAACTGCAAAAATATATATATATATCTCAAAGCGATTTGGTCTTATTAAAGGTCATAGTACAGTTGCTTCGAGGAATAGAACTCACCCATGCTGGATTCGAATGAGATGAATATGCTGGAGCAATCTTTTAGAACATAGTAAAAACCTTTAACAGACCTTTGCACTCTGCGTTGATGTTCAAAGTCATGCAAATAAATTTTTTAAGGCTATTCATATTTCAAGCCTCTGTTGTTAAATAGAAGCTTCAAAGTTAAAATTGAAAAGTTCAGAAAGAAGCTTATTTCTGAAATTTTGTTCTGCTTTGCTATAGACATTCCCTAATACCTGCGATATAAATTTCTTGCATATAGATGCCATTACAAATTTGATTCCTTCGAGAGTTACCGCAAGTAGCCTCCAAAATCTTCAGAGATATTTAAATAATTTGATGTCTTGGCTTTTAACTTTCTAAAATTTAAATCAAATCTTGTAAATAAATATTTTTTTCAAAATCCTTTGCTAATTACCTTATGTAAATTTGGAAATGTTCTGTTCCCTTTAACCTATCTATATTTTTCATGACCAATTCCTTAAAATTTTAAAGTTAAATATATGTAGGTGTGACTAATATGTTGATAATAAAATTCAAAAGGCTAAAATCGCTTGCTATCTTCTGTAATATTATATTGACTTAAACACAACCTGTCATGAAAAACAAAAACATTTAGATACTCCTTGATTACTGGACCTTTTTAAATATGCAGCATCCCAGTCTGGTGCCAAATTACTTCAACAAAACAGTTAGACCTTTCAAAATAAAATTTTATATTTAATTACTAAAGCTACAAGGTTTGTAAGAAAAGAAATCATTCACCATGACTTAAACATTTCTACTATTACTAAATTTACTAAAAAAAAACTTGCTATTAAATTTTCATTTCAATTAATATCAGATTCCATATTTACAATTCGATTTTTTCCTGTCAATGACCCTCCTATTACATCTTATCTAAAAGCCTACAAAATATGTTAAATATCCCTAATAATAAATTTTTATCAGGGTCTGTAGTGTTCCGAAAGCTCCACCCAATCTACACTGGTGGGCAAAACATAAGCAACAATGTAAAATTTAAGTAAGCATGAAATTGCAAAAAAGGTGTTCTTGTGAATTGTACAATGAACACGTAAATCTATAGAAATATAATGTATACGTAAAGGTGAAGAGCAAAACGTCACAGGTAACGCGAGTTCTCCCAAAGCTCTTGTTTTTGGCTCACACATCCATCTTTTCAAGATTACAATGAAAAGATGGATGAAGACAGAATTTAAGATATTCACTGCGAATGAAAATACGTTTATTTGTTAAATATGGCTAGAAAAAATTACCTAGACGATTTCACTCGTAGAAGATTGATCAGATAGCTGGAGCAGAGATATAGAGTAAACAGTGTAAAGATTTAGAACTCAACAAAATTGTCATTTTGTGTGTTTTGAAAGCTTGTCAAATCATAGGTTCAGCTGCTAAATACATTGAGTGTGGATGCTCTAGGGAAACAACTGCATTTGATTTCCGATATTTCGTTGTGTATATGAAAAGATATCGAAACCACTCAGCCAGCGCCATTGTTCAGCATCGGTGCAACAAGTATCGTGACTCATAGTGTCAAGACGCCTTCACAAATGTGGCCTATTCACCCGCCGTCGTGAACATTCCTTAGAAAATTGGTCGTCAATACCACAGTTGAAAATGGTGCAAGGTGCACAAAAATTGGACATTTCATCAATGGATTCGTGTTTTCTTTATTAATTTGAGTCGTTTAAAAGCCTATAGCGATTCTTCATGCTTGATGCTTTCTTCTTGCTGAGCTTTTCGTTTTCGACAGAGGTTCTTTAACGAGAGATTGCTATTCTCCATGTGCATCTATTCCAAGTTGCTATTGAAGCAGAATTCATTTTCATAATGATAATGAACTGTCAGACCGAACTGTTGTTGTTCATTAGTTATTAGAAAGGAAAGATATTATTCGAATGAATTGTCAGCATATTCACTTGATTTAAATTCCATATTATGTATGGAATGCTTGTGGCACAGTTATATCTTCCCAAGTACACCCAGCAATTGAAATGATCCTGATTGAGGAATGGGCGAATTTACTTTAAGAACTATTGGACAGTTGTATTTTCAGCCATTGCAATAAGAGAAAAATATATCTTATATTAAGAAACATCTGCTTGTTATCCTTCCACTTGGGCAGATAATCCTGTGTAACGATACTATGAGTTCCATAAACACATTTTTTTACTCTCCACCATGCGTATTGTATTCTTTAGGTGCAAGTATGTTTTCATAATAGTAATCGGAAAATGCTTTATCTCAGTCCCGAATTTCATGAGTCTCTAATGATTTTTCATAGGTATTATGGCAAAAAAACATCCATTTATTAAAGTTTTGCACACCATTGAAATTTTAACATTCAATGAAAATTAATGCTTCAAGAGTCTATGATCTTTGAAGCTCAATCGCCAATGTTTAGTAGCCCAATGATTTAAACATCACCATACCATCGGAAGCGCTAAAAATTTAAAGTATTTTTTAAAATTTTCCTCAATTGTGTTTTTTTTTATTCGGAGTCTGATAAGACTTTATTTTAGAGAATTCCCATATTTTTTAATTTTACATCTCATTTTTTTAATCGCTTCTGACAACTTTGTACTTGTACCTCCATTTAGAAGGATCATTCCTACTTTTTTAGATCAAAAAATAGATTTTTTGCTCCTTTTAAGTACTGCTTTTCACCTATGTCAAAAACAAGTTCTTAATTTTCCCCAAATCATTTTCTTATTACCTACCATTTTATTTTACTTTTGCATCTAATTTTAATACCATAATTTTATTTACTTTTTTAAACTTCATCAAAGCTTTCATCTATTTGTTGAAGAAATATCCAATGGGAAACGAGAAATTGCTCAGCACAATTCACTTTCACTTAAAATGCTATTTTTTCTCCTTCAAGTAACTTAAATAATCATACTTATAGTAGGTGATATTGCAGTGTCAGCATCGAATCTCCATAAAATTAAAAATTCAAGATAATTCTAGATATGTAGTATAAGTGGGATTAAGAGTAATGTGCACAAAAGGAAAATGTTACTTAAAAGTAAATAATAAGTGAGAAATAAAGTGAAGACTGATGATATTCTGAAATTGTATAATGCACCGATTTTTACTTAGGAATAGAAGCTTATATTCATAAATTCCATACCGTTACAAAAAAAGCATAAACAAAAATTTATATTGAAGGAAAAGAAATTTGCATCTCACTTTTTCTAACATTATTGAAAAAAATGTCCCGATCAAAGTGCCTATTATGTGAAAATTTCAAAATCTGATTCTGCATTTTCCGGAATAAAATGACTTAGAAAATCTTGATCTAAATCAGAATCGAAATCTTCCAAGTTTATCAAGTTCTCAAATACATCGCCAAATTATTAAATTTTTTTTTATCTGTGCACAGATAAAAAAAAATGTGGTTACAACTTTGTAGATTTTTCACTAATTTCCGACCATGTCTAACCAGATTTGTAAAGTGTCTTAAAGAGTTTGGTGGGATCTCGATCTAAGTTAGAAAGACTTCCCCGGGTATTTTGCAATATACCATGAGTGGTTTGAAGGAGTTTTCAAAAACTTATTCAATTTTCTTTTAGGCGGGAAAAAATTTCGCAGAAAGTGAGCTTCCCACAATGACTAAACTATTCCTCAGGAGTAAATCTGGCCAAGGAGACGGCTTTTTCATTCCCTTCCAGTCCGAAATGAAATTTAACTATAAAGCATTTGAACAGTATAGCCTAACACCAAGACACATTTTGATTGCCCTACCATTTTAGGATCTTTGGCTCAGCTCGGGGAATTCCTTTTGCTCGACATAGAAAAGAATTTATATTCCGAAAATATCAAAGGAATAACCAGCTGTGTTCTGCACACTCATGGTCATATTTAGTTCATGGGTACGATACAAGAAACCAGCCGACAACATAGCCTTCTTTTTTCTCGGAATTAAGGTATTACAATAATCATCGAAAAATTGAATTACATATACATTATTTTTTTATTTAAATTAATATTGGAATCAAATCATATTTAACTAATGTAATATTTTTAACTATGAAATACCAAACATGGTTAACAAAAAGTAATATTAGTGTTGATTGATAATGAATATAATCTTTACACCATTCTCCCTTTTGGAAAAATAAACAGTTACTTTTTGAATATTTATATAAACATAAAAACTTTATAGTAAGTATATATAGTTAGTTTTAATGAAATTTCAAATTAAAAAGGGCACGTTGAACTGATGTAATGAATTTTTGACAAAAGTTATTGAAAAATCGGAAGCATAAACTTTCGCAAATCAATTTAACTGTGGTTGGGACATCAACATACTCTGTTACGAAATATCATATGCATATGATTTTCAAGAAAGTATTGCGTGGTATGCGATAGAAATATCATGATATTCCGTAGAAATATCAGAAAATTAAAATGTGCTTTTAGGTATTTGAATTTCGTATACTCACGACCCTTTTTAAGAATACGATTATTGTTACTCTTTTCTTTTAACAACTGATATTTCACGAAAGGTCAACGTGTCTTGCAAATTGTAAACTTCATTAATAAATTGCAAATTTCAGGAATCCCGTATTTTTGGGGATTCACCAAAATTCTTTAGAAATGAATAACTTATATTGAATGCTTCTGTACTATACAATATACTCAAATAAAATAAAAAAATTCTAAGAATTAAAGAAAAAGTCACTTGTAATTCTTCAATTTAACACAAAAAGTATTACAAAATATATTTTGAGTTCTAATCTAGTTATATATATATATATATATATATATATATATATATATATATATATATATATATATATATATATATATATATATATATATATATATATATATATATATATATTAAAATAACAAAAAGCACGAATAAAAAATCACTTCTAGTTGAAGTATCTGTAAAGTGTGGAAATATATTCTAGCGTTTCACACATAAAAGTTTACGCATCGCAAAATAATTTAGTTAATAGCATTTAAAGATTACTTTTTTTTCCCCCAAGAGATTAAGTCTCGCGGATAAACTAGCTAAAAGTTTTCTTTTAGCTAGTTTATCTAAGTTTAAAAGTTTTTTTTAGCTATTTTAAAAGTATTTTTAGCTCGTTTTTAATATAATGAGGTATAAAAATAATTCTTAAAGTTGAACTAGTTGTCAATTTTATATATCTAGGTTCAAAATTTGATTATCATATTGACATAAGTTCTGAAATAAAGAAAAGAATTCTTGCTGCCAGTCGCTGCTTATATGGACTGAGAGCTTTCTTAAAATCGTAACTGTTCAAAAGATTTACCAAAATTACGCTACCAAAAACATCATAAGAACTGTTCTCACTTATGGATACGAAACCTGGACTCTAACAAAAACTCAGTCAAATCAAATTTTAATATTTGAATGAAAAGTCCTAAGAAACATTTTTGGTGCTGTAAATGAGATTGGAGTTTGGAAGCACAGTTACAGTTTCGAGCTCTACAATCTTTTTAAGGAATCTGATATCGTCAATTATATTAAAATATGTCGCTTGAGATTTGCGGGCCACATCTGCTGAGTAGATTCCTTACCTTCGACTTCAAGAATTTTTAATTACAGACCCATTGAGATCAGATTTAGGGGTCGGCCCAAATTTAGATGACTGATTGTGTACAGGAAGACTTTAAAGTACTGAAGGTGAAAAATTGGAGAACTGCCGCCTCCTGGAAAACAAAATAGAGAAGTATTCTGAGGAAAGCCTTGACCAACCCCAAGCTGTCGTGCTGAAGAAGAAGGTAAAAATAATATTTATAAATTATTAAAGGGTGGATGAAATTACTCTTTAGTTATGAAGACATTAAATATTGAATGTGGTACCCTTTTTTTTATCCAAATCATTTTCAACTGATGACAAGTTAAGAATGATGAAATTACATTGCTGCAGAGAAAGAAAACAATACTTATTCAAAAATTGAAAAAAAGAAAGAAACAACTAAATACTTTTCTTTGTAAAAAAAAAGTTACTCTTTGGGAATTTAAAAAAAAATATCAGATTCCGTAAATATTTAATTTTGCTCGTAAATATTTTATTAAACTGTTAACCATAGATAAAAACTTTAAAATGAGAAAAAAAATTACATGCTTATTTCTTGAAGCAAAAGAGTTGCAGAGAGAGATGTTACATCGCTTGAATAAGTTGCAATCCGATCCAAGCTACTATACAAGCAACTGAAAACAACCTTAATTGTTTTAAATTAATTACAAGGTTATAATCAAAATTTCGACCTGAAACAGTTTTTATTTTAAAGTAGCTAGAGACCGACATCCAGCAGTAATTTTTATTACATTTACTGCATACTTTCCGGTGGATCGGCCCAATATTGTTAATGTTTTTATTCTATGCAGCCGCTCACAATTGAATAACGGAAGAAAATTCGGTGGGCATACGGAATAAGAATATCATTTATATTGACAGTCAGGATGTTTTCTTCTAAGGCATGATCAATGAAAAAACTGGATAATTTGAGCAATATTCCTCAAACTAAAAATCAATTAATGCAATCAAAAGAGCGTAATATAATTTGTTCGTAAAATGTAGTTTTTACAAATAGATTGCGAAGAAAATTTCGTGCATGATGAATCGAATAATTATTTGAATAGACCTAAAATTCAATAAATTAGTGTCCCTACAAGTTGCTGAAAAGCCATTAAATTTCTTAATGATATGCATTTTTGGTTTTTTAAAATCCTAATTTTTTAAGGAGGCTAGCTATTTCACTTTTCTCTGTAAATTGGAATTCATCATTTGTGTGTGTCATACGTAATCTATCTCCAAACAAAAGTCTAGCTTTTGTTGTTACTATTACAGTCGGTTGACATTTTTTCTTTATTACATGAAATATGGAGTGAACTAAATCTAACTCATTACCAAATGTTTTGCTTTTTGAAAAATATCTATATATTCTTATAATAATAAAAGTTGAGTTGAAGGTTTCCTAACTGTATTATTTGGATCGATTTATTTAAAAAAATTTCCATTATAGAAATTTGGGTATTAATTAACAATTCAGGTTTCAGACGAACATACTTGTCAAAGATACTTATGCTATTGTTAAAGTTTAAAAAATATATTCCTTTGAGGCATGTTTCTAATATTCGTTTAGTACCAAAAATTGCAATAGATGTGTAGCTACTGAATTCAGTACTGACTTTGGAGGTAGCATATGTCAGAAATAACAGCGCATGTGGATCAATTAAATAATTTATCACACATAATAAGGTGATATCTAGTTCTTCTCTCTCTTGTGCTGTGTCTAATATATATGTGTGTGTGTCTATATATATATATATATATACTACTTCTAAATTATGAAGATCTAGACTCCTTCGAGGCGATGATATCCCTCGCCCTGAACATCTCACTGTATAAGTTGCCCTTGTAGGGAACTCCTATTTACTGTCTAAAAAATGGCAACACCTACTTGCCGATTCAAACTCTTTTTTTTTAGACGGCAGTTGGTCTCTCGCTTGCAGCTGGAACGCACGTACCGTGTCCAACATTCCAAAATTTATGTGTAATTATGTTGTCTAATCAGTAATTCTATTTTTCGGTAACTATACCCTCATTTCTGCCTCTTGCTATGCTGAAGGTTCTCAAATAGAGCTAACTGAAATTTTTAATTGGCCAGACATTTGAAATAAAAATGCATACAAGAGTTAATACATTTTATGTCTTTCATTTGAAGTTACCCGTAATTTAATTAAACTATATGAGGTTTGCACTAAAATTATGCAATTATAAACAGCAACGAATTTTGATAATTTTCCAGTTTATATAATTGGTGATCGAGTTATTGTCATCGGTAACTATATCATTGATATTCCAAATTATCAATCGCATTTCATTTCATTTAAGTTGTATTAAATTCACTGAAACTCATAACATGAGCAATTCTATTAAATATAAAAATCTCTAATCATTTCAAATTAAATTGAGATAAGAATCGCCAAATTTTGTAACCAAAGTGATTTTATCAGTACTCTTCAAGTAAGTGATTTCCAACTAAATCTTGCATTTGCGCAGTGAAACGAATAGACGTTCATCACTAAAGACTACTCGGAACATTTTTTTCGAATATCAAGAATGATCTCCCTAATTAACACGGGCACATAATATTTTCAAATAAAAAAATTAAGGGGGGGGGAGGAACAAAAGAAATTAAAACATGGAAGATTATAATTAGAATAATTTTGAGAAAATTAAATTGCACTGTTTTTAAAAAATATATTTAAATTAAATTATATATTTCTGACAGTAATGAATAATTCAGAGGAATAGAGATGAAATTGCTTAACTTATATAAATGTTCATTTACTCAAAATAACATTGACTATAAAACAAAACCTATGTTTCCATAAACTGTATAACGTTGTTTAGAATTAAGAAACATTAACATATCAGATTTTATAATTAACTTTTCTTTTTAAAAAAACAAATGACACTGCTCATAGCTACATGCATGACTTTTCAATGTTCATAATTTTATATGTGAATCTGCATTAGTATAAAACATATTTTTTCTAGTATACTTTTGATAGGTTGTAGATATTGTGTGTAAATATTACTCATTCATTTACATGTTACTAAGAGATGATCACAAAAAGAAATAGTTAATCTCGAATACAGTTCATTGTCCCTTATTGAATTATATTTTTACACAATATAATAACCCAAACATCCTTTCTTACAATGCTTTGAATTCTAGTCAATGAATTTACCATGATTTAGTGATACTTCCTTCATTTCATCCCTTTAATAAATAAATATCGAAAAAAATGCCAATAGATATTAAAATTTCTTAAGACAGACTCCAATTTTTAGATGTCAAACTTATCAACTAGGAGTGAATCATAAACTGACACACAGTTGAAGTATTAATCCGGAACTGCACTCTTTAAAATTAAGGGTTTGGTTTTAGATACTTTTGAACAAGAAGAAAGCAATGTTGTTTTCTTCATCTATCTCAGTTAGAATGGTTGTTTTGGAGTTTTCTCCTTCACAACATGAAAATTGCCTCAATCTAAAAAACCTCTTGAAAAAGATATGGTGGTTCTTGCTCAAATGCCTAATAATGAATTTCAGATGTTATGCTGTTCATTATGTGATGCTAAATTTCCAAACCTAATGACTCATTGTGGCCTAATAATTAGGCTATTTTCTATCCTAATCACTGCTGAGCAGTAGATGCTTGTATCATCCCAGTTATATTTGAATATATCACACTATTTATGAAAAATAGACTTGGAAGAAATACACTGAGCGTATTTAAATAATATTTATAATTAATTTTGATAGCTTAAATATTTATAATTAATTTTTAAATATTTATATATTTCAGTTGCCTGCCATTCCATATCAATTTCCAAAGCACTAATCATTAAAAATATTTAATATCTTGCAATCATATAGAACATACATATTATATACTATCTGGTTAAAATTATTTTTTGATTCTCAGCTTCCATCAAATGGATTTTAATTTTACTTGAAACTGCATATGGAGAGCGAGATCACATCATATTACTTACAATAATTCAATTTATACATCCTTGATTTCTCAGACTCATATAATGTAAAATGATATTTAAAAATTTTATATTAAAAAATGCACATGCACAAATTAATTTAGATAATAACATTTAACTCTAAATGATGTGCAATATATTTATTTAAACAATGAGATATTTGTGATAACGTATAATTTTTTTGAATTGGGTTTCACAAAAACTGGATGTAGATTTCAGTACTTTTATGAGAAGCCAGTAATTAAATAATCAACGTTTCATCATTTTTGAAATAAGAATTTTTCTTTTATGAGCATAATTTATAATTATATTATAGTGTGTGATTTTAACTTTATCTATTCACCAAAAATTTAAATATTTGATACAATGCTTTCAGGTTATTTTAGTTTATTATAAATATTTCCAATTTTTTGTTTTTCTCCTTTGCACTTTTCAAGTAAAATAGCATAATTTGTCATTAACTTCCCTATTTTTATAAAATAATTTGTTACATCTGAGAAAAATTTAATTACAAGACAAAGTTTTTTTCTATTCCATTTTTTCTTTTAAGTTGGTTTATACTAATTGAAGAGCATATTATTAAGTTTTACTTAAAATTTAAATTGTGTTTGATTATAAATATTAATCAAACACAATTTAAATTTTACTTCCAGGAAAAGACAAATTAATATTTGAATAAAAAATAATTTGATTCAAATCATAACAATGTAAAGAATTTGTATAATGCATTTGTAATGTATACTCATTCAGATAAAATTCATTGCATATTCTCATCACAAACTATAAAATAATTTTAGTATAAGGAATAGTGAATATGCAATTTTTTTTTTTGTCATTTAAAAGCCCGCTGACCAACTGAGCAATGTAACAATTTAATTAAAAAGAAATTAGTAATTTTTATCTCCTGATACCATTTTGTAATTCAATCATTTTAGGAAATAGCCATAATTTAGTGTTAAATTTTAATGTCACAATATGAATACCATAAAACATTAAAGTATTACAACCTGTAAATCAATAGAATAGATGGATTGTTATATATTTTACAGACAACCCATGTAAGCTAACAAGTACCATAAAAAATCTTTTAATCAACAAGTGATTCACATCTTTCTAAATAATTATCTTTGATCAAAATGACGATTACATAGAAAATATTATGTTGAATTTTTTTTATTTATTCTACTCTATTGTATGTGATTAATTTTTAAAGCATGATTTATAAATAATTATAATACAGCACAATTTATATATTTTATTTTCTGTCAAGTCGTTAAGTCATGAAAGATATATCAAAAGATTATGAAACATTTCTTTTTGATTTTTTAGAAAGATTAAATGAAAGCAATGTCATAAAGAGAAAAAAAATAAAAAAACTAAATGAAAATTAAAAACATTATAAATGATTAGTCAAAAGTAGCATAAATATTATTGCATAATAGTAAACTAGTCTTATATTATCATTCATATAAAATATGATTAGTCAGAATATAAATCACACTGTAATCTACAAATACGATAAAGAAATGTTTATTATCACATAAAAATTGAAAAATATATTTAAAGTGAATATTTTTACAGATGACCTATTCTGCAACTTCTGATACAGGAAAACGTATCCTATAGGAAGCATCTTTTTGGATACAGCGTTGCATAGGATGAGCTAACAATTTTGCCATAGAATTATGGAGTTTTGTTGTATTTCGCGTTACTTCAAAAATATAAGATTTATTTTGTGCATCTAAATCACACAAGGCTTCAAATATTTCCTGAAAAAAATATAAAATAGTATGTTGAGGTGATATTATATTGCAATTGTAAATCTGTATAAATCTACAAAAAATAAAAAAGTACAATCATATTTTAATTTTAATTTAAAGTATTTAAAAACTGTTTGACTTTCATGGAAAAAATGTTTTGGAAATGATGATGTTAACTGTATTTGCAAAAAGTTTGTAATTAAATACATCAAATATGACAGTAATGTTAAATAAAAATATAATTAATTCATGCATGCATTTATAATATAATTTTATAAATGATGTTTTCTTCATTATAAGGACATTTTTGAAACTGTAAGTAAAAAATTATGAACTAATATGTTAATCTAAGGCAATAGCTGATTAAAAAATAATTGCAATGCCAGAGTAAATCTTTATTTCCCTATTTTTGCAACACTTTTAAAGATAAAAGAGCCAAACAAGAATTACTATTTTGAATGAGAGTTTGATTTTCTTGTCACTAAACAATATTTTTCCAGAACGCTAATCATTTATTATCCAGTTTGGCTTTGAATGGGAAAGAAACTAGAAGATATTCACACATATGTACAATGAAATAATGATATCAAATAAATTCAATATTTTATTCAAGCAATGTAATCATATCTGGTAAATAACTTTTTAAACTTCTCTTCTAGGATTTATAAAAAGTATTAGTTAATTTTGACTTAACTCTTATAAGGAATGTATACCTATTTAAATTTTTCCCCCAACAGTTGAATAACAGGAGCAAAATATTGAGATGTTTGTTTGTCGCTCAATAGTCACTTTTTGCACACGAAGATTAATTAGATCGGGACCTATGGCTTAAAATGGAATCCGAACCACTACAAACATCTATGCCCAAGGTGGGATTCGAACCTACGAACTGTTGAACCGAAGGCAAGAGCGCTAACCATTCGGCTATCAGCTCAGCAAAATATTAGGATGATTGGATATATCTGTTTGTTAAATTTTAAAATGTATTCTACAGCACAAAAAATCTAACAAGTCAAAAAAGTACAGGGAAACATAAAAGGTAGTCCGTAAACTTTTCTGCTAAGCTGGAGCATGGTGGAAAATGTAATAAAATAAGTGGCAGCATAACATGGTACAGAAAAGTGTCCATATATTTTCATACATTAAATATCACAGATAACAAATAAAATGGTCAAGTTTTTTAATGCAGTTGTCTCACATTATAATTACTAACTTATACATTGAAATCTTATGTGATGGCTAGGTTAATCTCTCCCTCCTGAAGTATCAACACATGAACTAGAAAATTATAGAGCAACTCATTTTAATGTAGAATTCATCATTGAATACAATACAATTTCATTCAATGATGTAATATTGAAGGTATGTGACATATTTGAAAGCTTGCTAATTAGTAGATGTAGGAGAGCGGCAATCAGTTCTGTTCACTTAACAATCACTGGCATCCTAATTATGTGCTCCTTGATAACAAATTGGAATCTGTAGAAAACAATAATCTTTTTGCTACAAGGTAAAAGCAAAATTGTTTTACTTTTGGAATTTGCTATGATTCAATTCTTTCCATTAATGATGTCATATAGTACTGATTTATCATCCAAATTATGAAATAATTTGCTTATGATTTAATTACAATCCATTTTTAGGACAAAGCCATGTTCTTTCTAAGATGACATATTATAATTTTACACATAAACTATGTATATAGTCATTAAAATCTTGAAACAAATAGATACATTCAAATATGAATGTAAGGTTTTCTAGAACTAAAAATGATATAAATTTATTTGTTATTAATGAAAGTAGATTTGAAAAAAAAAAAAAAAAAAAATTTAGAAAATAATTTAGCTTTATCATACAAAATTATTAAAATTGCATAACTTAGACTTCATATTATAAATAAATTATATCAAAAATTTGTGGAAAAATTTAGAATTTTATAATTAAATTTGAAACATGATTTAAAGAATTTAATTCCTTAGAAGACAAATTTTGTTTGTTTTCTTTCTTCAATATTCTCAATATTCAGTGCAACTCAAATTTGAAAACAAATCCATTGAAATGGATGTGCTTGAATTTTGCAAACATATACCAACTAAGTTTGAAATTGCACAAAAATTCACATATGAAACTATTTTCCTCTTTGGAAATATTTATCACTGCAAGGAGTCATTTTCAGCTATGAAAGGAAATAAGTCTAATGTTGAAAACAAAATCTATTGCACTCATCTTGGATCAAATTTAAAATTAATCACTGCAAAGAAATGTTTCCAGAAATAAAAAACATAGTAGCAGATAAGAGATGTATATTGTCAAAGCATAAACCATACATTTTTATTGTTCTTTTACATGTTTAATGTAACTTGTATTTCCATGAATATTTATATTTGCAGCCTACATAAAAAGGTAAACCTTGTCTGTTTGGACCAAGTTAGTCTTTAAGTTAGACTACCTTGAAGTTGACTAATTCTACATATTTATAAACATATTTCCCTTCCTGTGCATTTTAATATTCTAAACATTAGCACAATAATTTAAATCCCTACTTCAAGAACTTATATAATTTTTGCCATTTTTTGTGCTAAAAAAATTTCAAGAAGAAACTTAAAATTTCATATAAAATAAAAACAAAAGAAAGTTTTCACAAAGAAAATTAATTACACTTACATTTCGCACATTATATGATTGTATATAAATATTTTTAACAAAAATATGCAATGATGGTTTCAAAATATTTCTTCATTGTACAGTGAACTAAGAAATTATATTCAACAAAAATTTCTAATAAATAAGTACAAAATTTACAAACTAAGACGAAGAAGACAATAAACTTTTAAAAATATAAAAATTAAAGAAGCAATTTAACTAATGATAAAATAAATGAAAATAATAAATAGATATAAGAATTTTTTATTAATACACACCCACATATTTATTAATACAATAGATATAAGAATTTTTATTAATACATTATATTTAAATTAATTTTTCTGTAGAAAAATAAATATTTTAAATATAATAAAAATATTATAAGTTACTAAAGCTTTAATAGAAAAAAGGATGCAAATATTGACTAAAACTAACATCAACTTTGAAGTTAAATAATAATGAAATAGTATACCTGACATTTATTTTCTTCTGTGGGGGGTTCATGTATATATATGATATCTATATATACAAATGGATAGTTGATAAGAAAATCCTTAGCCTAAAAATGTTTTAAAAAAATTAAATTTCTAAAAACAGTAAATTATTGTTTTTAACAACATTGTTGTTAAAAACAGTAAATTATTGTTGTTAAAAACAGTAAATTATTGTTTTTTTTGTAATTTATTTTTATATTATAAAAATAAATTTTTTAAAAATTCATAACAAATTTTGATTTTAAAATTGATATTTAGGTCTCAAACATAAATTAGTTACTTCTTCAGAGTGACAGTATCAAAATACTTTAATATTAGTAAATTAGTTGTTAAGATCATATTGAAATTTTGAAGTGTATATCGCAAAGATTTTATTTCTTGAAAATGACAACTTTTAAAATAATATAATTTTTTTATATGCAAATGAATTGCAGCACATAGGAATAATATTGAATAGCAACATTCAAATACTACACACATATATATATTTTTTACATTAATGAACAATTTATTATTTACTTAGTCAGTTTGAAAAGACACATGAACTTAAAAAAAAAAAAAAAAAAATGAATGATAACATCTGACTGAGTAATGTAATGCAATGGTTACAAATAATTAAAAGTAACATATTATTTAAATTAATTCCACTATTTATATGTTCCTAATAAAACAAGCTTTTTATTATTTTACAATGCCAAACGTGATACATTCATTTTTTTAAATTCTATTAATAATTTTTAAATAGCTAATGTCAAATGCTAATTTATATCAGGTTGGGACACTAAAAATAATCTTCAATATTTCTAGTTAAAAAAATTTAATGCTTAAATCTCATTCCTTGCTTGCCTAAATTAGGGAGACATTGCAAAAATATTATTAGTATAATTACATCTAAAAAGAATAATAAAATCCATATCCTTCAAAATTAGGATAAAAAGTAATTGTAAAACTTATTGCTTTAAATTTTTGTCAAAAACTATTATCCATTTTAGGAAATAGTATCATTAATTTCTCAGATGTTTCAAAGCAGTATCATATGAAATTTCTTTTTTCTAACATTTATGGACACATTTTTTTTGTTAGTTTTTATAACAATGTAATCTTTCCAACTCCTGGTAAAAATTTGAATTTTAAGCATTTTTTTTAAAAAAAAAAAAAAAAAAAAAAACGCTTTTTAATTAAAAGAAAATTATTTCTTACCTTTGTACACCTTATATATTGGTTTTTGTAAATAAAGGATGATTAAATTAAACTGAAAAGTACATATTAGTAGTTCTTGTAAACTATTTAGCTCATTTAAAACACATTTTTTTTCTAATTTATTTTCAGCCAATATAGGGAATTTTAGCACATTTTCTAGCTATTTAATTCAACCTCATTGAAGTGCCGACTTGGATTTTTTAAAATTTAAATTAGAATTATATTTATTAAGTACTTCTAAAGTCTTCAATAAATTTATGACTATACTATAACTTTTTTATTTAAATAATCAATATTCTTTACATTACTGAATTATACTTTGTAGGAAATAATGGATAATTTTAAAGTTTTTAAACATCTTTGTTAAATTTCTCTCTATTAATTTATTCTATATTTCAAGATGTGTATAACAATATCTTTTCAAATACTTATTAAAAGTAAAATAAATACAACTATCAGAGAAAGTTTCAAGGATGTGACTTTTTTCTCAGCTATTATTTTATAAAACAATTCTAAATTTTTCTTCTGTTTACTTTCAAACTCTTTTAAAACTATACCATTTCCCATCTATATTTTAAATTTTATTTCCTTACTCTTCCAATAGATTTTAACATTTCTTAGTTATTTATAAATATGCTATTAGAAAAGGATAACTTTTCATCTACAGAGCTTTCATTTTCAATTCATTATTAGTACTTAATAACTGTTGTTTCTCTGAAGCACCATGGTGACAAATATTTGATTTCTGAGTTCTTACGGCTTTCTCAACAATTGTTATTGTAGATTTTCAAGTTCATATATGTCATTTTCCAAAATTTTCATTTCATCAATTTTTTTTCAAGGAGTGCTTTTTTTGCTTTCTATCTCTTATCAGCTGTTCTTTTTTCTGTTTCGATTAATCTAAAGATAAATTATACTTTTGCCTGACATCTCTTATGTTTCAAACATGATTATCAATGATGCACTTAGCCTAAATTGATTGATTATTTAAATTTTTTATCACCAAATTTTTGTTAGCAGACAAAAGATGCTTAACTATGAGAATAATAAAAGCAAACTTATTTCCACAAGTGACAGTAATTTTGTCTATTTGAGAGTGAGTTAAAATAAAAAGTATCCTCATTCTCCCCTCTCTTTATCTTTAATAATGTTTACTTTCTTATCACCATACAGTCTTGAAATCTTACAGTCAGTTGTAATAATTTAAACTCTCTTAAAAAAAAAAAAAAAAAAAAAAAAAAAAAAAAAATTTGATTCAATTTGGTATGGCTTTTCCAGAGCCCATTGGTCAAGACACTTTTTCAAGGCATATTAAATAATTTATTTCAGCCTTTATTTCAATGATAAATAAACTCAACCCCTTTTCACAGAAATTTATAATACACAATTTCCCTCAAGGAAGATATAGAAAGAGTATATTTCAATTAAAAATTTTTATATTTAAATATTAATATTCAGTGAATTTTACACAATTTAAAAGACAGATATAAATAGGAAAAGAATAAATAAAAATTACACTTTTATTGTACCACATGAAAATCTTAATGTTGATTACTGTTTACTTCACAAACATAAGGCTAAATAATATATACAATCCTGATTGAAGTGAATCATCATGAAATTATTGTGGCTGACCTAGATCTTTATTTTGATCTACAGTTGTAAATATAGTCTAATATCGTTCCTGCTGCCATCTAGTGGTAATATTAACAGTTAATACTCAATATAATTTTTAAATTTCATTAAAAAATTTAAAATGTTTAAAAAATAATAATAATAATAATAAAAAACATTCTTTTTAACACTAATGCATCAAGGCAAGTGAAATTTCTTGGACTAATTCACGATTTTCAAGGAGTCAAGTCAAAAGTTCAGAAGTTTCAAGCCCTGAAAAAAATTTTCAAATTCCAGGAATTTGAAAAAGTTTTCAGGTGTTGTACAAACCCTGGTTATAGAACTGACAACTACATTCATGTTGATAAAGATTTGAGATTAGGAGATATCTATAAAGTAGGATTAAGTTTAGATAGGTAAATAATACAATTGAGGCATTATAATAATTGATAAGGATAGTGAAGAGGAAAGAAAAAACTAACACAAACAAATTTATTGCATTTAATGTAAGATGAAGGAATTAATATTTAAGGAAAATATTATATCTAAAATATATTTTAATCTTTGTTAGTATAAAAAAGTTAATTTCTATAATAAATGTGTATAAAGCAGATTTACACTATTCTTTAATACCTTTAAAAAAGTGAAAAAGAGGGCAATAAAGTGGGCATGTAATAGATTTTTGCTCTTTACACATCTCACAAAGTTTTTAAATGGAATGATATGATTACATTCTAAAGTGATTGAACTGTGAATTTAAAGTAAGCGTTTTTATTCTCTCTCTCTCTCTCACACACACCACAACATTACCAACTATTAATATGAAATTCACATAATTATATATATAAATATATATATGCATATTATGCAAATTAGTTTCTTAATAAAAACAATTCTTTTACATTAACATAGTAATAATTTTCTTCAGTATGATTTTACACTAACCTCTTCATCAGAAAAATGAATCATACATCTAGAACGGCCATATACAAGAATTACTCTAAAGATGCAAGGCAGCAAAGAAAGTTTCTTTGGTATTGTCATTTCATACTTATCAGTTCTATAAAAAGAAAAATGCAATCATAAAAATTGTTAGAAGCTAAAGTAATGCATGACTTAATAACATAATGTATGATAAAATATACTACAAATTACTTAAGTATATTAAGAACATTTTAATGAATTAAAAAGCCGTATAAAGTTTTCAAAACTATTTTAATATTAAATTAGGTAATGTGTCATAAATCTCTATCATGGTGTTATAACAGAAAATATAGTGAAATGTAAAATAAAATCCTTTGAATATGTTATACAAATGTTTTTTCTCAAGCACAGAAGTGATATTCTGTTAAACGGTGATACATTTGAAGTAAAAAAATAAAAAGATGTAACATTAATTTTTAAAATATATGACACTATAATGATGATTAAACATTCCTCAAATAATTAATCAGTATTGAACTCTTTTAATAACCAAGAATAGAAGAAACTACTGAGATAATTTGTTTTATTTGTAATTTATGAAAACAATGATTTTGATTAGAATTAAGTAATATAAATTTCAGTTATTAAAAGGAATATATTTTTTGTGCAGATATATTTTCTTTCTTGAAGACAAAAATATGCTTTTAAAAATATATGAAGTTGCAGAATTTACAATATTGTCTTAATACTAAAACAGATTTTGTGATTATAATATTTTTAAATTTCTATAAAACAACACCATTTACATTTATAATAATGATATACAAACAATTTACTTAAAAGTTTTCTTTTTATTTACATAAAACAGTAAACAGCATTAAAAATGATACTAGACAAATAGTTACAATACTTCTTTGGATTAAATAGAAAAATAAGCAATGGCATATTTTCCAAATCTAATTAAATGTAGTCATTCTAGTTTTTTATTTATTAAACTGTCTTCAATGCATACAATATTTCTAAAGTATGTAAATAGCAAAACAAGGACATTCTAAAATGAGATACACAGAATAGTTCATTGATAATGTAATATAACCATAATAATTCTATTGAGTGTTCTCAAGTACAACAGTTAAAAAACAGCATTTTAAATGATTAAATGAAATTAGTGATAGTAAACTTTTTGATTATTTGATTAATGTTTTTCAGGATAGCCACAAAAAATTACTCAGTATTTTTTCGTTATTACTAAGCATTTACTATACCTAATATTAAATATCACCAAAAAGTTGAAAGTAACTTTGTTCACAAAAATACAGTTTTAAAAAACTGTTTATTTTTATTACATTGTAAATCTAAAAATTTACAATGTAATAAAAATATTACTTGAATGTTTTATTATAAAACAAAAAATCTCATTTGTCAAATAAAAAAATATATACTTACATTAAAGTGACTATAGAGGATAAATCTTTTGTTTGGTTAAGAAAATGTTTAATAAAATTATGCAATACTAAATAATTGTTGAACAAATATTTTAAGGTATCACTAAAAATACATACAAAAAGTTAAAATATAAAATATTGAGTTCTCACATCATTCCAGTTAAAAAAAAAACTAGGCTAAATTAGATGTTAAAAGGATACCACAACTTGAACAAGCTTGTGTTTCATTTAAATCTTCCAAAGAATCAATAACTTCTTTTGGATCATTTGTAAACTCTCTTACCTACAAAATTTAAATTTTTTATTTAATTACAAATAATAATTGGATTAAATAAGATTATATAATATTTTACTTTATTATTTTAAATATAGAATTAAAATAATGTAAGACTAATTTAAGTAAAGTTTTCCTTACAAAATGAAAAAAAAGAGATAAAATATTTACAATTAAAATTTGTTTATATATAATGAAGCACATTATTTTTCATCATTTCAGAACACAAAGCAATTACAGCATTTTAAATGCATAACACCTATTTATTGTCTCAGTTTTACACATGAATTATAGATATGAATCATTATTATAACATATACTATATTTAATTACCATGTATTAAAAGATATAAAGGATCCATTTTGCAAAAATTAAAGCAAATACTGATTTTTTTTCAAGTAGTTGAATTTTAAACATAGGTTCAAACTTTTAAGAGAACTGAGAGTATAAATAATGATGACTATAGTCTTATAAAAAATTATTTAGATAAAATTACAATGAAAATGATAACAATATTGAATAAAAAAGATAAAAATGATAGTGCAATATAATTATATTTTTAAAGAATTAAGTCACTAATTTAATATTTCATGCAATAGCCTTTTTGCATTGCACAATATAATAATATCACTTAAAAATAGATGCAAATTCATTTGTTATTGGAATGAGTAATAGACTTTATCTAAAATACTCTTATAACATTATTAACTAATGTGGATTTCAAAAGGATCGAATAATGTTCCTGATAATTTTTAATAAAAAACATAAACTTTCTAAGAAACTACCCTTTATTAAGTTGTTTATTTTGTCAATAGCCTTAATAAGAGAAATAAAATATATTCAAATAATTTCATATTAACTAACTTAGATTTTAGACAAAAACACATGTTATACTTATAAAATAATATAATACAAGCATATTATTAATTACTTACCCATGTAGCACTTTCATAAAGGACCATGAGTGAATATTCATGTTTTCTACTAATAAAATGCTTATTTTCGATAAACAATTCAATGGTACGCTTTACCATGCTAAGTGGAGAATGTTGAGACCTTGAAGGTAAAAGAAAATAACTATGAATTATAATTACAAGTTTAAAATATAATATTTTAGTTTCCTGTTTTTAAAGAAAGATAAAAAATTACTATTTTTCTTAACAATGGCAAGCACTTGGGTAACCAACCCTTTGCCTCAACAAGGCCGGAAGCTGCTATTTATTTGTCTTACCCAGTGGGCACCTGTGAACCAAGTCACGGAGGAGAGTAGCATTACCTTCACCATACTACCACAAACCTGTTTATAGGGCAAGCCTCATTCATGCCCAAACTGGGATTCAAACCCAGGACCCACGCCTCAGCAGTCAGGAATGCTAACCACTGATCCATTGGTCGGCATATGAAAAATTACGCACATTTGAAAACAATTAAGTTAGCATAAAACACTCAAAATTCAACACAATGATCAATTGTTTAGGATAAGTCCAGCTTGATGGAGAATTTGAAAAATGCTTCCTTCCTACAACACTTATTAAAAGAAAGTTTTTTGTAGTTTGATTTGCTTTTAAATAGCAAGTATATTTTATCAAATGTTCAATATATAAATATTGAACATGATAAACTTTTAATAAAAAATACATTTGCTAAGTGAATGGAATCTTATCTAATTATATCTCTATATTATTCTTTTATAATATTTTTCAATAAAAAGAACAAAACTGTTAGTAATAGTAAACTAGACATTATAACTTAAAATATGGTACATTTAGTATTGAACATATTTTGATTTCTCAATGTTTAATGTTTCAGGGCAAAAAAAAAAAAAAAAAAAAAAAAAAAATAATTGAAATTTTTTTAAAGAATGTTCTGCCAAAAATGATTTAGAGTTCTGAGGATTTTATCATGATGCATTATTATTTAACATAAATAAATAATGATTTCTAATATGTTCTAAATAATATTTTATTAATAACATACAAATCATTTATGCATTGATATTTATTTTTATAGTTTAAATTATTGCTGAATAATTTCAATGTAAAAGAAAATCATTTTCCTTACAACTATAATGATTCTCAATAAAAATATGATACATGTGTATGTGTTAAACTACATTTAAAATTAATTTTGGTACATTAAACATTATAATTATGTCTCTAAGTAAATTATTCAAAATTTTAAAATTTACAAAAATATAATTTCTAAAATAGTTTTATTAAAAGTTTATGAAAATGCTAATTAATGGCAACTATAATTTTATGAATAATTTTTTCCTATTTAAAAGAATGAAGAAAAATGCTTCTTACTCTAATTATGATTAAATTTTATTTTATTTATGAAAATGATTTATTTAATGCACCTACAAATATCAGTTATTTTAAAAATATATTTTTCATTATATTTGCCATAAAGTGAAATTAAAATTAATGATATCATTAAAAAAGAAACACACTTTAAAATAATAAATAAATAAAAAAATATTAAAGAATTCAGAAAAAGTGTAAAAAAATTGTTTTATGATTTAGGCATTATTTAAATAAATCTCTGTTATAAAATAGGCATAGCATCCAAATTAGTAAGGATAACTTTTAATATATAATGTAATATTTCTTGTTAAATGAAAATAATGAGAATGGGTTTCCTTTGAAATGCATAGAGTACAAGAGACTTTTTCAGCTACTAATAAACTTCAAAATTTTTTAAAAGCTTTTTTTTTCACTTAATAAATGTCAAAAAACGTCCAAAATTATCAATGCTATATTTGTCTAAATTACACCACCTTTTAAAGATAGTTATAAATTACTATTTTCTAGATATTCTTTTCGGGTAAAATTTGCATGTGTGAATTATTCATAGTTAATATATTTATTTACATGTATAAAATGTGTTAATAGCATGGTAAAATGGTATTTTTTCCATACAATACTTTAAATTTTAAGACACCACTTTCAAAATTCCTCAAATTTATATTGAATAAATTTTCCATGATTATTGAATCATGATCTATTCTCAAAACTGGCAATTAAAAAAATAAATAATGTTTCATGTAAATATAAATTAAATTTTTTTCTCCAATCTCAAACAATTTCATATAATCTTTTATTTTTAATAATTTCTTATAATTTTTAAATTAAAATTTTATGGTTACAATCAATTGGATCATTTTCACTAATGTATCCAGGGTACATACAATTATAAACATATATAAGTTCATATAACTAATTAATTAAAAATATACTTTTTTTTAAAGAAATATTTGTACATTTTCTAGTAAATATAACCTTTAAAATTCTGTGCACAAGTTCTGTCTCTAAAATTTTCAGAACTTTACATCTATTAATACCAATGAAACAAAATAAAACAATTTAATATTTCTCAATTTTATATTAATAATAATATCAGACAAAGATAGCTTTTATGATTCATTTGAAAATACTTATATGAATTGCCCACAGAGTGACATGAAACTTGATTGGCGATTTCAATGCAAGAATTGGAAACGACAATGTGATTGGGTTAAATATTGGAGAACAAAGCTTAGATCAAATAATAAGTGAGAATGGAGAATTTTCGATCAATTTTGCTACAGAAAAACAATTATTGATGGGTGATTTTCAAGCATATGAATGTACATAAAGCCAAATGGAGAAAACTAACTGAAAAAACTTGCAACCAGATTAATCCTATCCTTATATAACCAGTAGCTTGATGTTATAGAGAAGCAAATATAGATTTGAACCACTTTTTCCTTTTATAAAGATTAACTGTCAATTAAAAAAATCATTCTATCTTAAAAATGAAAAACAACATAGGAAGCAGGCTGTTACTAAACTTTAAAATCCAAACATAAGAGTAAACTAAGAGAAAGGATACAGGCAGTTCCTGTAGGATAAGAGAATATAATTGAAGGGAAAATACTCAGATGGATAGTATGCGAAATTGCAAATGAAACCTTACCAGAAAGGAATAAGAATAGAAAGAAGGATTGGTTCAATTTGGATTACTCTTATTTGGACTACAACTAAGAAAAACAATGCCAGCAAATCATTGATTCAAAATCCTTATAGATGAAAAACTGAAGAAGAATATAAATACCCAAGAAAACAGGAAGAGCAATTATACACTGAAAAGAAGAGACTTTTTCTAGAAGAGCAATATAAAGAGATAAAAACTCTCAAGTCTTAAAAAAAAAAAAAGTTAATCAATGAAGTTTGAATAATTCAACTGAAATATTTTTTATGCAAAAATAAAGATGATGAGCTCTCGAATGATAAGAACAAGTTCCTGGATCAATGGAGGAAACACACTTTAAGTATCTGCTGTATGGTAAAGATGCTCTGGACATGGACAACAGAACTGCACTTTCTCTCCACACTAGTGAAAACACTCAAACTTCCGATACTCAAAAAGGTTGATATTGCAATTAAAAAAAACTAAATTGTAATAGATCAACTGGGCCTAATGGAATTAACACCAAACTTTTAAAAGTTTATGAGCTAGAACTAATTAAGACTGAAATGAGTGAAGGCAAAGATCAGAATAGCACATGCATGCTAAAATATGTCATCCTTCTCTTTCTTTTTGATTATGTTTTTTGTTGTTTACTTTTTGATTTAATAGAGAGTTCTCAGAGAGACAGCATACTGGGGGGGGGGGGGTTATGGCGGCATCAACCATGATATAGTCATGTTTGCTAATTTGAAACTTATATTAAAAATTATGAATACATTAAAAAATCATCCTCATCAATAACTTAAATTGGAATTGCCATCAATTGCCCGCCTCCTTACTCTGCAACTCTACAAAGCCATACACATCATAGTTTGCAGAATTTTGACAACAATCCATATGACCATTGAATGGGATGAGGGCTGTCTGACCTATCTTTAAGAAAGGTGACAGACAAGATTCCACAACTGTTGTGGAATAATTTTTTTTGAACTTCATATTTAAAATCTTTTCAAACATCCTTTATAACAGACTATTATCATATGTTGAGAAAGTTATTAGAGTTTACCAATGTGGATTTCTTGGAAGCAGATCATCTACTGACCAAATACATACTTTGAGACAGACTCTGGAGGAAACAAGGGAATTCAAAATCCAAACATGTTATTAGTTCATTGATTTTAAAGCAATGTTTACAATATTATTCAACATAAGCTTTATAAAGTAATAGAAGAATTCAATATACCAGCTAAATTAATTAACCTACGAAGACTACACTTAAGAGGTTGAAGTACAGGGTGAAATTGGGGAACGACTTTTCTGAAGTCTTCTATAAAAATAGAGGTTTGTGACAAGACTATGCTGTAATGATCCCTGTTCAACTTGGAACAAGAAAATGCTATTAGTGTGTCAGAGCAAGAAGAACCATCTACCAGAAGACTTTACAAAACTTTGGCATTTGCTGATGACACTGCCTTGATTAACAGACCCAGAACATTTGTCACAGAGGATTTTAATCTACTAGAAATTGAGGCTAGTAAATTAGACCTAAAAGTAAATGAAGACAAAATTTATGGACCTTTCACATAATACACTTATTCCACTACCATTTAAAGTGAAAACATCTTTGAAATAGTGTCAAAGTTCAAATATCTTGGAATTATCATTACTACTAACAGCAATTTGACCAGAGAGATAAACAACATGATCATCATGTCAAATAAAAGTTATCATAGATTCAAAAACCAACTAAAATCTTGATTTTTGAGTTTTAAAACAAAAATTAACATCTATAAAACATTAAATCAACTAAACTTTATGAGAGTGAATGAAGGCAATTACTAAAATACATGAAAATAAATTAACCGTTGAACGTAAAATGCTAAGAAATTTTTTTTTGCACTCCATGAGAATCATAGCTGAAGATCCTTGCTTAATTTTGAAATCTATCGAAAATACAAGCACCAATAATGTCATACAATGCTACAGACTACAATGGCCCAGACATTTGTTCCAATCTGACAATGCAAACCCCAGTAAAAAGGCTTACTTTCATTAAGCTCCCATCACAAGAAAAACCACCTATTAATTGGCTTGACTCACTGAAAAAGGATTTTAATCTGAAAAATAAAGGAAATTTAAGAAACTTACCAATGGATAGGACTAGATGACAACAACTATTAGGGATACCTTGGAAACAACAAATTGCAGTGCCTTAGAAAAAGAATAATATAAACTGAAGCTTATCAATTCTTGGTACTGTTTAGTTTTGGTATAGTGTTTTAGGTGGCAGTTTTGAAAGATCACCAAATAAAAACCGCATGAAATATCAATTTTTGCTCACAAAAACCGTTATTAATTGGAATAAATCTAATGCAGTCTTCTTAATCAGCAATTCTCTAACAATGAAAGCTGAAGCAAGCAGAAAAGTGAAGGCATCAAAGAAAAGGCAAATGTCAAAAATAAATATTAATAATTAAAAAACATTGAAATTCAAAACACATTTGCTCATTCACGGAAAAAAAAATTATGCATGATTATCAAGGAGTAGGATTTTGTTATAGATAGGCAATTATACATCACAAGCATGCAATATTTTAAAATCACTGGTACGTGTATTGGTAATTATTTTACACAGTTTAACAAAACAAAATAGTCCTTTTCTTTTTATATTAAAAAAAAAAAAAACATTTTATATCACAAAATTATATTAAGAAATAATGTATTATAATTAATAATAAATTTATTTTTAAAAATAAATAACAACTTACCCATCACCAAGTTTAAATGGAATCTGCTCCATGTCAGATGACATATCCAAACAAAATATCTAAAAATAATATATAATATAAAGCTTTCTTTTTATCTAAAATATTAGTTTAATTTATAAGGCTACAAGAATTGTCAACAAGTAAACTCTTGCAATGTGATAATAATAAAATGTATTTATTACACAAACATTACTTAATTACAGATAAAATTAAATAATACCATCCCCAAGATAATATTAATCAACACACAAAGTGATTATATATAATAATTTTAAAATAACTATGAAAAATTTTTGTTTCAAATCCTTTTGATAAAATTATACAAATATAAATACTTACAAAAGACAGTTATACCTATAATACATGGGTATATATTTCAAGGATTTTAATAAAAAGGTATTTGAAAACAATTATTTTTGGAAAACTTGAAATTAATGTACTGAATCATGTCAGAGCAAGCAGAAACAGTGAGTAAAGATCTATGGGTCTATAGTCTTGCCAACCTGTGCATCACAGATGCTATGACCTTTTGGCCTATTAGAGCATTAGAGACTATATCTTTATCTGACTCCTCTGAACGTCGTCATTTACAGTAATACCAGAACGACTGTATATACAATAAATATTTGAATCATGGAAAGGAATAATTTATTTTACAGACAATTTGAGGTATTTCCCCAATTAAGAAATAACAGGAGAATAATGCATTAAATTATAATATTGGTGATCTTATTTATTTCGCAGATGGAACAAAGAAAGTTTTTAGCATTAGCAATACATGAAGTGTCACCCATAATTAACCTCTCAAAATGACTCAAGAGGTATGTAATTGATTTTCAGACTGAAGTATTTACCATAATTGTCTCTTTATAAATTTAAGAAAAGGCTACTAGCGTAAGAGGATTCTTATTTTTAGAAATACTCAAGAAGCCTAATTAGTTATTAAGTCATTCAAAATTCTAAATGAACAGGCAACTAAGAACAGGTAAATTCTTATCTAGGTGACAGGCAATAAAAGTACAGAAGGTAATGAGAAAACTGATGAGCTTATAAAATAAGGATTATCTTCTAATCCAATTGGTGCAGTCTTTCTGTGACATCAAATTTCTTCCCATTATGATCAACATCATTTGCAGTGGGCAGTAATTGGGAGAGTGACCGTATACTTTCCTTCACTGGGTTACTGGAGCTCACTGGGCTGGGGATGTGTTCCATGTTAATAAGTGATGTTCAAAGTCCTTCCGCTAATGTGACATGGATGTGGAGAGGAGGGTGCCAGCTCAAGTGTGACTTTGCCACTTGACCGTGGTTCAAAATTAAGAGGCATTTGTTGATGGGAGAGTATTCCAAATCCATTAACCTAAAGGTACAGTTCAAGAGTCACCTACGACACTATGTATGTTCGTGGAAAATGTTTCATCAAAGAGGTTTTGACTTTTGAATCCAGCTAAGAATGTATCAATTTCACATCACACATTTCAATCTTTAATTATAAATGGAATAAATCAAACTTTATAATTTCACATTTTTTACTACTTTTTCACAATAAAAGTAGGATAAATTTTTAGTTATAAATATTTACTTATTTTAATGAATAATTGTAACTTAAATTTTTATAGCTCCAACTAATGAAATTGCTATAGGTAAAATATTTATTGCTTAAATAATTTTATATTTTATGCATAGCTTTTATTTCTCAACAGGCAAAAATGTTAGCAATTTAAATAACTATAAGTTGGCAAACATGAAATATTATTCAAATGTAATTGATATTTTTTGGAAAACTTCATAAATTAAAAACGCTGATATGAAGCCAATTTTTACAGCTGAAAATAATATTTGATTGTAATTATTTTATATATTAATTTGAAGTCAATTTAAAAAATATTTATCACCAATTTGTAACAACAAATAATTTTGACATTTGTTTAAAGAAAAAAAATTGGCTAGGTTCAGTTGTTTTAAAAATATCTTGGGAATAGCTAAAAATGTAGAATCTAAGCTTTTACTATTGAGATATTTTGATAAAATTAAAAATTGTAGCTTGAATTTTACATAAATTGAATTAATTAAGGGAAATAATCACATACACATCATTATTTTTTAAAGTTCTTTATTGCACCTTTTTTAATTTATTTGAAAAGCTACTTTAAGTCATTCAACAACTTAATTTGTCCTATTATTTATAATTACATAATCTAAAGTTCGTATCAAACCACAATTAGGTATAGAAATGATTAATTTTGGCAAAAAAAGTTACATTTTATTTACTATATCTGATAAAACTTACAATTCTTTCAGTACAATTGATTTTTGGCACTGGCAGATGCGCGTACTTTGAATCGACATTAACTTTTTGTTTTGCAGATGTAGCAGCCTGCGATTCAGCATTGTTTTTACGACCAGACTGCACTATATGAGAATTATTATTATGTGAAGTTTTACTGTCTGTAGATCGTTTAGTCGATTTATTAAGCTCTATTTTATCACTTTCAACTTTCCCGCTTTTATCATCGGGAACAGACACAGAACATTTCAGTGCAAATATTTCGGGATTTATTTCTAAATCTTCCTCTTTAATATTTGTTTTGACAGTTGTTTCTACATCAACGAAGCTATTTAAATTTATCAAGCCATCTTCTTTCGCAGACGACATATTCAGCAATTTCCAATCGATATATAAATATTTGATTCAGTGTAATCCAATTAAAATTGGAAATTAGTGTCAAAAATACCTATCAACGAGACCGCATATTTAATATGAAGAGGAAATTTAAAATAAATTTGATTTCATTTCTTACGATTCAAATTTATTACTTTTTCATGTTCATAAACTACTCGCTTAATAATATACAAAAACAGAAACAATCAACAATCTTACTTGAAATCAAATCAGTTCACTTTTTCCTCAAAGTACACAAGGTCTCATGCTTAAGGCCATATATATAAAATTGAACAATTGTTTTTTTATGAGACAAAAGGAAAATTTCAATGTTTTCCTGAATAATTAACAATGAAATTTATAATATATAATTTTATCAACAATCATTTTATTTCTGCAGTTTTAATTTTTTTATTTTTCCACACAGTAAGTTTTTAGTAAAGCGGATTGTGTGGTTTTGCTTATTCTTTACTTATTGTAAAATTCGTATCTTTGGTTAGTATTTGGAGATTATATAATAAATTTTTATTGAGTTCTGTATTTAATTTTGTAATTAATTTCGTTTTCAAAAATAAAAAAATAATTAGAACGTTGTTGGACAGTTGACAATACAGTGATCCCGTTACTTCTTGAGGGCAAAAGCTCTGAAATCAGGAAGTGAACTGCTGAGTTTGTTTATTATTGTTAAACTGAGATTTGCCCCTCCAGGCAAATATAAAGAACTCTTGACCCGATGGTTTAACTCAACAAACAGATTAGAAGTGGAAAGAAGTTTCGGTGAGTGAAATAGTTAGATTTTGCTTTTCTAGTTATACTTTGAATTGTTTCCTTATATATGCTAAAATGATTTAGTATTAATACATATGATACATTTTATGTGAAAACATACAAAATTTTTTACCTATTTGAACTTTCTTTTTTCAATTATTAATGCCGAAAACATATTTTGAAGTAATCTTAAACGTTTAATTTTAATTCCACGTTTGAAAATATTTAGTATACATCAATTCAATTAAAAGTTCTTTTAGATGGACGATTGAAGAAACAGATTATTTAGTCAGAATTATATTTGACAAATTTGATGTTTGAAAAGATGTTTAATTTAATATTCATAAAGTAAAGGTTAATGAATTTTTAAAATATCATTTGTGTTAAACTTAATTTATAAAAAAATGTTGACCCATCATCTTTAAAGGTAACAATTTTAGATTATCTGTAATTATTTTGATTGCATAAAATTGTATTGCTTTCTTATATATATATTTATTTGTATATAATCTATCTATTTTCATCAATAATTGCTTTAGGTTAATGTTTGTTTTCCCAATGTTCACATAAATTGTCAGTATTAGCTTTTTCATGAGGACTTAATTTGTAATCAAATGATCAGGTGTTGAAAGTAAGAAAAATAATTTGTGGTAACTTTTTTGATTGTGTTTCACTGTACAGATATGTTAAGGCTTAATCCTAGTATCCATATCACTATAGATTTGACGAGATTGTAAATTGTAAATTTATAGTTCGAATTGTAAATTTTAAGTTTGAATTGTAAATTTATACATTGCCATTTTGAGAGTCCCAATTTCTTTTATTACTAAATGCTCTCATATTCTGATAAATATGAATGGCTCACCTTGATTATAGGCGGCATATTCAAAAATTGAGCCAATCACGTTACATTGACTAGAATTTTACTCATGTTAATGTTTATAAATTAATTTATCGTATTTGACATCAAATATTTATTTGGTATTATGTATGGAGGATAATAATGTGTGAAAGAAAACAAAATAAAAAAGAAACATTTAAATTGTTAACTGGTAAAGAATTTTTAGGAAATAATACTTAAAGTTATTTTAGGATTTTAAAATGCTTATTGATGATGATTTATACTTGTATAATATTAAATATTCTTTACCATAAGTTTTTAAATAATTAAAGCTTAGTTAACTTTTATGTATAATTTTTTGATTTAACATCCGATATTATTTTGAAAGTCAGTTAATATATGGATTTAAAAGTAAATATTGTTTTATATTGATACAATATTTACTTTTAAAAACAAGTTGCCCTATTAGAGGTAAAATTAATAATTTATACTGTTCCATGAAAATTACAATAATCAAATTGCTTGAAATAATATGATTTAGTTTCATCTTTGAAGCCTGGTGTCTTAATGTTTCATGTTCCCAGGACATAAGTCCAAGGTTTGATCCTTGGGCTTGGCAAGATCGGCTCAGCCTTTCTTCCCTTCAGTGTGTCAATAAACTGAGTACCAAGCATGCTTGGGAGCTAAACACTGGTGGTTTCTCATGTTAGATTGTCCACCTAATTGTGACATGTGTTTCACATCCTAGGGCATCTTGATCAAGAAAACAGAGATGTAGTTTTTGGCCCACATGGCATGTTGTGCCACAGAAGTCAGCTTTCTTCATTATCTAACTGCAATGGATGTTGTATGTTTGCTTTAAATGAGTGCATTTGTTGAAAATATTAAAGAATTATGAATAAATTTGCATTATCTTATTTCTTGTAATATTTTTTTTAAATTTCTGTTTTTAAGTTGTTTTTTTCAATTTTGTTTGCCAAAACTTCTTTCAAGCCTATGTAGTTTTGCTGTTCAATATAAAAAAGAAGCATCTTTTTTAAGAGGGGTTACATTTAAAATTTTTAAATGAAGAAGAAGCACAGACATCACTGAGAATAGAACAATCCCAGAGATGCCCAGCATCCATGTCATTGCTGTCTTTACATGAAAATTCATGAGTCATTTTACATCAAAAGTCATGAGATGTCATTAGAAGGGTCCACAAATTTGAGTTGGTGTTTATGTGGCTGAAAATGTGGTCCTCATTCAGTTAACTAAAGATAAGGTTCCAATGACTATAAAAAATTTTTTTGGTTAGGAAGATGTTAAGAAGCCCTCCCATGATTTACCAGCAGTCACAGCACTATTTGAAATTTTTTGGAAACTAAGAATTCTTTTTTTGATGAAAGATTTAATGTTTCTTAGATTAGAAACCAAGATGAAGGAAGCACAAGTAATGCATGTTTATCTGTGTGTTTGTTTCTCCAAAAGCCATAATGACAGAGGATCTATTATAGAAAAATATTCTTCCTAATATATAACAGATTGTTAATAATGTTTTTACCTTTGAGTTTAATGGGTTTGGGGTGTGGAACATGCCATAATATGCATTACAACTTGATAGTCAAAAGAGGAGAAAAAATTTTGTTCAGGTCTTTTCAAGATTTCCTACAGGGCCAAATAGATGACAAACATTTCACTATCAAAATTATATAAATTTAGTCCAAAAGTTTCTTGAGCTGTAAATGATTGGAATCGACACTGTCTCCTGCATTTCCAGAATTTCTTCCAGCTGAACCCTTTGTAAATATGTGTATTCAGGTATTGTTTGGATATATTTTTGTTGATGGTGACAATAGCAGGAGTTTTAAGCTTTGTTGGGTAGAGATTCCCTTTTGTGCATGGTGAATAAAGTCTCTTTATAATATAGTATTATATATTGTTAAATATGAATTAATCAAGAACAACTGTACCCTGTGGTCGAAAATTATAATTGGATCTTTTTCAAAAATAAAGAATTGCAAATAGCAAATTTTGAATGCAATTATCAAATTAAAATTTTTTTTATCAACCAAATTAAATATAAATATAGTATGTCTTGAATGAATAAATATTTGCCATTGTTTTATGATTTGGTTTAACTACCAAACAGTTGAGACTAAACATAAAACAGTTCAGCAAATCTAGAATGTATGAAGATACTAAGGTAAAAGGATGGAACTGTACAGGGTTAGTGCAATTTTCAATTTCTGAGCTAAGCGCTGCATATCTAAATTACGCCACCCGCTTATTAAATACTGATTGCATTCAAACTTCAACTTTGGAATTGCTCACCACTTCGAATTCCAACTGTTTAAATTCCGAATATTTCATAATATTTACATACTATAGAAATATTAAAATTCTAATAATTTGAAAATTTTTTTTGTTAAGATTTGCATTTTTTATACAAATTGCAAATTTTTTAAACAAGTTGCATTTTTTATACAAACTCAAATTTTAATTAACCAGACGTGTGACGCCCACCTTAAAAAAATATCAGTACAGCACAATTTAACACTAACATGAAACACGCAATGAAGTTTACTTAAAGATGTATTTACATACGTAAACATACATTTTTATAAAAAACTAGAGTTTCTAATTATTCCTCTGAATGAAATTTTAAGGAAAAATTAAATAACTCACCCGGATGAGGAACTTTTCAAGAGCTTCAAAGAAATCTACTGTATTTTCATTGTTTCTGTACATGCTATGTGGTGTATGAATCAAACTGACTAGGCACATGATTAGCACCCTGCATAAATCTTTTTTTGGCCAACCAAATTTAAATTCAAAATAATATAACTTTAAAAAAATTCTAACAGTATAGTTTTCAATAATTTGAAACAATATTTTAAAAAACTATGAACAATATATCTTCCTAAAATTCGAGATAGTATAATTTTAAAAAAATGTTTAGGTCGAATAACAGGCACATTAATGTAGCAAATTCTTAAATTGTAAACAAAATTAAATGCCTTAAGGGTTGCACACAAAACAAATTTCACATATGTCATACCTTACATCATAAAATAAAAATCTCATTATGCAAACACATTCCGAACTGTTGAGCCAGTTTGGCGCATTTTATCCTCTGTACAATTCTCTACTCTTAGGTGGATTCTAAGTTTGGGTTTAAAATATACTTGATGCCCCAGTTTTTAAACAGGATGACTGTAATTTCACAAATATTCTTATTGTTATTCATGTAAGACTCATTTAAGTAATTGTAACAAAATTAATTAATTTCTATCAAGTTATTTTCCTTATTAAAAAAAGTTATTATCAAGTTTTTTTCTAATACCTGTCTGCCCTAAGAATTTTATCAGATGCAGCACTACTAGGGGCGAAGGTGATGGCAATCTTTACTGTGGGTATGTCATATTTGCTTCAAAGGAAACACGCACACACACACTGAGAAAGGAACATCTATACCTGAACTAGGATTTATGTTCTGGACGTACTGCTTCAACGTTATGGATTTTAACCATTTTGGTATCAGTTGGCCATTATCAAAATTATAATAAATGGCCATTTACAATATTTATTTATAAAGTAGAATAAAAATTGTAAGTAATAGTTATATAGACTTACATTTTTAGTATTGATTGATTGACAGTTTATTGCTGCAGTAAATATAAAAAATATTTTAAATTAAACAACACAAACATCAAATTTAATTTCTAATTTTAATACTTTAGAAGAAGTTAATAGTGAAAAATTAAAAAAATATCTTGTTTTGTTCAAAAATATGGAAACTTCAGTATAAATTAAAATTTTAATTATTATTATTACACTTTTTTTTTAACTACAGTATTATTGCTTGTGTTAAATGTACCAATTAAACATGTTTATCTTTTTAGATGAATCTTGAAAATGTGATAAATTATTGACTTTATAATAAATATGCCTAATCAACGCCGCGCAGCCGAACGTTTGTTACTTGCCATGGATGCCATACCACATGAAAGAGGAAATGCAAATAGCAATAATAATAACAATAATAATAATCACCATACATTGTGGATGGTTCGGGATAGATTATTTCAAGTTTTGTTTGAAAAAATTACAGTGGCATATGCTTCTACTTTTGGTGATATTCTTCGAAAACTTATTGAAATCTTTATTTTATCAATTGTAAGTATTTATTATTACATCATATGTGTCTGTGTAATATTTATTCATTATTATTGATTGCTGATTGAATAACTTTGATAAATAATTGAATTTGTGAAAAAAAAGAGTTTCATTTTATTCATTTATTTCTATACAGTTAATTTCAAATTTATTCCAACAGATTGTAGTGACATTTAATTTGCTTAATTTACAGTATTAAATTTAAGATTAATCTGTATTTATAGATTTATAATTTGTCTCTGTTTCAATTAAATAAGAAAAATAACTTTCAGACTTAATATTATTCAATTAATTTAATTTTTTAAAAGTTGACTTTAATATTATAATTTGTAAGGATTTTTTTGTACAAAAATATTTGTTAAGAATATTATAACTTACATTATTCTAATCTTGAGTATTTCAGGTTTTGCAAAATGATGATAGGGAATAAAAATATTTTAGTCATCAGTAAATTTTCCATGGGAGAAGTATCAGTTGAAATACTCAGTTATCACTTATTTTTCTTCTAAAAATTTTGGAAGAACTTGCATTTTCTAATAAAATTGATACTTTACTCACAGTTTTCAGTATATATTCATCTTTATCCCTAAAAAATAAAACCACTATTTCTTTTTGTAACTTCATAAAAATGAAAGTTGAAATCCAATTTTAGCCTATCATTTAGCAACGAGGGCAAAATAATGTATATTGAAAAAGTATACAATAACTATATACTACATATTTTGGTACAAGTTCAGTATCCCCATATATGATTTCTCGCCAAATCTGGCGCCCTTTGTTTACTTAATAGTGTTGCCGATTTTAGCTTCTGTTTTTATTGTAGTGTTGCCAAATTCAGTTTTAGATATTATTTCCTTTTTCTTGTTGCCACTATTCATTTTTCTTGTGTTTTACATAAATTTTACAGCTATTTAAATTTTTCTTCGACTTTCATTGTTCTAGAACATTCTTTGTTCCACGTTTCTATTGGAATTGGAAGGGATTTTCCCTCAGTTGGGCTGCGATGTCACCAGCGTCTAATCATCCTAAATTCTTCTTTTTTACAATTTCTTTTACATTATTTCATTTTATTTGGTTTATTTATTATATATATTTATTATATCTTATTAATTTAATTTATTATCTTTTACATTTTTGTTAAATAGAATAAAAATAATTACAGATTTTAAATTTTACCTTGCAATGTATATGTTTCATAAAGCTTGCGTAGCTGCAAATGAAAATTGTTTTAATAAATTTGTTGAAATCGTTTGGAATTAATTGGTATGAGTACCAAATTTACAGAAGGTGTAATTATTTTATTCAAATTCTGAATGTATATTTTTTTATTGTATTAGTGTTTTATCTTTATTTACTTTAAAAGTGTATATATTTAAAAAATATTTTTTGCATGCTTATCTTAAAATTTATAAAGTGTATATATTTAGAAAAATATTTTTTGAATGCTTTTTTTAAAATTTTATAAAGTAATTTATATTTAAAATAATATATTATTTTTTAAAATTTTATAAAGTGTAAATATTTAGAAAAATATTTTTTACATGCCTTTTTTTAAAAAAAACTGAAATGTGACACTGGTGACAACGAAAAAAATATCGAAATAAACATACCAATCGGTATATCAGCTAAACTTCATATCAAGTAAGTCCATCATTTATATTTATTTCCCTTTTTAATGTTCCTAAAATGCTTATTTTTCAATCGAACTTCGGGAAATTTCCCATGTTAGCTTGGCGCGCTTACTTTGGCGACTTGGCGACGAAAAAAATTCGCCGCGTTCGCCAATATATGGGGATACTGAACTAGTTCCCATATTTTATATGTAGTATATAGGTATTGTATACTTTTACAAGATTATTATTTTTTATATGTCTTTAATTTGCATGATATATATTAATTAGTAATCATCAATAAATTCTTTTATTCAATTCTAAAATTTTAAGGATACATCATATGACTAATATTATCACAAAACTGAAAAGGACTCATTACCTCTGTCAGTTTCTGATTGTGGTAGCATCAAAATATTGCACCAAGTACTTTTATTTTTATATTATAAATTCATATATCCAAATTCTTCTGATCTTCTATTCTGTTAAAGGGAAGAAATTTAATGCTGAGAAATGTATTTATTTAAGAAATTAATTGCTGAGAAATGTATATATTTCATAAACTTTTCTTTAAGGAAAAATAATTGATTGATCAATTATAAGTAGATATTAAGATTCAATTATATTTGCTTCTTCATTAATTGATACAAAAAAAAAAAAAAAAAAAAAAAAAAAAAATGAAGTAATATATAACAAAGTATATAGTTATTTGGAAAGTTGAAATTTTATTTAGGGATTTCTATGATTTTTCCAAAATCTATGCAAGAAAAAATATATTTAAGTACTGATTAAATTCTTTTCAATGATTTCTGCAAGTTAAAGTTTTTATTTTGAATTTTATCAAATAACTTATTACATTATAAATTAACTATACTTAAAATGTTGAAAGTATTCTTAAAATTTTATCAATATTAACATTATTATTAAATTTTTCTAAGTCATGAAAACATGTTTTGTTATTTTATATGTTCATTGAAAAATGTTAAATAATTAGACCAATATTTATTTGTATTACATTTCAGTGTATTATTATTATGTGCTTATTTGTATCCTATTTAACATTTCATATATTCTTGTATTATAGTTAACTTTAAAAGGTATTCTCGCCAAAGATGGTGCAATTTTAAATTTTTGTGCCAAGTGCTACACAATTACCTCACAAACTTAAATTACATCATTATGTGCAATATCCATTTACCAAATACAAATCATGCTTGAAATTTAGTTTGACAATTGAACTTTATTTTAAATTTCAAGCATCAAGAATTAAAAATATTTTTCATATTAATTACTTACTATAGAAACATCAAAATGCTATTAACTAGAAACTGATTTCATTAAGATTACATAATAAAAAAACAAATATAAACAAATTGTCATGCAGTCTACAACTGGTGACAACCAGCAATAAAGCTGTAATGTAAATAATGCATATTTCTAATGAAAACTTAAGTTTTAATTAACCTGGCAGGTGATTATCCTCAAAACTTCAATATAGTATAGTCTATGGCTGATTTGAATCAGGTAATAAAATTAAATTTATAATGTAAATAAAATGCATTTTTATGAAAACTCAAATTTTAATTATACTGTATTTACCTGTATATAATCCGCAGTGGCGCACTATCAGCAAGCCTCTTTATTCAAGCAAGAGAAAGAAAAGTATCACATAATATGCAATGGCATACTTACTTAATCATCAGTTTGAGAATAATAATAAAAAAAAACAAAAGAATGCAGGTTTAATATATTACCATCTATACATTTCTATCTTTAACTACTATCAAATATTAAAATACAAATTTTGTAATGAAACAATTTGAAAGGAAATTTAATTTTATAAACTTAATAAACTTTCAAAATAAATTTTATTTAATCAACTTTAAAATAAAAAAATCACTTTAAACTTAAATTCAAATTTAACTTTCAGTTATATAAACAAATATGAAATTGATACTTCCAAACTAAATCAACCACTTTACAAGCTTAAATTATAATTAAATAAAAACAAATTACTAATTAAATACTTCAAGGGCTACTAGGTCAAAATAAATTTTAGTCATGTACACAATCACATGATGTCATAAAATGAAAGTTAAGCCATGCAAACCCATTCTGACATGGTAAGCCTGTTCAGTGCATTTTATCACCTGCACTGGCACTTAGTCTATAGCCAGTTTAAGTACTATTTCAATTAAGATAAAATTAGAATTGTTTTCTTCTAAATTTATATTTAAAAAAAATAAAGTATTTATAACTGAACATCTCAAGATATTTGTGTATGTCTGCAATAAAGTAAATTAAAAGAGCTACAATGCATGCAAGCTGATTGTTTCGGCATTTATTTTATCATTCAGGACTACTGACTTTGACATTTTCTGATAGTGAGTTTTGAAAATTTATATATGGAAGCATGATTTTGTGACCACATTTTATAATGAAAGTAACCAAAACTATTGCATATATTTATTCTAGACCTACACTTTCACCAGAATTTTACTCATAATGATTAATATTATTTTTGATATGGTGCAGAAAATTTTATAGATAGTGCAAATTTAAACTTTGATCTCATTATCTAATCATAATTCTAAAAACAAATGTCTTAGAATGAATTGTAATAATATTGTGTAATTTTAGTGGATATAATATAATGTAAATATATTTATTTAAATTAATAATATGTAAATATATTTTCAACTGATAAAGTCTGTTATTCCTTGTCTTATTTAATTATCATTTTTGAGACTAAATAGTACTCATGTCTAAGAATTTACCAGAAAGAAAGTTTGTAAACAAATATAAAATATTTGTATCAACATTGTGCATTGTTGTTAATAAATTCTTAAATAATTTCTTTAATGTTTGCATAGGAAATTTCTCTTTACTGTTGATCATGTAATGAAAAAATTTTTTTCACCACATAAAATGTTAATTTTAATATTCATGAAAGTTTTTGAAATATTTTTAATTAAAATGTTTACTTATTATAAATGGGCAAGTAAATAATTGGAAAAATTTTCTAAATTGTGAACTTTTACTCACAGTTTGATTCCTACCTTATCACTGTCCATTGTTATTTAAGTCGTAAACATATTTTCTTCATTAAATTTTATTATTAATTAGTATTTTTTACCACAGAGAAGTTTTTCCTCGACTTTATTTAATATAAAACTTAATCAAAATGACTGTGAAAATGTTTGTTCAGTTCCTTTGAATTCTGATTATGTATAAATTATTTTACATGTTTTATGTAAACTAATTTTTGTTGTGTACTATTCATTTGAAAGATAACATCACTCAATTTGTCTTTAAAGGTGAGATCTAAATTTTGCTGTTTAATTTGCATATATTTAAATTTACTGTCTTGATATTATACACATTTAAATTTTATTGTTATTTAGTTTGCCTTATTTAGATACATGCATTTTGAATGCATTTTACAATTTTTTCTTTTATTGAAAAATCATTACCCTTGATTGCTAAAAGTTTAGTAATGTAAATTTCATAGTCTATTTTGATTATTCATTGTGAAATTTGTTTTATGAATATGAGTTTGTGAAACTGAAATGTGTGTGCTATAATTGAACTAACATAAAATCTGGCAAAGTGATTGCATTTTTTTGTTCCAAAACTACTTTATTAAAAGCACATTTCTCTATTTTAATTCATTATTTTCCCTATAATTTAATCATCTGATAATTTTTACATACAAATGATATCTGAGTCTACATATAAATATCCGGAAAGGAAATTTTGTTCACAGTGGGTTTATTTGTCAAAGTTCAAGTCATCAGATAATTTAAGTCATCAGTTATAGTAGTTTCTTTAATAAAGTCTATATGCCAAAATGACAATTTACAGTGCATAGGACATAGAATGTGTATTTTGTGAAGGAATTTCAACCCAGGATCACTACATTCTGCACTTGAATCAATATCTGCACTTGTACATATATCATACAATATCTGCACTTGAAGTAACGGATTATACGCTAATAAATGGACTAAAACTAACTCCTAAAACAGATTAGATGGGAGAAATTTCACACAAATTGCCTAAAAGAAGTCAAGATTTCAATATTAATAGTTAAGTTAATTAATGATAATTCAAAGGATATCATTTCTTCAGTAAAATATTCAATCCAAGTCTCATACATAATAATAATAATAAAGCATGAGAAAACTTAATTGGATATTGAAGATGCTTCAAAATGAGTTTGCAAAAAGAAGGTTTCTCATAGTTTTATTTTGCAAATGGGAATTAAAATTATTGTTGCGTCTATGAGGATCATATTAAGAACCAGTAACTATTTCATAAAATTGCAATTGCTTGTAAATTATCGGTTCATAAAAATGAACATTTTCTGTATGTTTAGTATAATTTATAATGCAACCCATATTATGTAAGATAAATGGATTGCTAATGCCTTGAACTGTCAAAAATGTTTAACAAATAAAAATTAAATTAAATTTGTAATTTTTAAAATCTAAATTAGGGAAAGAGAATTTCTGTATTATCTTTAGGAAAAAATATTAATTTTGTAATTTATATTTGATATTTATAAAGGGGAGCTTTATATTTGATATTATAAGGGGACTATAAAGAGAGTTTCAATTATGAAAATAATAAAAAGTTCTGTTGTGAATCACATGAGTTGTTTAAAGCTTATAGAATCTTATTTGAGAAAAACACTTTAAAAAACCTATTGATAATAATAATAATGTGAGTAGACATGTTGTTTTGCAAAACCTAGGAATTATTTTGCTGTATTTTAGATTGCCTTTTAGGAATACTTTTATGTAAATACTGTAAAACACTCGGGTAATATTTTCCCACTGACTTTTTGAAAGAAGTTTGTGATGCACAACACAACTGCCACAAAGCAGTCAACAGCTATAATCAACATAATATTTATCTAACAGCACTTGTGATGAAAACTCAATTTTGTAGCAAATCTGTTGTCTATTTGAATTTATATTATCTTTTAAACAACGTTCACTGAATTGCTTCTGTAACAAAGACATTGATTCAAGTGTCATCACTAGTAATAATGTATATTAAAAAGTAATATTCTTGAAAGACCCTCTTTAATCCTATTGCACATATTTTTGTTTTTGAAAAATTTAGATTCTTAAGTAACATAAGTAATGCTTTGAAAACCTAAATGTTCCTTTTTAAATTTTTATTAATAACTAAGTAATACAATAAGCAGTTGATTGTTTTTTACTTAGCATTCCTTAAATGTGTGAAGATTTAACTGTGTCATATAATTTTCAATATTTAAAAATTTTAATATTAATAAATTTTCTTACCTTATAAAGTCAAAGTAGATAATCTACCAGATTGTGTGAATCATTCACAACAAATTCATTATATTTTCTAAATTTCTTTTATGACAATCATGTATTGTTGTTGATTTATGTTAATCATTGAAAGCATTTTGTAATATTTCTATGTATTTGAAGTAGAAAATTTATTAAGAGAGCAAACTATTTTGCACTTTTTTTTCCAATTATATTAGCTGTTGTATAATAAATGATGTAAGAAACTAATTTCTCATGAAAGCCAAATTTATTTATAAATAATGAAGCAAATTTCTTAATGTTGATCAATGTTTGCATAATACTTAAAATATTTAATTAAAAATTGCTGCAAAAATATGTTTTAATTAAAATTCTTGACACATAATTACAATTGTATATTATCTTATAAATGTTGTGTCACTTGCTTTCTTGCAGAAACTTTGCAAAAAGAATGAGGTTATTATTAGAGTGATTTTGTAAAAAGTAACTACCAAATTACATAATTCTAATTTTTCAATTTTTCTGATTTTTTGAGCAAACTGTTTAAAATTAGTGGATACCAGCATTATTTGAAGAATATATTGCCAATTTCTAACTTAAAATGCTTCAAAGCTATTTTTAATAGAAAAGAGCTTTTGTAATAAATTTAGTCTCTACTTTCACACATTGAAATGTGAAAAAAAGTTATTGATGTATTTTTCAAATGATATTTAAATGTAGCTAAAAGTGCATTAACTTATATATTCTAAGGAATAAATGCTCTAATTTTATGAATTAAATTTTATGTATCTTTTATGAATTTTCGGAATTATAAAAATTTCTGTATAGTAATTAAGTAAAATTTTCAATATAATCATAACAAAATATTTTACTGTCTTGTTTTTTTATTATTTTTATTTCATTTCATTTATTTATTATTATTATTTTTTTTTTGCAGGCTCTTATGTCTCTGGGAATACTTTTTTACATTCACTTTGCTTTTGTTCGAGCACCTGTTACATGTTTGGAAAAAGAAGCAAAAACTTGGTCAAGACAAGGTGTACTGCGCATTGAAATATCACTGGAAGAACCTGTTTCTCTTCCTGTGGATACTTCAAGGTACTGCAATAAATCTCCAATGAAAAGTAGTCGAAAATCCCTTCAGGAGCAAACTCGTGCCTTTTTAATGGCTCAAACAAAAGCTAATGCTGAGTCTGCTAACCAGAATTCTGAATTTGAGGATGAGGAGGATCACATTTTAGATGCTGAAAAAAGTCCAGAATTCATTAATAGGACAGGTGTATACAAAGACAGTGTTTTTGATCCAGATTGTCTTTCACCTGTTACAACTACTTTATCTGAATCTGAAATCTATACAGCTAATGTTGGTGAGTATAATTTTTTGTCCAGTTTTCTTGTAGTTTATATTCTTAAATAATGTTTCTCTGTTGTCATTTTTATATTTTATTGTAATCCCATTTTTAATTAGATTTTTTTCAAACAATGAAATGACAATAATATAATGTTCTTTGAAATATTAAACAAATGTTGCTCAATGTTAAAGTTTATATTGTGAATAATTTCAAATATAATCAAGGTGCATTAAAAATATCTTACTGAGCCCTTAGAAACAAATAGTAATTATAGAGCATCAAATAAAGACAAACACCCAAATTCTCAATCAGTCAGTACAAAGGAAGAATAATGTAATAAAAGATAATTTGAAATTTTTTCTTATATTTTCTTGAATGTGATATTTTATGTGTATTGTAGTTTATTTTTTGCTACAAATAAAACAAGTATTGACTTCAATATCAGTTAAATAAAAAAAAATTGATTTCAGAAAATGAGAAATGTTATTATTCCAAAATATGAATTTTTTGAATACCATAAATAAGACTAAATAAAATGGTATAATAAACTCAAATTCCTATTTTGCTTCGTGGAAAGAGAATGAGAAAAATTTTTTTAAAGGAGGGATTTATTATATAAAATTATTAATTGGCAATAAAAAAATATCTAAAAAATGAATTTACTATTTATAGAGTATATCTATATTTTTAAAAGTTTGTTTGCTAGCACTTTACTTTATCACAAAAAATTTTATTTATAATGATTGCTCAGTATTTTTTTTTTTAATAGAAGTTTTGGAGGGGGAAAAATCTTTTTTCCCCTATTTAGTAATTTTTTCTATAAATAACTGAAGACCATAAACATTGTAATTAATTGTTGAAGAACATTTTGCTTGAAAATCATTGAATAAGACCAGATAATTTGGTTTCCTTATTATTCAGCAGTAGTCTTTTGCATCCAAGGACTGACTAGATTGGAATTTATCACTAAAGTATATTCCAAACCTCTATGAACATCCATACAGTGGGATTTGAATCAACAAACTGTTGAATTGTATGCTAAAGTATTACTATTCAGTTGTCATCTCAGCTGAATAATCCTGGAATAAGGACTATGTTTACAATTTTGAAACAAAATTATATCTGATCTAAAATTAACTCAGCATTTTTCACAATATTATCCTAGCTAAAATATAAAATTTGTTAAAAGGATCTGCATTGATTTTGGTCATTTTATTGCTACTTTAATTTTTTCTGCTCTTAACTACTAGAGTATAATTTCAGACAGTGAAATTATTTTACTTCTTTGAACAAATTTAAATATTTGAAATGAAATTACTAACTAAACGAAATGAAACAAGTAATTAAACGAAAATCAAAAGAGAAAAAGATGTTTGATAACATTGAAAAAAATATAATACATATTCTTAATATGAAAAATTTAAGCATTAAATTTTATATTACTGTTATTAAAAGCAGTGAAGGTATTTAATCTAATTTTGAGAGAAAACTTTTTAGAATTATCTTCAATAATTTATAACCCCTCAGGGGGTTTACCTTCTTTAGGTAAACACGGGTGTCACAATCCCGAGGTATCCTAGTGATCTTTCCTCTTCTATATTTTCTTCTCTCCTACTCTTCTGCTTTTCCTTCCTTTCCCTCGCTGTGGTTTCCTCGAAGAGGTTGAGGGCTCCCTTGAGTAGCTTTCACCGCCTGTTGCTATTAGCTACTCTTGAGGACTAAATCACCCACTGTTTGCCAGGCGTGGAGACCCGCGTCCCTGGAAAGGAGGATCCTGGTAATTGAGGCCTCCTGAGACCAACACATTGCTTTGGCCTCTGCTTCAGGTAAACGGAGGTGTGTTGTGGTCCTCAGCACATCAATCGGCTTTATGGATCGCGATCGGTACATCTACTGGGTGACAGTTAAGGGGTGGAGGCCACCTCAGGGATGTACTGTGAGCGTATAGGACCTGGCTAGCACTGGTGCAGCTGGTCTGCATCCCCTTGTTGACCTGGTGTGGTGGTGCGGTCAGGTCCTAAATTTTATAAAATATTAATGAGAACAAAATTTATCTTATCTCCCACGGAGCAAATTTTAAATAAAATTAATGCCAAATTTTTTGTAATAAAAAGGAAGGAAAATAATTTTATATCTATTTCTCCTTTTTAATATCAAAAGGAATATCGAGTAGTTGAGATGTAAAAATATCCAGAAAATGCGCTCTGGTGATTTACTAGTGGAGGTTGCCTCAAATACTCAAGCAGCCATTATTGCAAATATGCAGTATTTGGCAAATTTAGAAGTGACTGTTATGCCTTCATATCAATCTCACCTCTCAAGTGGCGCCATGTCAGCTAGGATTTGTTAAATACGCCTACGCTGAAATTTAGAAAATCTGCAAGATCAGAAGGTCTGTGGCGTTAAAACGATATTAGTCGGAAGAGATGGTGTTAATTGAAACTAAACATCTCATTCTGACATTTGACTCCCAGACTTGCCGTGCAGTACATCAAAGCGGCTTATATGAATTTACCCGTTAGGGCCAGATATTCCAAACCCGCTACATGTTTTAATTGCCAGCTGGACACTCAAGAGCGCTTGCAGGGCAACTCACCTGCGCCGACGCGCAGTGACTGGCCACGATAGTTCGACCTGTATAGCGAGAGATGTGTCAACTGTAATGGTGATCACCCCTCCTACTCGGTTGTCCAAATTTTATACTAGAGAAAGAGATTGTTACAATTAAAATTAATCAAAAGATATCATACCCTGAGGCTAGGAAAATAGTCACTTCACTAACACCTCAAGTAGGAATGAGTTATGCAATCCGCTAGGAAAATTTGTAAATCCAGTAGCACTCAAACAGATACTGTGATAATTACCTCCTCAACATTGCCCCAAGCCCAACTCCAAGACTAAAAACCTCCGCTGCAAACATTACTAAAAGAAAAGCTCTTCTCTTCATAAATCAAAATCTGCAAAGGCATACAAGCTAAAATCATCAAAGGAGGGTTCTTTAGATCCTCAATATCCACCCGTAAAGCCTTGTCACTGGAGGCTGACGCTGTTTTTGCATCCTCGGACGAAGACTTATCGCCTGAGGAGATGTCCAGATGACACGCTTTCCAGCTCCGGAAAGGAGCTTTCAAAGTAAAAATAACTTCCTTTATTTCATGGAACTGCCATGGTTTATGCTCACATCATGATGACATCAAGTCTCTAGCATCAGCTATAACCCACATATTGCAATTCAGGAATCTTTCCCAAGTCCTCAAACAACATTTCCATACTGGGTTCAATTGCTTTAGAAAAGATTGTGGTGATGATGTTGCAGTGTCTGGTATGCTTTGTATATTTACATCAAATAATTTCCCCAGTACTGCCCATCCAATTAATAGTACTACAGGCTATAGCTGTGGAGAATTCACACAACATGCTTAATGACAGTCTGTAGTCTGTACTTACCACCACATGTCATTCGCCAAGAGGAACTCGATGCTTTAGTTGATCAGCTGCAAACACCATTTTTGTTGCTTGGTGATTTTAACGGCTATAGTTCTTTGTGGGGAAGTGAAGATACTAATTCTCGGTCGGCAGATAGAGCGGTTTATTTCAGACAATAGTCTCTGTCTGCTTAATCACCCATTTAGAAGACATATTTCCATGTACCCACGAGAACATTTCATTCTCTCGATCTTGCTATGTGTTCACCATCGTATGCCATATTGTTAAAATAGTAGGAAGTGATTTGCACAACAGCGATTATTTTCTCTTGTCATCTCCCAGACTGGAGGTAGTAGTGTAGGAGAACTACCACCTACTTTACGTGTACAGTCGGGCAGATTGGACGTTTTACACAATTGGCAGTTATTGATAATGAAATAGTTTTGATTGAGAGTATCAATGAAGCCGTTAGTAAAGTCACTGAAACAATTATAAATGCAGCTGATTTAGCAATACCTAAGAGTTCTTCTAAACCAAACAGGCGCTGAAACCTTGGTGGAATGACTAATGTCAAAGAACTTATAAAAACAAAGGAAGTTATGGGGGTTATTTCGAGGTATTTCCACAACGGAGAATCGTAGATCGCATTTAAGAGAGCAATAGCTCGTAGAACTCGCCGTGAGAAGCCAGAAGGAATCCTGGTCCTGCAGTATCTTCAATAACATCACCAATATCCAGTAGCAGTTGTGGAGAAAAAGTGAAAGCAGCCAATGGAATATATAGAATTTTCTATTCCCATTTTAAAACTGAGCTGCTGTATACTCTTCTCCACGGATATTGCCAATGTCCTTGGTGAAGCATTTGCTAACGCCTCAAGCTCAATTCTTATAGTCCTTCGCTTTTGAGGACTAAGATACGCGCTGATGTAGTACACACCGCTTCAACCATCGACAAATCTTACCGCATAACTGTGAATTTGGAATGTTTGAATTGAAGACAGCATTACTCCCGGCCAGTAATACCAGTCCAGGACCTGACGGAATCAGTTATCTCATGCTTCAACATTTAAGTCCAGACTCCTGTTAAATTTACTTTATTTGTTCAATAGGATCTGGACTGAAAATAAATTCCCATCATTATGGTGTGAAGCAATAGTGCGATTCCTATTCCAAAGGCTGGTAAGGATCCTTCAGAGCCTTTACATTATCGATCAATTGCTCTTACGAGTTGCTTATGTAAGACTCTCGAACGATGGTCAATGCCCGCCTCGTGATATGTCTTAGAAACTAATAAGTATATACATAAGAATCAGAGTGGCTTTAAAGGAAGATCCACTTTGATAACATGACATACTTGAAACTCAAATCAAGAACGCTTAAAGTGCGGAGAAATCATTTGGTTTCATTTTCTGACATCAGAAGGCTTACGACCGCATGGCGATATGGAATTCCTCCGTGATATTATATGATTTTGGATTTCGGTAATCTCCGATGTTCCTTCAGAATTTCTTAAGCTCCCGTATTTCTTAAAGCACGTATTGGAAATTCTACATCCAATACTTTTACACAATCTGAGGGTGTACCTTTCAGGGTTCAATTTTAAGTGTCACACTTTTTAGCTTATTCATCAGTAACATACTTCATCAACTTCCGTCATCAGTACATGGTACTTTGTTTGTTGATGACCTGCAAATATCATGTGAGGGGGTCTAATATGCGAATAATTGAGAGACAATTACAAACAGCTGTAAATAACTAGCTACATGGTGTGCTGAGAATGGCCACACTTTATCTCCAAGCAAAAGCAGATGTGTCCACTTCTGTAGAAAGATTCAGCCTTCATAATGATCCAGTTATTAATATCAACAACATTCCAATACAAGTAGTCAATGAAGTAAAAATTTCTGGGCATAATCTTGACCGAAAATTAACTTTCTACCGCATGTTCTGTATCTGCGAAGAAGTGTGAACGAATGCTTTAATATCCTCAAGGTGTTGTCAAATACATCTTGGGGTGCAGATCGCACATCACTTCTTCAATTTATCAGTCATTGATTCTATCCCGCATTGTGACTACGGAAGTGTTGTTTATGGATCAGCTAGATCTTCTATTTTGCCAAGACTGACACAGTTCATCACTCTGCTTTGAGGATCTGTTCTGGGGCATTCCGCGACATCACCCGCCATTCAGAGTCTATACGTGATATGTCATCAATTACTGACCTGAAACGAATGCAGCAGTCACCGGTTATTATGCTAAGATAATATCAAACCCCCATCATCCTATACGCTCCATGGTTCTTAACACCTCCATTAAGAGACTATATGATGCTCGCCCAATGAGCATCCCAATTATTTCTCACGAGCAAAGTCACAACTTTTGCTCACAGACCTATGTGGTATTCGGATTGAATCTGTTGACCAATTCCCGCCATCCACTTGGTATAACCCAACAATTACGCTTTATTAATACTCTTGCTCACTAGGAAATCTGACACAACACCATTGTTTTTCTCAACAGCTATTTTCTTGTCATCGCTAAGTCAGTATCAATCATACAAACCTGTATTCACAGATGGATCTAAAACAGCAGGACATGTGGGCTGTATGCTTTTTTATCAATAATACAGCATTTAGTTACAGCCTACATTCATCCTGCTCCATCTTCACTGCTGAAGCATCCGCCATCTTCTACGCACTTCAGCACGTGAATACAGATGATTGTCATGAATTTTGTATTTACACTGACAGCATGAGTATTATTGAAGCTTTGAGAAACAATAGTTTTATATGTCATCCTGTTGTGTCGAGAATTTTCAGAGCATTGGATTCCCTTTGTTGGCAAGGGATACAAAATAATATTTTGTTGGATACCAAGTCAATGAGGTCTTGATGGAAACGAGAGAGCTAGATGCAGCTGCAAAGGCTGCTGAAAATCCAGTTTTACCATTTGTTCCGCTTCTCAGATGTGAGAAAGGGTATATAAAAGGTTTATTTGTTCCTTTGGGAAGAATCATGGAACTTGCAGGTCGGAAACAAACTCCGCCATTTTCTCATCACTCACCTCATAATATCTGTTTTACCAATAAGTGCAGATGTTAGATTGACTCGACCAGATCGGGACACACACGCTTCATACACAGACATTTGTTTCTAAGTGAACTAAAACCATGGTGTGAAACTGTGATGAACCACTCACTGTACATCATATTTTAATTGCATGTCCATATTTTAACCAATATCGCATTTACTCTTTTAAATGTGATATTTTAACTTTGTGTGATTTGCTTGGGGAACCACCCCCACAGTAACCTATTTGCCTTTTTGAGGGGAATAGGTTTTTTACATCATATTTAATTGATATATACCTTTAAATTTTTCCTTTTATATTTTTAATTGGATTTTAATGTAAACGATACATTTATTTTTTGTGTTTTAAAGTTTTAATGTTGCTTGGGTTTTAAAAAATAATGGTGAAAAATGATAAATAAATAAAATAAAATAAATCCTTTTCTAAACCCTTTTCTTGGCGCAGCATGTCCATTTTTGGATTTTGCGCCATAAAACCCAACCCAACCAACCAACCAACATCAATAATTTATAAAAATGGATTACATAAATAATTAAAATCTGATTTGAAATATCTTTGTGAAAAGGTTCTTTACTAAAATGATTATAATTTCAAGATTACATTTGCAGAATATACTAATAATTAAAATGAATTGCACTGTGTTATCAAAGTTTTAATATAAATGAGGGAAAAAAATGGCAGGAAAACAGAAGCCAAAGATTTATATTAATAAAAATTTCAAAGAAAAATAAAATTTGATCAAATTTCTCTATTTTTGAGCATATGAGAAATTCTCAAACAGAAAGCTATAATGTTAAGAATGATTTGTTAATTTAAGGATTTAATATAAAGTATGAAATACATTAAATATTGATATTTTTTTTTAGACATTGAAAATCTGTAATTTCATAAAATGGTGAATGTTTATGATTTAAATTTTTATTTTATAAAATTTGATTTATATTATGCATTTATTATTGAATATGCTTTGTTTGAATTCTATTGTTACCTGTAGATTTTTTTTGTCTTTATAATATTTCATCCATAAAAGAATATTTAATCTTTATATCTTCAACAACTTAACAAACTTAGATAACTTCTTGCTTTCCTTTTTTTTTCAACATGTAATTATCATTTTGAGGGGATTGTAAATCTCACCATTTTCATGCTATTTATAATTTGAAATGTGAAATATAAGTATTTAAAGCATTCTTCAGTGAAATTATTAGATTTGATGTTTAGAAATAATGAAAGTTTTAGTAGTGTTACTTAAAAATATTAATCTTTTTCTTCTCAAAATTAGGAAATTAAATACCTTAAATTAAGAAATACACTTTATTTGAAATAACTCTTTTATTGTAGGATTTTTTATATCTTGTATATTATCTTTTCTATCCACTGGAATGTAAAATTCTTTATTGAAAATTTATGTATCTTTGTTTCTAAGTAAACTATATAGAGAATTAATTTGTAGAGTGAAATTAGTACAAATTCTATAATTTCACTAACTATTACTTTTATCTTAAGGGATGAAAAATTAAGAAACTTAAAATATTTTTATTTTAGAGTTATTGTGACTTTTTTCAATAATTTCAATTTATTAAATAATTACAAATACATTGTTATAAATAATGTGTAAAAACTTCCTGTATTTAAAAATAATTATGATAATTGTATATAAATGATGGAGTGTTATGAAAACCAACTTACCAAATTGAGATATCAGTGTTTGAAAATTCCACTCTATCTATAAACCACAGTTTAAAAGGGGAAAAAAGGATGTACTTATCAATAGGATCTAGTTATGAAAGTAATTTCCTTTGCATATTTTTTTATATTAAAGCATTTTTAATAAAATAATATAATTACCTTCATAGTAAATAGTGCAAATATAATTACTTTTTAAAAAGAAAAATTGTATATTTTTGTTTCATTATAAATTGAAACCAGAATTATAAAGAAAATACATTTATTGCAATAATATACATTTTCTTAATTATCATTGTATATTATTTTTAGAACCACAGGTAGAAGAAAAATATGCTATTGAATATTCTTTAGAATATGGATTTTTGCGTTTATCTCCTACAACCAGACAAAAAATGGGTGTGGAAATTCATACTGTAGTACTTGGTAAGAATTTTTTTGTTATATTTTTACTTTGAGTTCTTTTAAAGTGATAAGTTAGTAATTAAATGTGCATTCTTAAATATTTTTTAATGCCTTTAAACTGATATGTTAAAATGATTTTTGAAAATTAAAAATATTTTAATGCATAATTTTAAACTATTTTAATATATTAGGTGTAAAGAAGTTATAGAAATCAAAATGAATAATGTTTTGAAATTGTGTGTGTTGATATTAGTAGTTAAAAATAATGGAAATTTAGCATTTGAAATTACATATGGCTAAAAAAATGAGTTCTATAATATGTTGAATATTTTATGATAAAAAGAATGTTGTAAAAAACTAATAATTTGTTTATGGAGCAAATGGAAAGAATAGCAATTTTTTGTTAATGGGAAATAAAATATCATAAAATGCTAAATTTTTTAAAAATATTGTTGTTTTCTTAAAATACTCTAAGTATCATATGAAATGGTGAAGCAGATATTAAAGACATTTTATATAAATCAGTCATATTTCATGTTAGATGAAATCAATTTCCATGAAACTATTTTTAATCATTTTGTTTAAAATTGTAGTTTTAAAACCACTATTTTCTTTTACCTGTGAAAATTCTGAATAAAGTAGAAACTTGTTTTAAAGACATTATTCGGAAATAAATTTGGGCATTAATTTTATGAAATGCATTTAAAAATATAATAACAGACAAGTTGATTGGATTTTGCATATCAATGGCTTACTTAAAAAAAAAAAAAAAAACTTAGAAATAGATACTTGCATTTTATGAAATACAGATTCATATTCATTCTGAATTATTCAGTGATTTCCCTAACAAAATAAATATGATCATTAATTGCTTATCTTGTACAATTTTCCAAATTATCACTGCAAATATCTTAGTTTCTATGTTCTATATGATAAAAAAAAAAAACCAACTATTAACCTTAAAAGATAATTTCAAATCTTTTGATCTATTGATAATTAAACTATTCATTTGCTCAAATTACCTTTTTAATTAGATTAGTTTGGATCAAGATTAGATCACTCATTTTCATTCATTGGAATAGGCATGTATTCAAAATTTTGTGAGTTTGATTTCACCTTGGGCATAAATATTGTTTTAGTTTGCAGTTAACTTTATATATAAATAAATTAGAAGAGAGATTAATTAGAAGAGATAAATTAGAAGAGAGAAGAAGATGGTTAAATCAATAAATGTCTCATTGATTTAACCTTTTTTATGTGCAAAAATTGACTATAAACTGACAAGCAATACAGATAAGGAATTTCTTTAATTTTAATTCTAACCTGAATTCTCTTGGAAAGAATTCTCATTTTATATCAAATTGTATTTCTTAATACATTATTAACTTAGGAATCTAAGCATTTTTGTCTTCTTGATTCAACTACATTTATAAAACATATAAATAAATAAAATTATTGCATAATTCATAAATTATGCATTTTATTTTAGGTTACAATAGTTATTTTTCACTCAATAATGTCAAAAAATGTCTACTAATTATTATGACAATGCACAAATCTTTTCTAAATAATGCAATATATAATATGTATATATATTCTTTAAGAATAATGATAGAAGATATCAGCTATATAATATATATATATATATATTCTTTAAGAATAATGATAGAAGAATAAATGAAAAAGATTTATACATCTCGGTAAAAAGATCATTCAATTCATAAAAGTATTTTATATTTCATTCTATTTTTCAAATTTGTGGATTTACAAAGCATGCAATACATTCTTTAGTACATTCAAACATTTTATTAAAAATGGAATAATTTGTATGCTATTAAAGTTAGCAAGTTATTAATTGATTTCATACATTAATTGGATATTTAAGAATTTTCCAGGTGTGAAAATTTCCAAAATTATATATATTTGAAACTTAATGTATATCTGAATAGGAAAAAAAAAAGTATAATCGTTTTGAGGAAGTTGTATCAAATATTCTGTTAAATCACAGACTAACATCATAACTATATATGTTAAAAAAAAAGACAAAGTTAAAATATAAGATAATATTAGAATGAAGATGAAATTGATTTTTTCTAATCATTTGATATTTTTTTGGCATTTTGGATAATGATTTTATCAACTTCATCAGTGATATTTAAATTTAGTTAGAATAAAATATCATGGATTAGAGAGAAATATAACCATTGGATGTAGGCAATTGTGAGTTAGTTTTTCAAACAATTTTAAATAATTCTTTGTATATTTTAAATTACAACTTGATGTGTCAAATCTTGATATTAATTTTATAGATTTTATAAAAAATTATTTTTTTCAGACCCTTTGAAAGATAAATGTTTTGGAAGTGAATTTAGCCAGTTTTTATTAAAATATATACTTGGTTATGCTGATATCTTAATGGGAAGTTTGAGATTTCTAGTGGAAGGAGATATAGATAAAGGTATAAAATATAGCTTTTGAATCACTCTTTTCTATAAGGGTTTGTAAACTACAAATAGTAAATTTATTTCTTGAATATTTTAAAAATTAACCAAGGTTTAATTCATTTATTGCAAATTCATAATTTAAATTACTACTTTTATAAAATGTTGGTGTATACAGTTAAATCTTTTTGTCATCTTTAAGGAATGTAATGATATTTTTTGAAAACGGGATAACTTACTGATGATTGTGACATGGGTTATGCTACATTTAGCTAGAAGAAACGTATTTTTGATAAATACATTTAATTATATTTTTAAATTGTTTTGCCTGTATTTTATTTAAAATACATGTTTTAAGTTTTTTATGCATAAGTGAATATGTGTGTGTGTGTGACATCACTGTGTATAGAAATATTATTTTAATCTCTTACAACTAAAAATATAAAAATTTTAAAATAGCTTTAAAATGGCCTTATTTGAAGAAAACTCAAAAGTATGTGTTTACTTTTATTTTTAAACTTTGCAT